>CM056059.1:265820579-266065036 GCA_029574335.1 Rana kukunoris | reverse complement strand
GGAAATGAGACTCCTCACATACTCGTGTATGGGGATGAGGGCTGGCTTCAACTTGGCCAAGGGCCAAAGACGTGGCCCTAATTTTAATTGGCCACTGGCCACGGTGGATGTCCCAGGCCAGCGAGGGGGCAATATAACTATGTGTGCTGCCATTTTTGAGAATGGTGTGGCCACTCACATGCCCAGTCTTGGCCCATACAATACACAGAAGCTCCTCATCTTCTTGGACCGCTTTCATTTGGATTTGATCCCTGAAAATGAGAGAGGTCTCATAGGGCCTCACCTACCACAATATATAATTGTATGGGCAATGTGAATTTCCACCATGGCCCGCTTATCAGGGCCTGGTTCACTGCTCATCCAAGGATGGATATTGGGTTCCTACCACCTTACTCTCCTTTCCTCAATCCTATTGAGGAGTTTTTCTGCTCTTGGAGGTGGAGAGTGTATGAGCATCGGGCTCAAGATCAGAGGTCCCTGCTCCATGCAATAGACGCTGCCTGTGAGAATATTACAGGAGATCAGTGTAGGCGATGGTTGCGACATCTCCCTCGTTTCATTGCAAGGGAGGATATACGCTGCAATGTTGATGGGAATCTGTGGCCAGACAGACAGCAGCGTGTGGATGGGCAGGAGGGTGAGGGCAGTACCCAGGAGAGGGAGGGTGAGGACAGCGACCAGTGAAGAGATGTTAGGGCTCTTTCACACAGGTGGCCTGTTTAGGTCCGCTTGCCAATTTTTTAGGCGGACCTAAATGGGCGCTCTGTGCTCCTTTATGGAGCCGCGGATGTCAGCGGTGACATGCCCGCTGACATCCGACCCACTCCGATCCGCCAAAGTGTGACGGAGGAAAAACCTACTTTTCCATCCGTCTGGCGGATTGGATCGGGTGAACACGGACAGACGGTCCGTGTTCATCCGATCCCCCCATGGGGGAAAGCGGAGAGCTGACAGGGCAGTCCCTGCACAGCGGGGATCAACAGAGCAATCATTACTGATCCGCCCCATGTGAAAGGGGCCTTACAGTAGTTGTGAAACTCAAGCTTTATTTACAGCATTGTAGGCTAAATTTAAGGTAATTGCCCTTGTTTTTTGTTTGTGTGTTTATATTTCCGTATATTATGCTGTATACGTTTTGTTTTTAGTCTCATGTATGTAAGTTACTTTGTGCGTGAATGATAATGGTACAATACTGTAAAGTAATTTTTCCTTGGCAGTATGAGTGCAATGTGTGATGTCAAACCTTGGAGGCTACTCTTACCCTAAAATCTTTTATTTTTTTTCAGTTTTATACACAATTGTATTCAGTTAGCTAGACAAAAATTGTACAGTAACCATTGTCAATGAAGGACTGGGCTAAGATTGAAAGGTGGACATGAGGGATATTTCAATGGTCCTCTGCCATAGAGATAAAACATCTAAACATTTTGACTTGCAGTGCTTACACAATGCCAAAGGGACGAAGCATTTTGGGGGCACTGACTATTTGAATGAAAAATAAATTTAGTTTTGACACATGAGTGAACTGTTTTGGGAAAGATATGAACTTTTGAAGGTGAACCATGGTGTTGTGCCGAACCATCCAGGTTATTTTGGCAAAGCACCTAGAGAGCTGAGAATGTCTGGTCTGTTACAAGAAATGAGCCAAAGCAATTGAGAAGAATCTTCGCCATTTTGGAGGCACTGACTCTTTATATGGGAAAGGAATATGGTTTTGAAGCATGAGTGAACAGTTTTGGGAAAGATAAGTGCTTTTGCAAGTGAGTTATAGTGTTGTGCTG
The DNA here is from genome assembly GCA_029574335.1 of Rana kukunoris. Lineage (NCBI taxonomy): Eukaryota > Metazoa > Chordata > Amphibia > Anura > Ranidae > Rana > Rana kukunoris. The sequence continues at coordinate 266,063,255 of CM056059.1, read as the reverse complement.
AACTATAAGACTGTTTTGCCAAATGATCTTAGAGTTTTGAGAATGTCATTTCGGTTTCAAGAAATGAGCTAAAACAATAGAGAAAAACTGTAAGACGGATCTGAGCCATTCATTGACTGTTATGGGATATGGATGTCAGTGGAGATTTGTCCGTTGCTGTCTGTTTTCGTACGATCTCTTCATTGGAATCCCCACTTAGTGAGCACAGATGGACCTGTCATCCGCCAGCTCAGCGGAGATCAGGCCCGGACTGGGACAAAAAATAGGCCCGGGCATTTTAGACTGAGCAGCCCGGGGGGGGGGGGGTTAATGATGGGATGTGGGGTGAGATAAAGAAATATAGATAGAAAGAGAAAGAAAGAAAGACAGATACATACAAAGAAAGATAAAGATAAATAGATAGATAGATAGATAGATAGATAGATAGATGATAGATAGATAGATAGATAATAGATAGATAGATAGATAGATAGAAAGATAGATAGATAGATACAGATAGATAAGATAGAAAGAAGAGAAGGAAGGAAGATAAAGAAAGATAAAAGATAGAAAGAAAAGAGGGGAGGAAGGAAGATAGATATAGATAAATAGAAAGTAGGGATGAGCCGAACACCGTCGGGTTCGGTTCGCACCAGAACGTTCGAACAGACCGCGGGTTCGCACGAATATTTCGAACCCCATTGAAGTCTATGGGACCCGAACGTTCGAATTCAAAAACGGTCGTTTTAAAGACCAAAATTCAATTAAATGTTGGAAAACGTCGTTCAGAACCCAGGTCTTGCCCCAGGGAACATGCATCAATGGAAATTTTTTTTTTTAAACGGCCATTTTTTCCGGAGCAGCCATTTTTAATGATGTTTAAAGTGAAAAAAAAATCCTATAAATATCACACCTGCTGGGTGTCTATAGTAGTGGCACGTATTTAGAAATGTCCCTGCACAACATGAGAGGACTATAAAAAAAAGTAATTATTGCTACTTGCGCAAGTTCTGTGTGGCAACATTATGTCGAATATTTTAGCGCTGGTGGGGGGCCATTATTGTTTTGTGAAAGAAATTTTTTAGAAAAAAGGGCACCCCTCAAACATACTGTAATTGGAGCGCAACAAGGAGCCACGTGCAAAGTATTGCATCAAAAATTGTTATTAGGCACCCCTGTTAAACAGGGGCTGAAAAATTGTGCCTTGGGCAAAACACAACACTGCAACCCCTCCCAATAACTCCAATTGGAGCGCAACAAGGAGCCACGTGCAAAGTATTGCATCAAAAATTATTAGGCGCCAGGGGCTGAAAAATTGTGCCTTAGGCACTGGTGGCTGAGCCCAGAAACACAACATTTCTTACTAGCTATCAGCAAGAAAAGTGAGGAGGAGAAGGATATTCCATCAGCAGCATAAGAGGACAGTCACTCAGCATCAGCAGTCTAAAAGGGATCCGACTTTTCAACAAAAAGATATTATTCATTAATATCAGCATCAGGTGCTTGGTAGCTGGTGTTAATCCAAGCCTGATTCATTTTGATGAAGGTCAGTCGATCAACAGAGCCGGTGGAGAGGCGCACAATGTGATCAGTGACAAAGCCTTCAGCAGCACTGAATGTCCGTTCTGTAAGAACACTGGATGCAGGGCAAGCCAGTAGCTCAATTGCGTACTGGGCAAGCTCTGGCCAGTGATCCATCCTCAAGACCCAGTAAGCCAGAGAATTTTCAGTGGGGAAGGTGTCCAAGTCGGATCTTGCCCCTAGGTATTCCCGGACCATGTAAACCAGACGCTGGCGATGGTGGCTGGAACCGGTCAGACCTTGGGGCTGCGGACTAAAAAAACTGCCTGAATGCATCAGTCAGACGACCACCTTCTCCACCGCCCCTTCTGTGACTCACCGAAGCCTCAGCAAGACGTTGTCCAGAGCCAGGTTTTGGTAATCCCCCCGGTTCTGGGAACGCATTGCACAGACCCTTCTGCAAGGCCTCCCGCAGAAGTTTTATCTTCTGCTCCCTCTGCGATGGCAACATAAGGTCCGCAACCTTACTCTTGTAACGTGGATCAAGGAGAGTCGCCATGCAGCGTAGGTTTGCTGAGGCGTTCGGGCCACAGTCCTCTGGGTCACTGAGGACAACAGGATCCACAGGCACCTCATCCCAGCCACGTAAAACTCCACATGCTCCTTGGGACTGTAAATGATCCCTTGAAGACTGCTGCTGCTGAGTGCTAGGCTCCACCTCCATGCTGCTGATACAATCCTCCTCCTCCTCCTCCTCATCCTCTTCCTGTGTGCTAGGTGGGCAAGCAGGACCACTGTCTGGGTAAAGGGGGCCTTGAGAGGTAAGGAAGTCCTCCCCTTCCTCCCTCTGTTCTGCCTCAAGGGCCCTGTCCATTATTCCACGAAGCGTGTGCTCCAACATGTGAATAAGAGGGACAGTCTCACTGATGCATGCACTGTCACTGCTCACCATCCTCGTGGCCTCCTCAAATGGTGACAGGACAGTGCATGCATCCCTGATCATGGCCCACTGGTGTGGGGAAAAAAAAACTAGCTCCCCTGACCCAGTTCTGCTGCCATATTGGCACAGGTACTCATTGATGGCCCGTTGCTGCGTGTGCAGCTGCTGCAGCATGGCCAACGTTGAGTTCCATCTGGTGGGCATGTCACAAATTAGGCGGTTCTTGGGCAGGTTGTATTCCCTTTGGAGGTCAGTCAGCCGAGCAGTGGCATTATATGACCTCCGATAATGCACACAGACTTTCCTGGCCTGCTTCAGGACATCCTGCAATCCCGGGTACCTGCCCAAGAACCGCTGCACCACCAAAGTGAGGACATGCGCAAAACAGGGCACGTGGGTGAGTTTTCCCTGTCGCAGGGCAGAGAGGAGGTTGGTGCTATTATCGCTGACCACCATTCCAGGCTTCAGCTGGCGTGGCATCAACCACCTCTCAGCCTGACCCTGCAGAGCTGACAAAACCTCTTCCCCAGTGTGGCTCCTGTCTCCCAAGCACACCAGCTCTAGCACCGCATGGCATCTCTTGGCCTGCATTCCTGCGTAGCCCCTCGTACGCCTACGGAGCACGGCTGGTTTGGAAAAAACCTCACCACAGGAAGAGGCTACAGAGGAAGAAGAAGAGGAGGGGGTGGAGGAGAGAGGTGTGTCACAAGCAGTAGTAGTGTTTTGGAGGCGTGGTGGTGGAACAACCTCCAAAACTACTGGACCTTGCCCTGCGTCCTTCCCAGCTGCCAGCAGAGTCACCCAATGGTAACGTCCCTGTCCATGCCTGCTGGACCATGAGTCAGCGGTAAGATGCACCTTACCACTGACCGCCCTGTCCAGCGAGGCATGAACATTGCCTTCCACATGCCGGTAGAGAGCCGGAATAGCCTTCTGTGAGAAAAAGTGGCGTTTTGGTACTTACCACTGAGGTACTGCACATTGCACAAACTCACGGAAGGGGGCAGAATCTACCAACTGAAAAGGTAGCAGTTGAAGTGCTAGCAATTTCGCTAAGCTAGCATTCAACTGCTGGGCATGTGGATGGCTGGGATTGTACTTCTTTTGCGCTGCAGTAGCTGGGGCAGGGAAATTTGCCTGGTACTATCAGTAGAGTGACCGCTACTACTAGCTTGTGACACACCTATTTCTACACCTTCACTGCAGGCTTCAGAGAGGACTGGGGGTCTACTGGGGTTGGAGGTCTCCCAGAAGGGCAAGGGGGGGTACGCTTTTGTCTTTGGTGTGGGTCTTTCTGGTGTGCTTGCCAACGAGCTGCATGGCAGGTCGACATATGTCTGGACAAGCATGTGGTACCCAGGCGGTTGATGTTTTGGCCACGCGAGATACGCTTGCGACATAAGTTGCAAATAGCAAAGGTACGATCTTGTGGACATGTTTCCAAAAAGGCCCACACCAAAGAACTTTTGCTGTACCGGTCAGACACAGCAGCGCCATGCACAAGCGCCGTAGATGTGCGCTGTAATGCAGTGGGTGTGACCTTAAGCTGACCCCTGGAGGGCATCCTGCCTCTTTAGAGATGTGCCTGTGCCTCGTCCTCCTCCTCCTCCTCCTCCTCCTCTCTCCTATCAGGCACCCAGGGAGAGTCAGTGAACTCATCATCCCCTCCCTCCTCATCACTGTCAACAACCTGGCAGTATGCTCCAGCTGGGGGAACATCATCACTGACAAATTGCTGTCCCTCTCGGCCACCCCCTCTCCCTGGGCTCACATCAATGCCTTCCTCTATCAGTGTTCCGTCATTGGAGTCTTCAAAACGCTGCGCATCTTCCTGCAGCATGTACCCAACACTGTGTTGAAACAGTTCGGGGGACTCCTCAGGAGGACATGGTGGTACTAGGGAAGTTTTGTGTGAAGCCATTGTGCAGAGGGAAGAGGACGCCTTGGCAGCTGCTTTGCCAGATAAACTTTGATCAGTCTGTGTGAGAGAGGATGAGGAGGATGAGGATGGCTTGGTCATCCACTCTACTAATTTCTCTGCATGTTGAGGCTCAACACGGCCAGCTCCCGAAAAGAAGGACGAGCGGCCACGGCCACGTGCTGAAGAGGATGCACCACATCCACTACCAGCGTTACCTCTACATGCAGAGCCTGCTTGCCCTTGTGACTCTCTGCCTCTCTTTTTTGTCCTTCCAGACATGTTTATGCGTTCAGGTGGTATGTAACAGCACAAGCGCAGTGACACCAACTGCGCTCAGGTGGTATATAACAGCACAGTACAGTGACACTAACTGCGCTCAGGTGGTATGTAACAGCACACGTGCGGTGACCCCAAATGCGCTCAGGTGATATGTAACAGCACACGTGCGGTGACCCCAAATGCGCTAAGGTGGTATGTAACAGCACACGTACGGTGACACCAAATGCGCTCAGGTGGTATGTAACAGCACTTGTGCGGTGATCCCAAATGCGCTCAGGTGATATGTAACAGCACACGTGCGGTGAGACCAAATGCGCTAAGGTGGTATGTAACAGCACACGTACGGTGACACCAAATGCGCTCAGGTGGTATGTAACAGCACACGTGCGGTGACCCCAAATGCACTCATTTGTGTCACCCCAAATGCGTGAAGGTGGTATGTAACAGCACACGTGCGGTGACACCAAATGCGCTAGGGTGGTATGTAGCAACAGCACACGTGCGGTGACCCCAAATGCGCTCAGGTGGTATGTAACAGCACACGTGCGGTGACCCCAAATGCGCTCAGGTGATATGTAACAGCACACGTGCGGTGACCCCCAAATGTGCTCAGGTGATATGTAACAGCACACGTGCGGTGACCCCAAATGCGCTCAGGTGATATGTAACAGCACACATGCGGTGAGACCAAATGCGCTAAGGTGGTATGTGAGCACCAAATGCGCTAGGTGGTATGTACAGCACACGGTGACACAAATGCGCACCAGGGTGGTATGTAATAGGTGGTATGTAACACACACGTGCGGTGACCCCAAATGCGCTCAGGTGGTATATATAACAGCACACGTGCGGTGACCCCAAATGCGCTAAGGTGGTATGTAACACACAACCCCAACGCTGGTGGTGTAACAGCACACTGACCCCAAATGCAGTGCAGCCCCAAATGCGCTAAGGTGGTATTAAACAGCACACGCACAGTCAGAGCGACTGCGTTTCTGTGCAATTCAATAGCCCACTTGCATTAACAGCAACTGCCTTTCTGTGCAAATAAATAGCACACATGCAGTAACAGTTAATGCGTCTATGTGCAATTAACTAACACGTGTACACTAACACATTAGAGCATCAAGCACAATCTCCTGCCTGACAGATACTAATAGCAGAACTAGCTAAGCTATACAATTTATAAATATATTGACAACTCCTAGGGATGTCAATATATTCTCTACAAACTGTACATTTAACTATACTAACTAGTAGCCTCCCTGATCTATCTATCTATCTATCTATCTATCTATCTATCTATCTATCTATCTATCTATCTATCTATCTATCTATCTATCTATCTATCTATCTATCTATTTATCTATGTGAAAAGACAATGGGGGTTATTTATGAAAGGCAAATCCACTTTGCACTACAAGTGCAAATTGCACTTGAAATTGCACTGGAAGTGAAGTCACTGTAGATCCGAGGGGGACATGCAAGGAAAATAAACAGCATTTTAGCTTGCCATATGCAATAATAAAATCAGCAGAGCTTCCCCTGATTTCAGATCTACCCCTCAGATTTACAGCGATTGCACTTCCAAATGCACTTTCAGTGCAATTTCAACAGCAATTTGCACTTCTAGTGCAAAGTGGATTTGCCTTTCGTAAATAACCCACACTGTGTCTCTATCTATCCATCTCTCTCTCTCTCTCTCTCTCTGTCTGTCTGTCTCACTTCTCTAAGCAAGCCGGAACACACTACACGAGGCCGCCCGGGAGGCGGCCTTTTATAGTGTGGGGCGTGTGCTAAAGCCCTGAGCCCTAATTGGCCAAAGCACCCAGGCTTTGGCCAATTAGGTCTCTTCGTTTTTTGGGCGCTGTGATTGGCCAAGCATGCGGGGTCATGGTGCATGCTTGGCCAATCATCAGCGCGCAACGCCGCAGTGAATTATGGGCCGTTGCGCGTCATTCGAATTTGGCGCGAACGACCCGATTTGTTCGTTTTCGACGAACAAACAAACAGCCGATGTTCGATGCGAACATGTGTTCGCATCGAACGTGAAGCTCATCCCTAATAGAAAGGAAGGAAGATAGATAAAGATAGAAAGAAAGAAGATAGATAGATAGACAGTGGCGGTGCATCTATAAAGGGCGCCGGAGCGCCGCTCCCTCTGGCTCAGCCGTGACAATGGGCACAATGGGCACAGTGGTGACAATGGGCACAGTGGCAACAATTAAAGGGCACGGTGGCATCAATTGGCACAGTGGCTGCATTTGATGGCATGGCACAGTGGTGACACTTGATGGCACAGTGGCTGTGTTTGATGGCATGGCACAGTGGCTGTGTTTGATGGCATGGCACAGTGGTGAAAATTGGTGGCACAGTGGCTGTGTTTGATGGCATGGCACAGTGACTGCGTTTGACGGCATGGCACAGTGGTGACAATTGATGGCACAGTGGCTGCATTTGATGGGCCCAGTGGCTGCATTTGATGGGCACACTGAGGCTGCAATTGTTTGTTTGTTTTTTCCCGTTTTGAGCACCAGCCTCCACTGTAGATAGATAGCTAGATAGATCTATCTAGCTATTTATCTACAGTGGAGGCTGGTGCTCAAAATATTTGGGGGGGCGCAAACGAAAAAAAAAAAAGAGAGAAAGAAAGGTGGAGAGAGAGAGAGAGAGAGAGAGAGAGAGAGAGAAAGAGAAGGGGATGAAGGGCACCCCTACATCAGTGTACAGTACTCACTCAGAGGCAGGAGGGACTGACTGGATGGATGGATATCTTTCCTTTCTGTTTGCTGGGCTTGAATATTCCCGCCCACATCCCTTAGGCAGCCGAACAGTGTCTGTCAGGAGAGTGGGCGTGGCAGACACAGGAGGAGAAGAAGAGAGGAGGGGGAGGAGTAGAAGCAGCTCCTCTCCTCTAACTGGTCGTGGGGACAGCAAGGGGAGGGGAGAAGTGTCAGAGCTGACAGACTCCGCTGAAAAAGATCCACCTTGTGTGAATGCGTCCTTAGTCCAAAATGGGAACCTATGATTTTTCCTGTTCAGCTTACATAGACTTCAATGGGGTTTGCCGTTCGGGTTAGAACATTGTTCATGAGTTCTGCTGCAAACCGAACGGGGGGGGGGGCAGAGTTCGACCTGTCCCTAGTGATAAGCTGCAGGAAATGATTGCTAGCCAGATCTCGGGCCTAAATGGAGATAGCAAGTTCTTTTGAAGACCCGGGCCCTTGTTTACTGAAGGCCCCTTTAAACTATAACTTTGTTCTGGAAGGAGGGGGGGGGGGTGGAGCTGCTGGTTTTCAAACAAAGAAGAAAATTACAAATAAAATGTAATGACTAAATTAAACAAATGGCCATTACAAAAACCTTTCACAATTACAAAATTTGCCAATAACACCAGCAGCAGCTGCTCACATTTAGAGCGCTATTCACATACAAGCTGTGTAAACCAAGCTAATTCAACCCTATTGCAGATAGCTCACAGAGGACTAAAAAATAGGTCCAATAGGGGTTTAACCCCCTTAGCGGTATCCCCGCCTGCAAACTGGAGATTGTCCATAGCAACCAAAAGTGCCCCTGTATGTCAAAAGTGATTTTAGAGCAGCTAGAAAACAGCGATAATAAATTATAATCACTTGCAGAATTGAGCAATAGCGATTTGTGGGGAAATCCGTCATAAAAAAATAAAAGTAATGACAGCGACAATTCTGCAACTGAGCAAATTTCAGTGATTTGGAGTTGATTACATTATTGAATAATTTTTATTACATTAACATTTGTTATAATTATTTATAGTTATTTATTATATTATAATTTTATGGTTTTGTGTTTCAAACTTTATCATACCCGGGATGTCTACTAGACTCGTGTTTGGACAGATTTAAGTGAGTTATTCCTAAGAATTACAGGCCTACAGTATAAAATTCCAAATTTTCATGCAAAATAATTGCACCGCTTTTGGTACGTAATTCCAGACAGAATCATACCGCCAGGGAGGTTAAGCTATTGAATATTTAATTTAGAAAATAAAGCATCATTATTAAACTACATGATCCTGTGGAGTAACCACTGCCCTTAGGGTTTCTTTAAGCCCACCTGTTTTTTGATGCTTTTGCCTGCACACAGTCAATGATGTGGTGGATACAAGTGTCCACTGCCTCCTTGGCAATCATTGACAGCCAGAAGTGGTCACGTTTGTTTGTCTATGCTAAATGATGTAAACGTTCCCTGCCCAACAGCAAATGTAGGCACACATCCTTTGGCACATAAAGCAACATGCCTGTGCTTTGATTACCATTGTTTTATTGGTCCTAACTAAAGCTGGCTGTATAGAAATATTTGAACAGGTTCAAGCTAGTGCATTTTGTCATCATCCTGAGAAACGCCATGCAGCCATTGCTGGAGTGCATAAATGTAGAAGGAAAGTAGCTGCAAAAAGGCTACAGAAGTTCATCAGCAATAATGCCGCGTACACACGATCATTTTTCAGGTTGTAAAAAAACAAAGTTTTACAGCCTCTAGAAAAAACAAAGTTTTTTTTCAACTTCATCATTAAAACTACGTTGCCTACACACGATAGTGAAAAAGAAATGCTCTAGCAAAGCGCAGTGACATACAGCACGTACAACAGCACTATAAAGGGGAAGTTCCATGCGGATGACACCACCCTTTGGGCTGCTTTTGCTGATTTTGTGTTAGTAAAAGAGGATTCACGCTTTTCTGTCTGTTACAGCGTGATGAATGTGCTTTACTCCTTTACGAACAATAGTTTTACCAGAACAAGCGCTCCCTTCACATAACTTTCTTCTGAGCATGCGCAGGTTTTTCACATCGTCAAAGCCCACACGCGATAATTTTTTTACAACCCGAAAAACAACAAAGTTTAAAACGTCGTAAAAAAATCAGAACCCGAAAAATGCTCTGAAGCCCACAAACGATCGTTTTAAATTACATTTTTAAAAAACTTTGTTTTTTACAACCCAAAAATGATCCTGAGTATGCGGCATAAGATGCAGAAATGCATGACACAAATGGTGAAAAGAGTTATTATTTTGCTAAACAATGGCAGTTGTTTATGATATATTGGTCCAGTGTTTTCTATAGTACACTTAAGACAAAAGTATGGATATTCACTGCATAAGTGGTATCAGCAGTCCTACAAGTTCCATTACAGAAAACTGCATCCCTGTGTAGGCAGTCCCATTTATGTCAAAGGGGATGCAGCAGCTGCACAGACACAGCTGCTGCTCTGCTGATAGCTGTGGGGGTGTGGGTGCATGGTCACAAATTCTACATTCAGGGCTGCACACTCGCACAGCTGTCAATTTGAGAGCGGTTTCTGTATGCAGCAGCTGCTGCTGCGTCCCAATTCACATGAATTGGACTGCCTGCACAGGGTGCCCTGTGAGAAAAAGGGGGAGGGAAACTGAAGTCACAATCTGCAGAGCTCAATGAGGAGAGCTCTGAAAACTGATTGGAGGGAAGGAACACGCCCCCCCCCCCCCTTCACACAGAACACAGGAAAAGAACTGAGGCTGTCAATTAGCTGGAGCTCCCTCCCCTGCCATCTTTTTTTCTCTTGGAGTCAGAAAAACTTGTCAGAAGGGATTCATGCTGATAACGGAAACAAAGCAGCAAACAGAAATGCAATGTTATTACAGTTTTTCTCTATTGTTTTGGCTCATTTCTTGAAACCGAAATGACATTCTCAAAACTCTAAGATCATCAGTCTTACAGTTTAGCACAACACTATAACTCACTTGCAAAAGCTCATATCTTTCCCAAAACTGTTCACTCTTGCTTCAAAACCATATTCCTTTCCCATATAAAGAGTCAGTGCCTCCAAAATGGCAAAGATTCTTCTCAATTGCTTTGGCTAATTTCTTGAAACAGACCAGACAGACATTCTCAGCTCTCTTGGTGCTTTTGCCAAAATAACCTGGATGGTTCGGCACAACACCATGGTTCACCTTCAAAAGTTCATATCTTTCCCAAAACAGTTCACTCATGTGTCAAAACTAAATGTCTTTTTCATTCAAATAGTCAGTGCCCCCAAAATGCATAATCCCTTTTGCATTGTGTAAGCACTGCAAGTCAAAATGTTTAGATGTTTTATCTATATGGCAGAGGACCATTGAAATATCCCTCATGTCCACCTTTCACTCTTAGCCCCGTCCTTCATTGACAACAGTTACTGTACAATTGTTGTCTAGCTAACTGAATACAATTGTGTATAAAACTCAAAAATAAGAAAAGTTTTTAGGGTAAGAGTCGCCTCCAAGGTTTGACATCACACATTGCACTCATACTGCCAAGGAAAAATTACTTTACAGTATTGTAACCATTATCATTCACACACAAAGTAACTTACATACATGAGACTAAAAAGAAAACGTACACAGCATAATTTATGGTCGTGGCCCTCTGACCGAGAGTGATGTGGATCACATAAACACGCGACAAGACTTACAACATAAATAGACCTGAAGTGTGCCTTGGTGGTCTGGTCAGTATGCCAAGAAAAGGGGGCATACCCAAAGTAAGTAATGGGTAGTTAATTGAAGAAGGATATGCTGAGAAGTGCCCTGAAAAAGGGATGGGCGGGAGGGTGTCGAATGCGATTGAATGCGCAGACTCACGGACATGAGGTGAGCTGGGAAGAGTCGGCCCAGTGACGTGTAGTACTGCACACTGAACCGACAAAGAGCATGTGTGAGTGGGCTGCTTAAATACCCTCCGGGCTCCTCCCAAAAACTCAGGCCACCATACTGGCCTTCTTATTTATGGTCGTGGCCCTCTGACCGAGAGTGATGTGGATCACATAAACACGCGACAAGACTTACAACATAAATAGACCTGAAGTGTGCCTTGGTGGTCTGGTCAGTATGCCAGATTTCTTGTATTTATTGAGCCGGCTTGGTAAAGGCTTGTGCCATTTCTTCCTGAGGATCTGGGATGTATGTGGCAAAACAAGGAGACTTCCCATCAGCCTGGTATCTTGATTACGTGGTCTGGTACTCCCTGTTGTGAGGCAGTTGAGGCTGCTCTAATTCAGAAAGAATGTCCTGAGAACAGACTGGCATTTGAAGCCCAAGTTGCTTAGGATTCTGACATGCTTGACAAACTGGCTGCCACTCAGGGAGCTGGTTTAGAAAGGGTAGCAATGAGCTACAATCAGATTGGCTGGGTAGATGGAGCAGTAGTCGGTCAAACACCGTCACTGGGCGTCAGGCATTGTTAGTCTGAAACAGGTTGATGTCAACCCCCGGGGCTGGTTTGTTGCGTTTGCAGACTGAGAGTGTAGGGGTTCGAAAGCGAGTCGGGTGGCGTCGGAGCAGTGACTGACTGCCGGAACCACTGACTGTAAATTCACTAGGTCGTAGGGAACCGTAGAAGGCCTGGTAGATGGCTGCTAGGATGACTATGCTGGGCAAGGCCCTAAATGGGGAACGAGTAAGGATTTCAGACATGTGCCTAAAGAGGGCACTCTTGAAAGGTAGGCGCTTGCCACTGACTACAGGTTGGTGCTTCTGTATGCTCTGTAGGAGGGACTTGACTGCATGGGCTCGAGAATACTGACAGTTTACTGGGGTCCTGCAGGGACAGGAAATGCTGGACGCCATCTAGATATGGCGTGATAGTATTGTGAGAAAGGGTCAGCTGCGTGTGGCAATACGATATGAAGGCTAGGACGTGTCTAACGTTGCCTATTGCTGCTCCGAGGCAAGTGGCCAAAAATTAGCAGTTAGTGTTCCAAGCAGTGTGATAGGCCTTCAGTGTGTTGCGTGCCAAGGAGTGGTTAATAAGCTGGGTTGAGTTGGTGAGATGCTACTTCAGTCCATCGTCAGCAATGACCAGGGTGGGACTGGGATGGTTATTGGGTCAGCTCCAGGCTCTTGCTGGAAAAACAAATAAGGTTAGAATGGGACAGAGCATCAGCTGCGATTTTGCATTTGCCAGGAATATGACTACAGAAGATATTAAACTGGTAAAGGAGTGACAGCTGCGCGAGCCTGCGCAGGAAGGACGTGATGGGGAGAGGCTTGATCTACCTTAATTGATGAAGTCGGCTGTGGCCTGATTGTCTGTGGTGAAGAACACTGTCTGTTCAGTTCAAGTGTGGCCCCAAACCTGGGCAGCTGACACAATGGGGTACAGCACGAGACGTGATAAAGCCTGGGTGAAGCAGAAATTTAAGAGAATTTCTGGGGGCCAAGGTTTGGAGAACCAGTGGCGGATGAAAAATGCACGCAAAAGCCTGTGGTGGCTCGGCTGACACTGCCGGGATGAAGATTGAAATGCTGTTCTATCAGGTGGGGAAGTTGTCCCACATAGCTAAGTCTGCTACTGATGCTTGGTCTAGTTTGAGAACTTGGACTGGATCTTGCATTGGTGTGAGAAAATCAAGACAATACACAGGTGCTCAACAAGACGATATACGTGCACTCACTGACCAACGTGCCCTCGCCAACCAACGTGCACTCGCCGACCAACGTGCACTCACCAATCAACATGCACTCGCCGACCAACGTGCACTCGCCGACCAACGTGCACTCGCTGACCAACGTGCACTCGCTGACCAACGTGCACTCGCTGACCAACGTGCACCCGCTGACCAACGTGCACTCGCTGACCAACGTGCACCCGCTGACCAACGTGCACCCGCCGACCAACGTGCACCCGCCGACCAACGTGCACTCGCAGACCAACGTGCACTCGCAGACCAACGTGCACTCGCTGGTGCTGGATGGAACCCTGAACTAACTGCAGGGAAAAAGACAGGGAAAAGATGAGTGGCCCGCGTGCCACTAAAGATGAATGGCCAACTGGGTGCCACTGTGTGTTTGTTTGGCTGACTGTCACTGAGGTGTGTTTGCAAGTTTATTTTGTATTCGGGTTTGCACATAGGTGCGTGCTGCAAAGTGTTTTATACTGCTGCAGACAATATTGTGTGGTTGCAAGGGTCTCAGTCTGGTTTGCTGAGACGATATTGCGTGGTTGCAAAGGTCTCGATGATTATGAGGTTTGTTTTGAGATGGCCTTGTGTGGTTGCACGGGTCTCAACAAGTGAGGGGTTGCTGAGACGATGTTGCATTTGCAATGGTCTCAAGTGAGTGTCGGGCTGCTGAGATGACTATGTATGGCTGCAAAGGTCTGAACTGGTATCAGGTTGCTGAGATGATATTGCGTTTGCAATGGTGTCAAATGAGTGTCAGTTTGCTAAGACGACTTTGTATGGCTGCAAAGGTCTGAACGGGCGTTAGGTTGCTGAGATGAGATTGTGTGGTTGCAAAGGTCTAGACGAGTGTGAGGTAGCTGAGATGATATTACATTTTGCAAGGGTCTCAAATGAGTGTCAAGTTGCTGAGACAATATTCCCCCCTTTTTTTTTTTTTTATAAAAACGACTGTAAATGAAACGCTGGTAAACATGAGTTACCACATGTGGCTGTGTTTACAAGCTGTTACAGGCATCGGCGTTTCGAATGCCTTTGAACATCCGTCTGAACCCATTTTTTTTTTTTAGAAGGTTTCTGAACTCAACTGCCTAGAAATTACTATAAATGATCCTGTGTACATGTACTGATAATATAACATAGAGGAGTGATTGGGGATCCTGTGTAGACGTACTGGTAAGATAACATAGAGGAGAGATCAGGGGCGGCTGAAAAACACCAATTTTTCTGGCTGCAAGGGTCTCAATGAATGCCATGTTGCTGGGGCGAGACTGCGTGGTCACAAAGGTCTTTGATGAGTGGGAGGTTGCTCGAGACGGTATTGCGTGGTTGCAAGGCTCTCGATGAGTGTTGGGCTGCTGAGACAGTATTGCGTTTGCAAGGGTCTCAACAATGGTGTGAGGCTGCCGAGATGGTATTGCGTGGTTGCAAGGGCCTTGATGAATGTGGGGCTGCTGAGATGGTATTGCGTTTGCAAGGGTCTCAACAATGGTGTGAGGCTGCCGAGACGGTATTGCATGGTTGCAAGGGCCTTGATGAATGTGGGGCTGCTGAGATGGTATTGCGTTTGCAAGGATCTCAACAAGGGTGTCAAGCTGCTGAGATGGTTTTGCGTGGTTGCAATGGTCTCAACAGGTGTCAGGTTGCTGGGCCGAGATTGCGTGGTGGCAACGTTTCTTTTTTTTTTTTTTTTTTGGCGTTTTTTTTTTTATATATATATTTTTTCTTTGCGTTTTTGTAAGGGCCTTGTGTTGCAAGGGTCTTAACAAGGGTGTCAGGCTGCTGAGATGATTTTGTGTGGTTTCAAGGGTCTCGATGAGTGTGGGTCTGCTGAGACGGTATTGCGTTTGCCAGGGTCTCAACAAGTGTGTCAGGCTGCTGAGACGATTTTGGGTGGTTGCAATGGTCTAAACAGGTGTCAGGTTGCTGGGCCGAGATTGTGTGGTGGCAAAGTTTTTTTTTTTTTTGCACTTTAATGTTTAATTTTTCTTTTTTTTTTGCTTTTTTATATATGTTTTTTTTTTGCCTTTTGTAAGGGTCATGTGTTGCAAGGGTCTTAAGGGTGTCAGGCTGCTAAAGCGATATACGAGTGGTTGCAAGGATGTCAATAGGTGTGAGGGCTGCTGAGACGATATTGCGTTTGCAAGGGTCTCAACAAGGGTGTCAGGCTGCTGAGACGATTTTGCGTGGTTGCAACAGTCTCAACAGGTGTCAGGTTGCCAAGGGGCTGAGATTGCGTGGTGGCAAAGGTTTTTTATTTTTTTTGCGTTTTTTTTTTTTTGCGTTTTTTTATTTATTTATTATTTATTTTATTTTGCGTTTTGTAAAGGTCATGTGTTGCAAGGGTCTTAACAAGGGTGTCAGGCTGCTGAGATGATTTTGCGTGGTTGCAAGGATCTCAATGAGTGTGAGGGCTGCTGGGACGATATTGCGTTTGCAAGGGTCTCAACAAAGGTGTCAGGCTGCTGAGACGATTTTGCGTGGTTGCAACGGTCTCAACAGGTGTCAGGTTGCCAAGGGGCTGAGATTGCCTGGTGGCAAAGGTTTTTTTTTTTTGCGTTTATTTTTTATTTTTTGCGTTATTTTATTTTTTTGTGCGTTTTTATATATTTTTTTTTGCATTTTGTAAAGGTCATGTGTTTCAAGGGTCTTAACAAGGGTGTCAGGCTGCTGAGATGATTTGCATGGTTGCAAGGTCTCAATCAATAAGAATTGGGTTACTGAGAAAGGATAGAAACACCTGGTTTGTTTGTACCTTAAGAAAGCAGTACAGGACAACGCCTGTTTGAATCGTGGTTCCATAGGGGCCACTAATGAACGATATGGGAGAGAACGAATGGTAGCAAATTGATAGGACATAAAGAATGTAATAACAAATCTTACTTGCGACAGTGGGCCATGCAAGTGAGTTTGCGGCGGACTGTGGCTGGAGTGAAACATGTCGGGAAGGTGTAGCGTGATGCCGTGCATGGGGCAAAACAATGAGGTTTGGTGTAGAAAATAGAACACGAGAAGTGCGTATCAATGCTTTGTAAGCTCCACTGCGGGAACCAAACATATGGTACGGGTGACACCATGAGTGGCCACGAATTTGACATGACAAACAAGCTAACGAATCCTACCCGGGACAGTGAACGTGCGACTGGGTTTGCTTTGGACTGGAGTGGATGTGCAACACATCCGAAGAGTGTGGTGTGGCGCCATGCATGATGCACAGGCAATAACTTTGGTAAATAAATGAGAGAGAAGAACCGTGAACAAACAATTTGTAAGTTTCGCTGCGGGAACTAAAAACACACGGCATGGGGGAACAATGAATGACAACGGGTAGAAAGCATGCAATGTATCTGATACAAAACGGTTGTAAAAATGCATGAAAAAAATTCGATACGAATCGGTAGTAAGGAGTATTGAACGAATCTGATACGATTTGGTTGTAGAGTGTATGCTACCCCTTGCTTTGAAACCGAACACCTACCAACCACCCATCCCCCCAGGCTAATCAAGTGCAGACAAGGCACCATGTGAGTCCAATTACCACCTCAATCTGCCAAAGAACCCATACAAACACATGCTAATCTCCAAATGGATTTACAAATGAATCGTATGTTTGGCAAAAGGAAGTTACAAATGTACTACTCCTGAGCCAAATGATGTTGGAACATGAGCAACAATAACTCAGAGGCAGATTTTTTTCCAAAAGGGGTGCAGGATAGAAAGCATAACGAATTGCAAGATTGCACAAGATACAAAAAGGTTTGAATCCTACCTGCGACAGTAAGCAGGAACCGCCGGCGAAGACCATGAAGGGAGAAGCCACAAAGCGATTGAATGACTCACGGACATGAGGTGAGCTGGGAAGAGTCGGCCCAGTGACGTGTAGTACTGCGCACTGAACCGACAAAGAGCATGTGTGAGTGGGCTGCTTAAATACCCTCCGGGCTCCTCCCATAAACTCAGGCCACCATACTGGCCTTCTTATATATGGAAATATAAACACACAAACAAAAAACAAGGACAATTACTGTAAATTTAGCCTACAATGCTGTAAATATAGCTCGAGTTTCACAACTACTGTAAGGCCCCTTCACACAGGGCGGATCAGTAATGATCCGCCCCGTGAACCTCCACTTGCTCAGTGGGGATCGCTCCATTGATCCCCGCTAATCCGGCGGATGACAGGGAGGTCCTCGCACACTGTACAGGGACTGCCCTGCCAGCTATCCGCTCTCTCCTATGGGGGGATCGGATGAACACGGACCGTCTGTCCGTGTTCACCCAATCCAATCCGCCAGACGGATGGAAAAGTAGGTTTTTCCTCCGTCACACTTTGGCGGACCGGAGCGTGTCTGATGTCAGTGGGCATGTCACCCCTGACATCCGCAGCTCCATAGAGGAGCACAGAGTGCCCATTCAGGTCCGCCTAAAAAACTGGCAGGCGGACCTGAACAGGCCACCCATGTGAAAGAGCCCTAACATCTCTTCACTGGTCGCTGTCCTCACCCTCCCTCTCCTGGGTACTGTCCTCACCCTCCTGCCCATCCACACGCTGCTGACTGTCTGGCCACAGATTCCCATCAACATTGCAGCGTATATCCTCCCTTGCGATGAAACTAGGGAGATGTCGCAACCATCGCCTACACTGATCTCCTGTAATATTCTCACAGGCAGCGTCTATTGCATGGAACGGGGACCTCTGATCTTGAGCCTGATGCTCATACACTCTCCACCTCCAAGCGCAGAAAAACTCCTCAATAGGATTGAGGAAAGGAGAGTAAGGTGGTAGGAACACAATATCCATCCTTGGATGAGCAGTGAACCAGGCCCTGATAAGCGGGCCACGGTGGAAATTCACATTGTCCCATACAATTATATATTGTGGTAGGTGAGGCCCTATGAGACCTCTCTCATTTTCTGGGATCAAATCCAAATGAAAGTGGTCCAAGAAGATGAGGAGCTTCTGTGTTTTGTATGGGCCAAGACTGGGCATGTGAGTGGCCACACCATTCTCAGAAATGGCAGCACACATAGTTATATTGCCCCCTCGCTGGCCTGGGACATCCACCATGGCCCAGTGGCCAATAAAATTACGGCCACGTATTTGGCCCTTGGCCAGGTTGAAGCCAGCCTCATCCCCATACAATACAGTTACAGACAGCTACATAGGAATGTTCTATGTTCTGCACAAGTTCAATATACTACTGGCCAGTATTCTAGTGGATCCAAACCTGGGGTACATGTACCCTATGCAGAGGTACTACAGAAAGGGGAGGGGAAAAATTATGAAATTATGAAATTACTGAAATGTTACAGTAACATTATTAGATAGATTTCCATGGGAGGTACTACTGTAATTGCAGCTCTTTGACCCTTTTACTTACTGTATTGTAGGTTATATTCTTCAAAATAAGGATTATAATGATAATTGCATCATACAGTAAGCTGCAGTTTTTACTGTAATACTGGAATACTACTGTAAACTGTATTATCAATATTGTAGAAAATAAACTATTCCATACTATTCCATAGTTTATTTTCTACAATATTTTTCTTGTCATGGTTAGTATCATACGTAACATCCCACTAAAGTAAGATACTGTAATACTGTAGGCCTATCACACACACACACACACACACTAAATGAATACGCAAATGAGTAAATAAACATATTTGTTGCTCTATGCACAGTGTCCTGTCCTATACATTATATAATTCCATCATTGATTGTGAGGGCATGGTTGATGACATGGTCTATAATTGTCGCCCAAATTTCATTAGGGACACCCTTACTCCTCCTCTTCCTCAGGCAGGCAGTTGCCCGTGTTCATCTACTTGGCCAGGTGCCTCCATGTTCAGACATTGTACTGGTCCTGCATGGTCAATCTCTATATATACATGTTTGGCAGCATTCACAATACAGTAATGGACAGTACATGTCAGGTAACTAAACATACTGTTTAATTGGTCATCTGAGACCAACTCCTCCTTCTGTTCAAGTTCTAGTTTTACCTGACTGTCAATTGCTGTAATGATTTTATCAAATGTTCCAAGAGATTCATATATGGTATTCGTGGTATTGTGTTCCTGAATAATTTTGACAATTGAACAGACTATTGTGCATGTGATGACTTAAACAATGAAATTACGCTGACACGTTTTGGAGAGAACGACCATTTAGACTGAGAAATGACAATCAGTTTGGATCAACATGATCTATTCAATTGGAAATTGTGCTAAATGTAGGTTACTTGTACTTAATCATTTGAGAAATGTACTGAGACATTGAGACATGTACTGAGACATTTGCAATTTGATGAAATGAATGAGAAATGCCATTCGGTTGTGACCAATTGCCAAGTGGTTTGGAGATTTGTCCATGTTGTTTTGAGAATGTCATTTCTGTTTCAAGAAATGAGCCAAACCAATAGAGAAAAACTGTAATTGCGATAAGTATACACTATAGAGGGGTATGCTTAGTTCATATTTCATGTCTGAGGTTTACAACCACTTTAAAGCTGAACTAAACTCTTTTCCAAAACCGTTGCATTCAAGGCATACCTTGAATAATACCTGTCACAGCTGTAATTTTCTAAACCGAACTGTGAACCCATCAAATGACTGATATCAGGCCCGGACTGGGACAAAATATAGGCCCAGGCATTTTGGACTGAGTAACCCATGACATGTTAACTGGTCCCTTCCCCACTCTCCACCCTGACAGATCCCCCGGGAGAGGGGAGGGGGGAACCCAGCAGAGGTGCGGGGGATGGGAAAAAGCATGGGGGCCGAGAGCACACGGAGGGACCTTGAGAACACGGGGTGGGGCAAGAGCACATGGGAAGGCCAGAGAGCACTGTGGCAGAGGGGGAAGCATGTGGGGGAGCAGCAAGCACAGGGGAGAGGCATAGAACACATACGAAGAGGAGAACACAGGGGGCCTGGAGAGCATTGGAAGCAAAAACAAGGAGTGGAGTGAAGAGCACAGGGAGGGCAGGAGAGCATGAAGGGGGAGGCGGAGAGCACAGGGGGAGGCAGAAAGCATGGGGAAGGCGGACAGCACAGAGGGGCTAGAGAGCACTGGGGGGAAGAGAAGAGCACTGGGAGCTAAGGTACACTGGGGGAGGGGCAGAGGACACATGGGGGAGGCGGAGCACACAGGGAGGTGGAGATCGCAATTGGCAGCAGAGAGCATGGGGTGGAATTGGCGAGCATGGGAAGGCTAAGAGGACCGGGGGAGGCGGAGAGCACATGGGGGTGGAAAACCAGGGGAGGTGGAGAGCATGGGGGGCTGAGAACACTGTGGGAGGTAGAGAGCACAGGGGAAGGCGGAGAGCATGGGGGAGTGGAGTGCACAGTGGGCAGCGGAGAGCATTGGGGGAGGTGGAGAGCACAGTGGGTGACAGGGAGCCAGGGGGACGTGAAGAGCACAGGGGGGCTGAAGAGCACTGGGGGATCTGGAGAGCACCGGGGGAAGCAAGAACATGGGGTAAGGCATAGAACGTGGGGGGCTGGAGACAGAGAGCATGGGGAAGGCAGAGAGCAATGGAGGGCTGAAGAACACTGGGGGAAGGCAGAGAGCACTGGGGGGCTGGAAAGCACTAGAGGAGAAGTGAAAAGCACAGGGGGAGGCAGAGAGCACAAGGAAGGGGTGGAGAGCATGGGGGAGGCGGAGAGCACAAGTGGGTGCTGGAGAGCATTGGTGGGGAGGTGGAGGGTGCAGGGGGGGTCGAGGACACGAGGGAGGTGGTAGAGAGCTTGGGGGGCCGGAGAGCACAGAGAGGGTTTGATAGCACGAGGGGAGCAGCAAAGAGCATGGGGGACTGGAGAGCACGAGGGGGCAAAGAGCATAGGTAGAATCAAGAGCACATGGGGGCAAAGAGCATGAGGGGGCAAAGAGCATGGGTGGAGCGGAGAGCACAGGGGGGGGCAGCAAGATAGGAGTGTTAAAGGCTGATGCATATAGAAGAATCACTCCCTCCATTTCCTTCTGTGGCCTTTGAAAGCGTGCAAGAGGGAGAGGACAAGAGGCTGCAGGAGGATATCAAGAGAGTAATTCTTCTACTGTATATGCAGCAGCCCTCATTGGCTAATAGATCATAACTGATCATAACTGATCACATAAGCAGCAACTGCAGATCAAACAGAAGCTTGTATAGCAGCTTCCTTGGCTGTAGAGAATAGAAGGTTTTAGTACCAATTTTATTAAATAATGTAAACCGTTGCTATGTTGATCATTCATGATCTGAACAGTGATCTCTCTTTATTATGCCATTGAAAAATAAATATTGCCTGATCTTTGCATACCTAAGGAATATTGACCATGGTTTTCCAAAAATCAGGTGTTACGTTGTTAGTCAGGTTGATAAAAGACACAAGTCCATCTAGTTCAACCATACAAATAAATAAATAAATAAATAAATAAATAATGACAATCCCATATACCCAATCCTATACCCACAGTTGATCGAGAGGAAGGCAAAAAAAAAAAAAAAAAACAGCAAAGCATGATCCAATTTGCTAGAGCAGGGGAAAAAAATTCCTTCCTGACTCCTAAGAGGCAATCAGATTTTCCCTGGATCAACTTTACCTTTAACCAATATACTTTGGCTATATCTCTGTTATGGCAGCAGCTAGCTGCCAAAAAACAGGTATCCTCGTCTTCAGTACGGTTTCCAATAATGGTGGTCTCTGTGGTGGACTCGCTACCCATACCGCCACTTACCGGAGCCGTCTGCAGCAGTGGAGGCAATTGGGTCCTTCCTGTGGCTGGGTATGGAGACGAGTGAGAGGAAGATGGCCCCCACCTATCTCCATACCATAGCAGGGTATTGCATTTTAGTGTAAATGAGACCTGAGGTCTTTTTGATCTCATATTTAGGAGGACCTGTCATGCTTTTTTTCTATTACAGGGAATATTACAGTGTAAAAAAAATTAAATAAAAAGGTAAAATAAATAAGAAAAAATTAAATAAAAAATAAACGCGTCCCGCCGAGCTCACGTGCAGAAGAGAACGCTTACGTGAGAAGCTCTCGCATATAAAAACCACACATGTGAGGTATCGCCGTGATCGGTAGAGCAAGAGCAATAATTCTAGTCCTAGACCTCCTCTGTAACTCAACAAGCAACCTGTAAAATTTTAAACGTCACCTATGGAGATTTTTATGGGTAAAAGTTTGTTGCCAGTCCACAAGCGCAATTTTGAAGTCCACAGGTGCAATTTTGAAGCGTGACATGTTGGGTAACAATGTGATCGGTGTAACATTATCTTTAACAGTATAAAAAACCTTTACTGTTGTCTTATGTTTTAATTTAAAAAAAGTGTATTTTTTCCCAAAAAAGGGCGATTGTAAGATCGCTGCGCAAATAAGATGCGACATAAAGTATTGCAGCGACCGCCATTTTATTCTCTATGGTGTTAGAAAAAAAGTAATTTTCTAGCAAAAAAAAATATTTTTAACTGGTGAACAACAAATCTCAGGAAGTTGCTTGGTCCTTAAGTGGTTAAATGTTAGTACCCAGTTATATTGTGTGCATTTAAGAAATAATCCAAGGCCTTTTTTAAAGCAATCTACTGAAATGGCCAGAACCACCTCTGAAGGGTGTCTATTCCACATTTTCACAGCTCTCACTGTGAAGAAACCTTTCCGTATTTGGAGATTAAATCTAAAGAGTTCCCCCTTGTCCTCTGTTGTGACCGTAAAGTGAATAACTCAACACCAAGTTCACTATATGGACCCCTTATATATTTGTACGTGTTGATCATATTCCCCCCTTAATCTCCTCTTCTCAAAAGAGAATAAATTCAGTCCCTTTAACCCTTTCACGGCTACGGGACGCAGATATGCGGCCCCAAATGCCTGGGCTTTCTGCCGTGGAGCCGCATATCTGCCTGTTCTGACCTGGAGCGCGCCGGATCGCGTGCACGCAGCGACGCGACAGGGGTGTCGGATTCAACGGCGGGTCTCGGGCTAACGATACACAGGTCGGAGAACCCGCCCCCAGTCACGTGATCACTGTGACAGCCAATCACAGTGAGCACATGAATGGGAAGTCTATAGAAAGTATCCTTTTGTATTTTCTTGTCAGATCGTCTGAGGAGAAATTGATACAAAAGGTACTGAACTGTGTAAAGGAACAAATCATCATTACAAGTAAAAAAAATGATAAATAAACATAAAAGCAGCCCACAATAGATCTTAGAGTAGATTTTGATCACCTCAAAAGTTAGGTTAGTAAATAGTGACAGTTTCAGTTTGAGTGAGTATTTTGTAGTGTTAGTAGCAGCATTTGAGGTGCAGTGACAGCTTCCCTTCAGTACAGTAATAGTGACAGTTTCAGTTTGAGTATTTTGTAGTGTCAGTAGTTAGAATTTGTGTCACCGTTCATCTCAGCATTAGTGTTTGTCACCGTTCATCTCAGCATTAGTGTATGTCACCGTTCATCTCAGCGTCAGTGTTTGTCAGCATCTCTGCGTCAGTGTTTGTCACCGTTCATCTCTGCGTCTCAGCATTAGTGTATGTCACCGTTCATCTCAGCGTCAGTGTTTGTCACCGTTCATCTCTGCGTCAGTGTTTTGTCACCGTTTCATCTCTGCGTCAGTGTTTGTCACCGTTCATCTCCATTCATCTCTGCGTCAGTGTTTGTCACCGTTCATCTCAGTGTCAGTGTTTGTCACCGTTCATCTCAGCGTTAGTGTTTGTCACCGTTCATCTCAGTGTTTGTCACCGTTCATCTCAGTCGTTAGTGTTTGTCACCGTTCATCTCAGCGTTAGTGTTTGTCACCGTTCATCTCAGCGTTAGTGTTTGTCACCGTTCATCTCAGCGTCAGTGTTTGTCAGCGTTCATCTCAGCGTCAGTGTTTGTCACCGTTCATCTCAGCGTTAGTGTTTGTCACCGTTCATCTCAGCGTTAGTGTTTGTCACCGTTCATCTCAGCGTCAGTGTTTGTCACCGTTCATCTCTGCGTTAGTGTTTGTCAGCATTCATCTCAGCGTCAGTGTTTGTCACCGTTCATCTCAGCGTTAGTGTTTGTCACCGTTCATCTCAGCGTTAGTGTTTGTCACCGTTCATCTCTGCGTTAGTGTTTGTCACAGTTCATCTCAGCGTCAGTGTTTGTCACCGTTCATCTCTGCGTTAGTGTTTATCACCGTTCATCTCAGCGTTAGTGTTTGTCACCGTTCATCTCAGCGTTAGTGTTTGTCACCGTTCATCTCAGTGTCAGTGTTTGTCACCGTTCATCTCAGCGTCAGTGTTTGTCACCGTTCATCTCTGCATCAGTGTTTGTCACCGTTCATCTCAGCGTCAGTGTTTGTCACCGTTCATCTCTGCGTCAGTGTTTGTCACCGTTCATCTCTGCATTAGTGTTTGTCACCGTTCATCTCAGCGTTAGTGTTTGTCACCGTTCATCTCAGCGTTAGTGTTTGTCACCGTTCATCTCAGTGTCAGTGTTTGTCACTGTTAATCTCAGTGTTAGTGTTTGTCACCGTTCATCTCAGCGTTAGTGTTTGTCACCGTTCATCTCAGTGTTAGTGTTTGTCACCGTTCATCTCAGCGTTAGTGTTTGTCACCGTTCATCTCAGCGTTAGTGTTTGTCACCGTTCATCTCAGCGTCAGTGTTTGTCACCGTTCATCTCTGCGTTAGTGTTTGTCACCTTTCGTCTCAGCGTTAGTGTTTGTCACCGTTCATCTCTGCGTCAGTGTTTGTCACCATTCAGCTCGGCGTTAGTGTTTGTCACCGTTCATCTCGGCGTTAGTGTTTGTCACCGCTCATCTCAGCGTTAGTGTTTGTCACCGTTCATCTCAGCGTTAGTGTTTGTCACCGTTCATCTCAGCGTTAGTGTTTGTCACCGTTCATCTCAGCGTTAGTGTTTGTCACCGTTCATCTCAGCGTTGGTGTTTGTCACCGTTCATCTCAGCATTAGTTAGTTAGCCAATATCAGTGCTCCTATCAGTGTCGTTGATAGGATCAGTGTTTTAGGAAAAAAGTTTTAGGTTTTAGTTTTTTATAATATATAACAAAAAGGTTTACTTTTGCATATTTTTAGGTCTGTAGAGTGCCTAAAAAAAATGGCAAGTAAGCGTTATACTGTTGAAGAGGCATATGCCCTCCTGTGCTCGGACAGCGAACCTGAGTTGGGCTCAGAAGATGAGGATTTCATCTGTGACAGTGAATGTGACACTTCAGGAAGCTCTTCTGACCATGAAGAGCCTGTTACTAGCGGGCAGCAAGAGGATGTACAGGGTAGCACCCCATCAGTTGCACAGCCATACACCTCTCAGTGGATACCAGCGAGCTCTTTCACCCCTCGTATGCCAAAATGTACGGCCTCACCAGGCATAAATATCAATGTTGAAAATTTTGGCCCCGTGGATTTCTTCAAGATATTTGTGGATGACGAGCTCCTACAGCACATGGTTGATCAAACTAACCTCAACGTCACCCAGTTTATAGCAAAAAACCCGACATCTTCTCACAGGAAGAGATGGGTGCCAACACACCTTACAGAAATCAAAATTGCACTGGGTTTGTTACTCAACATGGACATAGTCCGAAAGCCTACAATTCGGCAGTATTGGTCCTCTAGTCCCATCCATGCCACCCCAGCTTTTCCTGCAGTTATGTCAAGAGATTGCTTTGAAGCATTATTGCGCTTTATGCATTTTAACGATAATTTGCAGTGTCCCCCAAGAAGTGACGCCAGTTATAACCGACTGTTCAAACTGCGGCCCTTAATCTCTTTTATGTCTAATAAATTTGCAGTGGTTTATACCCCGGACAAAAATATCTCTATTGATGAATCCCTGATGAATTTTAAAGGCCGACTGCGTTTTAGGCAGTTCATACCATCCAAACGTGCCCGGTGTGGCATAAAATTTTACAAACTGTGCGAAAGCACAACATGCTATACATTTGGATTTCTGATCTATGAAGGACGGGACAGACATCTCAACCCCCAGGGCTGCCCAGACAATCTTGGAGTCAGTGGGAAAATTGTCTGGCAACTGATCCAACCTCTGCTTCACCAAGGCTACAATCTTTACGTCGACAATTACTACAGCAGTGTGACACTTTTTAGATCTCTGTATGCTGCTGGCACAGGAGCATGTGGGACCGTACGGAAAAACCGCAAAGAGTTTCCACAGCAGCTGGTGAGACAACGTTTGCAGAGAGGCACATCACTCAGTTACCAACAGGAGGAAATGATGGCTGTCAAATTTTCAGACAGAAAAGAAGTCTATATGCTGACAACAATCCACCCAGAGGGCACAGTGACTGTAACAGAACGTGGGTCAGCTACACCGAAGGAAAAGCCACTGTGCATTACGGCATACAACAAATACATGGGTGGAGTCAACCTCTCTGACCAGATCTTGTAGCCCTACCTGGTGCTGAGGAAATCTAAAACCTGGTACAAAAAAGTGGCAATATATCTTATCCAGGTGGCAATCCACAATTCATTTGTCCTTTATAAAAAATCTGGTGGTACTGACACCTTCCTGCAGTACCAGGAAAAAATTATAGAACACCTGATGTTTCAAGAAGACCCCAGACAACCTGCAGAATCAGAGGATGTTAGGAGACTAACAGAAAGACACTTTTTGCGTCCTATCCCAATCACAGCAAGCTGCAAATTCCCCAGGAAGAAGTGTCGTGTGTGTGGCAAAAATGGCAAAAGATGCGACACTCGTTTCCACTGTCCCACGTGCCCTTCCAATCCAGGCCTGTGCCTTGACCCTTGCTTTGAAATTTACCACACCATCCCACATTATTAGAAACTAGTGAGGTAGGAGGTTATTGAGGGTGTAACATGTAACATGCTACAAAAGGTGAACTTTCATTTTAAAACATTTGTGGGGAAAAAAAAGCAATTTATGCACTATGGTTTCTGGGCCCAATTATGGGTACAGACAACAATTTAAACACACACATGTGGCATATTTATTTACAGCAGTAATAGGAGAAGTTATTTTTGGTTGTTTTTTGGTGGTGGGTCATGGTAGCAGCAAGAAATATATAGCCAAAATGTAAAAACTGTTATTTGTTTTACCTTTTTGACCAGTTTTCCTTTAATAACAAAACAGAATTAATGATTTATGCAATAAAATTTACTACCAAAAGAAAGCCTATTGTGTCCTGAAAAAAACAAGGTATAATTCACCTGGATACACCAAGCAGTTACAAAGATATGTACAGTTTAACAAACACATGTCAAAATCGCAAAACTGCGTTCAGGCATTAAGGTTTGTTTTACCCTTAGGCATGAAAGGGTTAATCTTTCCTCATGCCTCTTATCAGTTTGGTTGCCCTTCACTGCACTTTCTCCATTTCCCTGTTATCCTTTTTGAGATTAAATCTAAAGAGTTCCCCCTTGTCCTCTGTTGTGACCGTAAAGTGAATAACTCAACACCAAGTTCACTATATGGACCCCTTATATATTTGTACGTGTTGATCATATTCCCCCCTTAATCTCCTCTTCTCAAAAGAGAATAAATTCAGTCCCTTTAATCTTTCCTCATGCCTCTTATCAGTTTGGTTGCCCTTCACTGCACTTTCTCCATTTCCCTGTTATCCTTTTTGAAAACTGGTGCCCAAAACTGAACTGCATATTCCAGATGAGGTCTTACTAATGATTTGTACAGGGGCAAAATGATATATCTCTCTCTCTGGAGTCTTAATACAAAAAAAAGGACTTTGCTTACTTTGGAAACCGAAGCTTGGGATTGCATGTTATTATTGAGCTTATGATCTACCAAAACCCCCAGATCCTTCTCCACTACAGATTCCCCCAGTTCTACTCCCCCTAGTATGTATGATGCATGCATATTCTTAGCTCCCAAGTGCATAACCTTACATTTATCAACATTAAACCTCATCTGCCACAGATGAGTATGGAGTATGTTTTTTTTTTTTTTTATCTGGTATTTGTCAAATGCAGAAAGCTTTATATTTTTATGTATTAAATGTAAACCTTGTACCTCCCTATTTACCAGATGCGGAGACACAACTCTAAATTTTGCATCAAAATTCAGTGCTTTGTGAGGTTTATAAGCCTGTTTTACTTTTGTATCTACCCAAGAATGGCTTATGAAAACAGTGCAGGCAATTGTAATACACTCTAGTAACAGTAATCAACTTTCTTAACAAGAAAATTGGGTGATCTAGATGAACTATTTGGTCTTTATCTGTTTTGATATTCTTTATTATTATTTGTAGAGGCAAGTGCAGTTTGTTGATGTTGTTTATGTAGAATGGATGTTACTTAAAAATAAACACCAGCACAGTGTTATTTTATATGCTAACTGCATGTCCATGTGTTACTAACAGTGGCTGCAAAATTACATTTATAAGCACAACAAAGCTGTGAACATGTTCTTACCCACACTTGAAGTTATGCTAAAAATAAGTCCCCTTAATACAATCATAACTGAACCCTACATAATAATACCCCATTATGTAAAATCCTGTAGTGGACTTTATTATTTATACTTTCCAATAAACATTTCTATTATGGAAGACTGAGGCTCTAGTCACACTAGTGCGATTTCAGATGTGAATTGAGTTGTACAGAATCATATGACAATAGAAAATTGCATTGTTTTTAGTGGTGCCCATCCACATTAATGCAACAATTTTGGAAATGGTTCCTTTACGACTTTGGTGCAATACCAGCATGATTTTCACCTCATAGACTATGCAAACCACTTCAAAGTAGCATCTACATTGTATCCAAGTTGTTTTACATAATTGCATGGAAAGTCAGATGAAAATTGGATCGCAGCAGTGTGAACCTAGCCTGACGGCCTTCAGGCTCGTTATTATCATTTTTTATTTTGAGATAGAGATTCAAAATTGGACCATAATGGCAGCAATACAATACAATAGCAATACATGTAATACTATCATTAAAAAAAAATAGTTTAACCAATGTGATTTACTAAAAAAAAAGTAATCTTGCCAAGCAAATATTTCGATCATTGACTTGCCCAGTCAGGTTCAGGGGAGATTTCTATTTAATTTTAAATCCACATTTATGAATGGCTATTAAAGACATATCTCATTCTCCTCCTGTGTAACCTCACCTACTGTTTATTTTTACTTGCTGTACCCAGTCCAAAGATTTAATGCAGCCGCAGAAGAAAAGAGAAGGGGCCATTTGCATAATTTCTTAACAGTGTAGGGGGTCCCACAGAATGAGGAGCAGCAAAGCAATGTGGTGTTGGAAGTGTTGATAGGCTAAATACACTTGTTTATGAAAGCACTGATGTCAGGAAGCTACAGAGAGACATTGAGGTGACCAGTCACACAGCACACAGGTAGCTGGCTAGTGTAATCATTCTTCCCTACAAAAAACTGCCTCCCTGTGTCTGTAAACAGGCTGCATTGAAAACCTTGGTAAAATAATGTGCAGAGAAAGAAAAAAGTGGCAGATTTTTGCTGAATAAGGTGAGAGCTGCATTTAATTACAATTTGGTTTGTTGCTGAGTTTGGCTTAAACACTTTGGGGGTTATTTACGAAAGGCAAATCCACTTTGCAATACAAGTGCAAAGTGCAAATTAAATTGTACAGGAAGTGCAGTCACTGTAAATCTGAGGGGTATATCTGAAATGAGGGGAAGCTCTGCTGATTTTATCATCCAATCGTGTGCAAGCTTAAATGCTGTTTTTTATTTAACTTGCATGTCCCCCTCGGATCTACAGTGACTGCACTTCCAAGTGCAATTTCAAGTGCACTTTGCAAAGTGGATTTGCATTTCGTAAATAACCCCCTTTGTGTTTAAAACAAGCACATTGTGTAAATCACTTCTTCAAAAACATATTGGCTATGGTTCAAAGTGTACTTTAAAATAACTTTACAGTACAGTATATTTTAAATTTGGATGACTGGTGGATTTGGAAATATGACAATATACAGTATATGTTAATGATAAGTTTAAACACTTGCTATGAACAGAAAATTAACGTTTTAGAGGAGAGACCACCTTTAACCAGTCACATAGGTCTTCTTACATGCAGAACAGAACAAGTTTATAGAGTAGTACTTTGTAGTGAAGTGTTCGAAAAATATATTATGAAATAATTGACCAGAACCCCTGCTGATCTCCAAAGGCTTGAGAAACTTCTGGATAATAAGTGATTGTGACATCTATTTTGCCAAATCAATAAATAGTTCTGCCCATAAATGGACAGCATTGAAGCCAATCATGTAGACAGCTTAAGACATTTAAGAAGATTAGCAAATTAGTATCCCACACTTTTCGGAGCACTTGGAGCAGTATAGATAAAATATTCCCTCCTGAATCTACCACTCACAAACTCCCATGATAGAATCTCTCTTCCCATCTACATTATGTATTCCCCTTTTCCTTTCACAACTTTTTCTCTCACCCTCTTCTTTTATACCCATGCTTCACATTTACAGTTATACATACCCAGATGTATTTTTTTTCTCTATTCCTAAAACGTTATACCACTCTTTTATATGATCCTTTGTTCATTCCGCCTTTGGTGAAGAGCTGGTCTTGCCTCAGAGACAGAACAGACATGAAAATGGTGAGACATCAACAGCTTTGATTGCCTTTACCTAATGTTTGTCTTTTTACCCTCCTTTCCCTCTACACTCTCTCTTTTTCTTTCTATCTCTCCCATTCTCTTTCCTTTTGTCTGCTGTGCATCTTGACTTACAGGTCACTATTTCAGTTGATGGAATTCTCACTTCAACTGGTTACACTCAAGAAGACTACACCATGCTGGGAAGTGATGACTTCTTCTACATTGGGGGCAGTCCAAACACAGCTGATCTTCCAGGGTCCCCTGTCAGTAACAACTTCATGGGGTGCCTCAAAGATGTAAGTATTCCTATATTATACAAT
The DNA here is from genome assembly GCA_029574335.1 of Rana kukunoris. Lineage (NCBI taxonomy): Eukaryota > Metazoa > Chordata > Amphibia > Anura > Ranidae > Rana > Rana kukunoris. Next base: position 266,032,292 of record CM056059.1, on the reverse strand, counting down.
ATATGGCATATATAAGTTAATACATGTTGGATGTATAATTATTTCCACTTCAATAGTCATAAATAAAACTTTAAGTTATTATATGTACTAAATCTGATTAAAGAACAAAGAGTCATACTAAACTATGCTGACAAATTATTATTTTTTGCAGAAAAAAAAATTAACACACAAAGTGGTACTATGTAAGCTGGTCAGTGTAATAAAAATACCAAAAATATTCCTAAGAACTATTGTTTAGCGAAATGTGTCTTTTACAGATAACAGAACCTACAAATTGAGCTTCCTTTGTCCAAAATAATCAGTGGTATTATATGCCTAGTGTGATTTGTCAGCATTGTTCAGTGCCCAGGGAACTGCACATGCCATGTGACATAGTTGGAGTGTTGGTAAGGTTGAATGTGTTGGTGTGTATGTGTTTATGTCACTACCATTTCTCATATCCCTGTACATTGTCTTCACTTAGAAACACATCTAAACACATCTAAACTTTGTTATCTACATTCTTATTTGACACTACCATCTGTGAAAGGGAGTTCAACATTCTTACTGCTATAACAGTAATTTACACAGTTTAAAGTTGTGACCATGTGTCATCTTAAGAGTCCTAAGATTGAAATCAGTAATCTCCCTATGTTAGAATAACTGTTTAGATAATTGTATATTGTATACCCTGCCATACAAGTGAATAGCTGTATGCAGCTATGCTCTTGTAAATGCCAATGCATCCCTGTTTACTGGTGTGTGATATATACATATTGGCAAAGCAATTTACTCACCACTGCCATCTTGTGGGAATATACAAGTTGACATTGTATATAGACAGAGATCGCCCAAACCCATAGATTTAACAACAAGTTGGCCCAAAGGGGATCAACAACTTTTATCCTTTTCACAGGCATGAATACTTCACATAATACAGATCATACAAATAATCAATCCAATAAAATTATATGAATAGATTAATATAGATTTTATAATTATGGCACATCAGTAAATAGGTATGATATAGGATAAATCACCCCCAAGGGGTACAGTCCATCACCAGAAAATATATATATATATATATATATATATATATATATATATATATATATATATATATATATATATATACACATTTTTATTAATGAAACTATTTAAATATTTAAACTATTTAAACATTCTATGTTGAGAGCTAAAGGGTTATAAGATTTATGGTGATAAATCTAGCTAGTTTCAGCTGTAGATATACTCCTCTTGGCATTCCTTCCCCTCCAGTCAGGACAATATTTTTCAATAGCAATAAACATAGTTTCCATGGGATCCTTATTGTGTTTCTCAGCATAGTGTCTAGACACACTATGACCAGGGAAGCCCTTACAAATATTAGTAATATTTGCTCACCCAATTGGTCATGGAGCTCACTTGTAATGTGTAATCCAAGCCACAAGGGCACTTGATCAAATACACTACATTCTTATTATGACAAGATTATAAAAGTGTGGAAGTGTTTTCAGTTTGGGTCAAGGTAAATGTAGCTAGTTTCCTCCCCTTAAAGAAATTAAATTGGCAAGCCCAGCATTTCTTACATGGATAAAACCCATCCATATTGCCAAAAAAAGGAGGGTCTCTTTGGTGGATCTGTTACGTTTGGGGCTACTCTGTTTCTTAAACCACTAGCACCCCTAAAAATTACAAAAGGTTGATCTGATAAAATGGTGCCCAGTGTACGGTCATTCCTAAGGACTGGCCAGTATTTCCTAATAATATTTCTAATGGCATAAAATTGACACAAATAAGTAGTCAAAAATGCCACACCAAAAGATTTAGTATCCCTAAGGCCGCGTACACACGATCAAATCTGTCTGCTGGAAATGGTCTGCCAGACCGTTTCAGCAGACAGATTCGATCGTGTGTACGGGCAAACAGATGGATTTGGCCAGCCGACAGATTTGAAAGCATGCTTTCAAATCTGTCGGCTGGGAACCCGTCCGCCCGACATGTCTGCTGGTTAGTATGCTAACCAGCAGACATATCTTCTCGCACACGCGTCGAATGGTTTCGAGTGTACACGATCAAACCAATACGTCCCCAGCAGACAGATCTGTTCAAATCGGTCTGTCCGACCGATTTGAACAGATACATTTACTCGTCTGTACAGGGCCTAACAGTATTGTTACTGCTAAGTAATTCTTCCCTGTCTTTCTTCCCAACATCCCCAATACTCTGATCCACAAGTCCCTCCTCATACCCCTTCTACAAAAATCTAGACACACGGCCCCGAATCTTTTTACCTGACGAGATTCTTGGCAAGATTCTCTTGCCGGCCGAGTGTACACATGGGCCATTCAAAAGAACCGCCATTCTTTTGAATGGCATGAATGCGGTGATGTCGTTGAGTACGACAAGCATGCGCTCGTCACATTCGATGCCGTCATTGCAATCTGTCGAGAATCTCACAACGAGAAAATAGAGAACAGGTTCTCTAGTTTTCTCGTGGAGATTCTGGGCAGTTTTCTTGATGAGAAACCTCAAAGCCTAGTACACACGCACAGTTTACTCGGAAAGAAAGCTCTGCCAGCAGCTTTCTTGCTGAGAAAACTGTGAGTGTGTACGAGGCTTTAGGAGCAGCTGCTAGCCATGTGTGATGGTGACATAAGTCAAGTGGGATATAACAATTCCTGTCAGTTTTTTTTTTTTAAATGTTGATGATAACATGTGAAAAATATAGCCTCATCAATGACTGAAATATGCAAATCCAAAAATTGGATACTGCCATTAATATTTTGTAATGTAAAAAGACGCGCCGCTTCATTTGCCCGTTATAACTGTGCCCTGTGGCGCAATTGATTGTGCCATATTGCTCCTATTCATCGATCGTGCCTGCCTGGCCTATCCTGTTGTTTTATAGGCACCGCCCTAGGTCTAGGGCGGTGCTTTTCCTCAGCATTAGGCGCGTCACTTCTGGTTTATCTGTGCTAGTGATAAACCGGAAGTGGCGTCAGTGGAACGCACGGCCCGAGCAGAGCGGATGCATAGTAAGTCTCTCCCTGATACAGCGCTGTTTTTTTATATTTTGGAAACGGTCACAGTCACACAGCACTCTGCATGTCAGTATGAGGGGGGATGATGATGTCAGTATGGGAGGGTGATGTCAGTATGAAGGTCAGCAAGAGGGATGCTGGATCCTGGGGAGGACCCTGGCAGGGTGCCCCCTGCAAAGGCCTGTGGAAGATTCTGGCCAAAGGAGAGATGAGTCCCTGTCTGCCTTTAGTCAGAGGACTGTCAGTAAGCTTAAGCGGATTGAGAAGGAAGACGAGAAATTGTTGGTTTTGAAGTCTGAATTCAGAAAGAAAAAGCAGATTTGTGTCAAAGTGTTTTGTGCCACAGACTCAGCAGAGAGTGAGAAAGTGGGCCCGGAGGATGAGCCCAGCTCTTCAACACCTCAGACATCTCCTGAGCCCTCAATGGCGGAGGCATCTGTCCCCTTCCTACCCCAGCAGCAATGGGGAACATCTGAGGAGGTTGAAGGTACTGGCATGCTGGAGTTCATCACTGAGTGAGTGAGTAAATAACTTGAATAGCGCTACACTTGTGAACTGAATCGCCTCAAGGCGCTTTTTCCATACAGCGTCATTCTAATCCTCGAGAAGAGGTGGGTCTTGAGTTTCTAAGCTGGGATCCCCTCCGGATGCAACTTCCCCGGATGATGATGATAAGATGGACACCGTTCCTAGTCCTGTGGAAGAAAGACCTGTGGAGAGAAGAAGATCCAACATGAAGTCTGCAGCAGCTAAGGGGAAGTCTGATCCCACCATCAGCCATGAAATCTCAGAGGCGACAACACACCAAGCAGGTCCAGTGTGTGTGTAGGATGGTGATGTGAACTTTATTAGTGACAATGGGCTTGCTGAGGGTTGTAGTGTTACAGGCAGTCAGCCCAGACCCATGGACAATGACCAGTCTGATTTACCTGCTGGAAACAAAACCTCAGATTTAAATGTTACTGGTGAGAGTAATTGTCAGCTTCTGGGGGATGAGTCTGCAGAGAGGATTGCCATGGACAATACAGAGACTTTGCCTGAACCTGACACAGTGGCTGTTCTTGTGAATGGTGGAGGAGATGCTGGGTGCAGTAGTGCTACAACTCTCCAGGAGTCTGCAGTAAACAGGATTGTGCTGAAATCCAGGAGAGTAGCTGTCCTGGATTCCTGGTTCCTGCCTTTGTTGATCCAAAGACTGCTATCCTAGCTGATTCAGACTCTCTACCAGCAGGTTTAAATGTGTCTAAGGACAAGACTGCAAATACTGGTGGTCAGTGGCGGCTGGTGCTCAAAAAGTTTGGGGGGGGGGCGAAAGCGAAAAAAAAAAAAAAAAACAATTGCAGCCTCACTGTGCCCATCAAATGCAGCCATTGTGCCCATCAAATGTAGCCACTGTGCCATGCCATCAAATGCAGCCACTGTGACCTCAATTGTCACCACTGTGCCATGCCATCAAAAGCAGCCACTGTGCCATCAATTGTCACCACTATGCCATGCTATCAAACGCAGCCACTGTGCCCATCAATTGTCACCACTGTGCCATGCCATCAAACGCAGCCACCGTGCCATCATTTGTCACTACTGTGCCATGCCATCAAACACAGCCACTGTGCCATGCCATCAAATGCAGCCACTGTGCCCATCAATTGTCGCCACTGTGCCAATTGATGCCACTGTGCCCTTTAATTGTCGCCACTGTGCCAAATGTCGCCACTGTGCCAATTGTTGTCACTGTCACTGTGCCCATTGTCGCCACTGTGCCAATTGATGGCACTGCCACTGTGCCCATTGTCGCCACTGTGCCCATTGTCGCCACTGTTACTGTGCCAATTGTCGCCGATGTGCCTTGTAAAATGCCCCCCCCCACCCGGCACTTACCTTTCTGGGGTCTGCCATCCTCCTTCCACATCCCTCGATGTCTTCTCCTGCCCTCGATGACGCTTTAGCCAATCAGGTTACCAGTTACCAGAAACGGTGAACCTGATTGGCTTAGACGCCTGTCAGTCTAATCCAAGGAACGCACCCCCCGTACGTCCCTTAGATAAGTATCTGGAAGCCAAATACAGCCTGAGGGCTGTACTCGGAAAGCCTATCAGAGCCACTAACTCTGATAGGCACTTCCACACAGTCAACCAGCTGCCATTATTCAGATGGCTGGCGCTCACCATCCGGCGCTCATCATCGGCAGCGGCAAAAAATACATAGATTCATGCAATGCATGAATCTATGTATTGTAATCAATGGTGGTGTGAGAGCCAGACGGGGCGGCGCTCCGGCATCCTCTATGGGCGCTTCGCCACTGCTGGTGGTGTATGAAAAACTTATGCGAGTGTTTCTGCTACAGGATCTGGGAAGGGAGAACAAGCAGGGAAGGAATATGGAAATGTTTTATATTCCTCTGTTTAAAAGGAGGAATGTCGTTCAATTAAAATGTGAGGGGGCGGTGGAATCCCACCACATAGAAGGGAAGTGGTGGATACAATTCTGCAGGTGGGGTTTAAGCCCACAGATATCTTCGCCCTGATCAGTCTGGCAGGTTCATATGAATACGATTTGTCCTTTGTCCGCCCAGAGTCTTAACACATATTTTGGGAGAAATATAAACATGTGTGTAGGGGCCTGCCAGACTGGAAAGGGCTCATCCCCAAACTTATATCACGCCAGCCACTCATTAAAATGGTGACAATTTTTGTCTGCAATGAGTCAATACCGCAAGGGGATTTAACTGTTTGGTTGAAGAGGTATGGAGACGTCCTGAGCCCCCTAAAGATGATTTTGGATGATCAGGGAATATGTACGGGAGGTGGTCTGTACAGTTAAAATTAAAAGTCATTGACAATGTCGTCCAGCATCTGCCATCCTCAGCTTTCCTCGGGAGCGACAGCCTGACCATCTTCTATCTGGGCTAGCCAAAGCTATGCAACAAATGTGGGGATAAAGGGCATTTTGCATCCTCCTGTCCAGTGATGAAGTCCTCTCTGTGTCAGGGTATAGGACATTTGGCAAAGGATTGTAATATCATCAGGTGCAATCTGTGCAATGAGGTGGGACATGCTTATAATCAATGTCCTGAGGCAATGCACAACAAGCCTGAGCTCATGAGAGAGTTCTTCCACCTGGACATGGAGGATGCTTTGTGGTCAGCTCAGGTGTGCATCAGGGGTGCCCATTGAGTCCTCTGCTATATGTGTTTGCAATAAACCCCTTCATTAGAAGGCTAGAGAGTGGACCATTGTGTTGGGTACCTTTGGGCATTGCTGGTGAGCCTCCTTCTGAAGATTGTGGCCTATGCTCATGATGTTTGTTTTTGTCTCTGGGACTGTGGAGGCGCAGGAGGTGGTATCAGTGATAAGGCATTGGGTTCAAAGGTCAACCAGGACAAGTGTGGAGCTTTCTGGATGGGCGTGGAAGGTGAAAGCTTTGTTCTAACGGATGACTTCCCAGAGCCCCAACAAAAAGTTAGAGTTCTAGGCATTGAATTTGGTCTAGGTGACTATGGTCATGCAAATTGGGTGAACAGGCTGGAGAATGCCGATGCCAAGCTGGCAAGCTGGAAAGGTTGGCGGCTTTTCTTGAGGGAAGACTTAATTGATTCCGATTTTTCTGTATGTAAGTTTTGTTTGTGTTTTGCCAGTTTCTCTCTATACCAGGGTCTATTATTGTTTATTTCAGCTGTTATGGGCAACAGAATAACAAAATAAACCTTGTCAAAAGGAATGTGACTTACCTTCCTAGGTGGGAGGGTCTAGGGATAATCAACCCTGTAGTCTTTTTCTCTCTGATGTTTGTGAAGTACAATCTTGGCACAATCTTGGCAACGTGTTGGCAGAGAGACTGCCTGGGTGGGTTGGTATTTTCCAGTCCCGGTTTAAGTCCTTTCTGCGAGTTTGGGAAAAATGGTGGGTCAGTGAAAAGCCTGAGGGTCAAGCATGATAAACTCCTGGCTTATGTTGCACTGTGTTTGAAAATGCTTCAGCAGTGGCAAGTGGATCACAAGCTTTGCTTTTTGTGAGCCATTGGCCTTGAGGGAGATTGCCCAAGCCTAATTTTGGGGGTGGGTTTGCGATTTATTAATTCAGAGAGAATCCCAACGAACTTCAGACTTGGCTTGTCTTTCATGAAAAACTATATGTGAAAAGCAACTTAAAGTTTCTTTTCATGAGTGATCAAGGGTTCCTGAGAGTGGAGTGTCGAGGAGTGGTGGAGTCCATGGATCACTTTCTACTTCAGTGCCCTTTTAATATAGAGGTGTACAAGAGGGTGGAGAGGGCTCTAAGTATATCCTTCCTCCCCCATATGAGTTATGCAGAGTGGGTGTATGGGGCATTCCAGACTCATCGGAATTATCATTTGAAAACACTTTTTTTAGTTAGTCTAGTAGTCCGCTATTTCACGTGGAGTGCCAGGTACTCTTACGGAGTAAAATCCTTCCTGTCAAAGTGGTGGTGCAGGACATTCTGGTTGAGGTTGGGAAGATTCAGAGTCTTTTTTAAACAATAGATTTTTATTAAGGTTTTGTTTTTAACAGAACAATGTAGAATAATGCAATACATTGTGGATCAAAGCAATATAAGTCAATGTAGATCAAAGCAATATAAGACAATGTAGTCAGAGTACAACATCAAGCATAACATCAGAACAAGTATTGACTTAAGATAATATAAGAGTAAGAACAAGCACAAGTATGATGGGCAAACACCATCTCGACCATTCAACAATGAGTAACTAGACTATTGACTGTATCAGGATTCCATTCTCGAAGGCTGCTACTATGTAGCGATCGAACAAAGGGTAGGACACCTATGAATGATTGGTCCCGGGGAGGGCCACCTCCGACTCCAGACACCCCCAACTGGGTTCACGACTGTGTCCCGGACTCCGAGGTGGGCTCCCTTTCACGTTCCTATAAATTGGCCCAAAGGACCTACGGCAAGGCAAGTGGACTCATGCAATTTTTGTCGTACCAGGATGTCCATAGGTGCCATCGCCCTGCTGTATCCTCTTTGTGCTTATCCCTGAGTGCTAGCACTTTCTCATATGTACAGTGTAATTGTGTAGTCTGTATGACAGCCCCTATAGTGGGGGGCACTGGATTTTTCCAGTTCCTCGTAATGCTGAGTCTAGCAGATAACAGAATATGTAGGACAATATGTCTGGCATGGAATGGAACTTGGTCCAGATCGAGCGACAGGAGCGCTAGACCAGGTTGGGGAGTGATTGCAGAGTGAGAGGCTTCGGAGATCACATGGAAGACCGAAGTCCAGTATTGAGATAAATTAGGACAGCTCCATAAAGTATGAAGTAATGTTCCTCGGTGCCCACAATCTCTCCAGCACCGATCGCTCTGTGTTGTATTGAATTTGGACAACCTGTCAGGGGTTAAGTACCATCTCTGCATAATTTTGGTGGACAGTTCCCAGAGGGTAGAACAGCTAGTAACTTTAAATGTGGCCGTGCAGGCTTTGGCCCATTGTTGGGTGGTGTAAGGACTACCTAATTCCAGTTCCCATTTGAGCAGGGCAGGTGATTTTGATAATATGGATTTCTGTTGGAGAGCATTATAGAAAAGTGATGTACCTTTTTGGGAGGGTGTGGGGTGTGTAAGAAAGGACCAAGTGAGCCGAGGTATGTGACGTTCCCAGTGGGGAGAAGCAGACAGGAAGTGTCGAGTTCTAATGTAAAGGTAGATGTCCGAGTTGGGTAGGTTGAATTCCTGTTGCAAAATGGGGAAAGATTTGTTCCTACCATTAGTGAAGAGATCATTGACAAACAGTAACCCTTTTTCACGCCAATGTTTGTAGGATATCATGTTTATGTTGAATTGTAGCGTCTCAATCGGAATTTTTAGGGAGATGTTGTCGGGGTATCCGTGGCAAATATGTACAAATTTGTTCCATGCACGGATCGTGGCAGACATTGTGGGGGGGACGGAAGAGGGGAGTTTAGTCTTGGAGGTGGTAGAGAGCATCCAGGAGGCTAGTGATGAGTTAGGGAAGAGAGCGGATTCCAACCTTCCCCACGGAGTGTGTGGTTCAGGTAGAAACCATTCTCTGGATTGGGTAAGGACCGTAGACAGGTAGTAATGGTGGAAGTCCACATAACCTGTGCCTCCTGCCTTACGATTTTTAATGAGGGTGGAGTGCGCGCTTCTGGCTTTTTTCCCCTGCCATATGTAGGAGGAAAAAATAGACTGAAGGGACTTGAAATACTGAGTTGGTATGTTAATCGGTAGAGTCCTGTATAGATACAAGATCTGGGGTAAATGGAACATTTTGAAGGCCGCTAGACGGCCCGTCCAGGATAATTCTTGAGATGCTAACCTGTGTAGATCAGTTTGAAGTTTAGTACGAAAGGGGATATAATTGTAGTGGAATAATTGGCCAGAAGATTTTGTTAGTTGGATGCCAAGGTAGGTGATGGTATTATCCGCCCATGAGTACGGGTAAAGTTGTTGGAGTAAGAGACTAGTGGTGGGGTTAATTCCTAGGTTTAAAACATGGCATTTAGCTTTGTTGACTTTGTAGTAAGATACTTTACTGAAACAGGTTAGCGCCTCTTGGACCGCAGGGAGTGATGAGGATGGGTCAGATAGCATGAGTATGACATCATCCGCAAAAAGGCTGATTTTTTGTTCTTGTCCTCCTACCATTATGCCAGATATGAGTGGGTTTGTACGAATGGATTGTGCCAGAGTCTCCATTATCAGGTTGAATATCAGGGGAGAGAGGGGGCAACCCTGTCTTGTCCCATTAGTAATAGTGAAGGGGGAGGACAACGAGTCAGCAGAGTACACTCTGGCTGAGGGATTAGAGTATAATGCCATTATTGCTCTATGTATGTGGCCTGTGAATCCAAATTTAGTGAGGACTGAGGACAGGTACCCCCAATGTACTCTGTCGAACGCTTTTTCGGCGTCTAGGGACAGGAGTATAGAGGGGGCTCCAGATGTTCCCGCTTGATGAATGACATTTATCATCCGCCTTGTGGCATCCGATGCCTGCCTTCCTTTTGTAAAGCCTGATTGGTCCGTGTGGATGAGTGTGGGGAGGATGTCGTTCATTCTATTGGCTATCATTTTGGCATATAGTTTGGTGTCTACATTGAGGAGGGAGATTGGACGAAAATTTTGGGGCAAGGTCGGTTCTTTGCCTGGTTTAGGGAGAGTAACTACCGTCGCAGATAACATGTCTGGGGGGAAAGACGAGGATGTCGCTGCTAGATTAAAGACTTCACAGAGGGTAGGGATTAGGACATTCTGGTACCTTTTATAGTATTCCCCTGTGAGACCATCGGGTCCTGGTGATTTGGCATTGGGTAGATTGCTGATTGTGTTTACTAGTTCTGTGACTGTGAAGGGTGCATTAAGCGATGCAAGTTGGGATTCAGACAATGAGGGAAGATTAAGTCGTTCTAGGAAAGTTGCTATTTCTTGTAGGGATGGTTGGGTCGTATTTTCATCATTCTTTAAGTTATACAGGTCAGCATAGTAAGTGCCAAAAGCATTCGAGATATCATGGGGTTTCATCAATTTTTCTTTGGTGTGGGGGTGGGAAATGTATGAAATTTTTGATTTAAGTCTGTGACCTCGAATTTTCAATGCTAACAGCCTACCTGCCTTGTTCCCCGTTGCGTAGGACGTGGCCCTAACTTTAGTACAAGCCTGTTCAAATGAGTTTAAAAGTAATGATCGTAACTCGTGGCGGAGGGAAAAAATTTGCGCTTGCAGATAGGAAGAGGGTAGGGTCTTATTTTGGGATTCAACGAGGTCTATATCAGCTGTCAGTTGATCTATTTTTCGTGTTCTAGTACGTTTCGCTCTAGCTCCAAGTTGTATAAATACACCTCTAACTACCGCTTTGTGGGCAGCCCACACCACCACCGGATCAGCCACTGATTGGGAGTTTAGGGAGAAGTATTCTTCCAGACTTTGATGTATAATGCTAGCGGTGTGTTTGTCTCGTATTAGGGAGTTGTTAGCCCTCCAGAGATAAGAGTTTGTCGGGGAGAACTGAAAGTCAACAGTTATGCTGACAGGGGCATGGTCCGACCAGGTGGTGGGGTGGATCGTTGAGGCAGTGATTCTTTGCAGTAATGATCTATCAGATAAGAAAAGATCTATTCTCGAATAGGTGTTGTGACGCGGGGAGAGAAAGGTATAATCCCTTTCACTCGCATGACAACACCTCCACACATCAAACAATTCATTCGATGATATGAATTTTTTCAAGGGAGATGCATGTCGTTTGGGGCCTGCAGTGGAGTCCATAACCTGGTCTGGGACAAGGTTAAAGTCTCCGCACAGTAGGAGATGACCTTTTTGGGACTTTGTAACCTTCTGCATAACAGATTTGAGAAAGGATATTTGACGTTCATTGGGTGCATAAAGTGAAACCAAGGTATATTGAACATTGTTAATTAAACAAACTAAAATAATAAATCTACCCTCTGGGTCAAGCATACTGTCTTGGAGCTGAAAAGAGATTGTGTCCCGGACAGCAATCAACACTCCCCTCTGCTTTTTCGTATAGGAAGATGTAAAGACATGGGGGAACTGGCGGTGTTGGCAGCGGGGGTGTGATTGCTGTAGCAGGTGGGTCTCCTGAACGCACAAAATGTCGCATTTAAGAGATAGTGCAGTCTTCCACATGGAAGAACGTTTGACCGGATGGTTTAGTCCTTTCGCGTTCAGCGACAGTATGGAGAACGACATATTGTCCAGATAGGGGATCAAAGTTCAAGAATAAAGACTTACAGTTATTAGAAGATGGGTGAACTTCTCTAGATCTCCTGTGCAAGCTGAGATGGCTGAGGTTCCTGTGCGAGAGTGCCCGAGGATGGAATTCAGGTGAGGGCTACAAAACAGTCAAAACCAATATTAAGAACAAAAGAAATAAATACAAATCAGCAGGTTGGACAAAGCCTTATTGCTGAGCAACTGAGGGTAAAGTTTTGGCTCAAAGAAATAACGAGGAGCAGGGAGAAATAACGGTCAGCAAAAAACAAGTGCAGCAAACAGGCTGCTAGCCGGTGCGGACTGTTGCATGGTGAAGCAATTGCCTGATGTCATCTGTAGTTGGCTCAGTGCATCTTGGTAGCAGGTTGGTCCGTACGGCGGGGGCTCCTGTGGGATGGAGAAGGTTTCTCCATTGGGTTAGGGTATGATTTTGGCAGCTCCGTAATGATGCCCCAGGAGAGAAGTAGCTTTGTTCCCCCCTCAGCAGTGGAGATAGTGTGCGGGATCCCATTGTGAGTTACCAGGATGGTGGCCGGGTGACGCCATTTGTAGATTATTTTGTGGTTTGTTAGGGCCTTGGTCACGGTATTTAATTGCCTCCTCATCTGAAGCGTGTGTTGGGAGAGATCAGCGTACATTTGGATGTCAGCATAGGGAGCAGGCAGTGTGCGGAGTGCTCTGGCTTTGGAAAGAATCTGTTCTTTTGCTTGGTAGAAATGGATGCGGAGTAGCACATCTCTCGGGACTGTGTCCGCAAGGTGGCGCGGTTTAGGGATCCTGTGGATACGATCCACCGTTAGTTCAATAGGGGATAGGTCAGGCAAAAGAGTGGAGAACAGAGTGCCCGCGTATGTGCGGAGGTCTGCAGGGAGGACAGTTTCTGGGACACCCCTAAGTTTTATATTATTGCGTCTGGACCTGTCCTCGAGGTCTGCTATTTTGGCCTTGACCCATTCGGTATCTTCTTTCTGAGCCATACATTCATCCACAAGATCATTCACAGTTACTGTGCACTCCTCCATTTTTTCCTCCATATATGACACCCTATTGCCCATGTGCTGCATGCCAGTAGAGAATTTATGCATCAATGAGGACAGGTTGGACATCAGGGAGGATTGCAGTAACATTAGCATGTCCTTCATGGTTGAGTCCAGAACTGGCTGTCCCGTTGTGGGGAAGGCCGCAATGGAGGACTGCAGTGAGGAGATGGCGTCAGGGTTGTGGAGCATGGTACTCACATTTCTATGCTGCTGAGATGGATCCAGGCGAATCCGCGCCTTTGCAGGGCTGCCAGTGCCGGGGGATACCGGAGGGGATCCTTCATGGAGCGGGGATGACATTCCCCCTGGTGTGTCTTCCTGGTCACTGCCCGGGAGGTCCGTGTAGGCCGCAGGCATCTGACCTTTCTCTCCAGCGGCGCCATCTTTGGCTAGGCCCCGCCGAGCGGGCTGGAACGAGAAGGCTGTGAGCTTCTGGAGGTAACGTTCCTCCTTTCGTTTGCGGGACATTGGTTCCCCGGAGTCCTCCTACGGCTCGGGCGATGGAACTCGCGATCGTTTGTGCGGTGCGGCTGCTGGGGATTCGTCGCTGTATGTCCGGCTAGCGGGAGCTCTGGTTCTAGGCGTCCATTCTCCTCGCGCGCAAGCCACGCCCTCTAAGATTCAGAGTCTTGAGAAATACAGGTGGCAACAGGAGGCCTCAATAAGGGTGTGGAGGAATATCAGGACTCTGGAGCTGCTGCCTGTTGATCCCGGGATGTGCAGCTTTTCTTTCTGTCCCTTAGATTTTCAGATCAAATATATTTTCGATAAAAGGCTACATGCATGGTGATGTTCCTTAGTTTGGCTCTCTCGTAGGGATAATGTGCGCAATTTGGTTTGCATCATTTATTATGTTCTTGTTTTTCCAGTTTTGTAAAGTCATATTCAATTATTTTGAACATATGTTTTATTTATTTATTATGGTTTTATTGTATATACGCTAAGTGTTTTTTGTACGATTTTCAATAATCACAATTAACCTCTCATAATGGGTACAGCCAGTGTACAGACTGAGAACTTAGCACATGGATGGTGGGAACCCCTTTATAATGAACACAGCAGGTGTACAGACCCGGGAACTCAGCACAGGGATGGTGGGAACCCCTGATAATGGGCACAACAGGTGAATTTTAGAAACTTATCATTAACTAATCAATGTCCAAGCCCAAATCCCCTGTGTACATATTAGAATGCATATTGATGATACCCAAAACTTCTATAACAAAATTGGGGAAATATACAACATATATGTGCAAAAAAATATGTGAATAAAAACTAATGTTCCAAAGACAAACATATGAAATAACAATGAAATAAAATCTAAATAATAAACTATTAGATGCATAAATAAGTGAAGAGCATCTCAGAATTCTGAGTTTCATTCTCAGAATTCTGAGTTTCATTCTCAGAATTCTGAGTTTCATTCTCAGAATTCTGAGTTTCAATCTCAGAATTCTGAGTTTCAATCTCAGAATTCTGAGTTTCAATCTCAGAATTCTGAGTTTCAATCTCAGAATTCTGAGATGCTCTTCACGTATGTATGCATCTAAACAGTTTATTGTTTAGATTTTTTTATGTTAGATTTTCAGAGCAATTAAGAATAATGTAGTAACACCCATAAACCATCATTCTGCAGACATGCAAGTATTTTGCTCTGTATATGGATCTGCAAAGTTACAGCACACAGTATGGGGAAGCAGGCAGTGCTGGGCTCTCTGGTTCCTCTACTGTATTAATAGTTCCTCAGTTTGCAGTCATCTGCTCTAACATAAAGAGTCATGCTGAAAACAAGTGTATTGTGTATGTGAGTGGGGGGGGCGGGAGACACAGCTTCCATAGATAACAGAGCACAATGGTCTCAATCGCTGAAATTATGCAGAAGTTACGCAGAGCCAAACGGAATAATACAATTAAAGGATAAGAATAATAAAAAACGAATATCAATACTGGGAATGCTATTAAGCATTCCCACTAACTAGAAAATGCATTTCCTGAGGAAAATGCGTGGGAATGCTGAATAGCTGAATTGCTAAGCCCACACCAATGGCATTCACCATAACCACTACACTATCTTTAGGACATACAAGCAGTGTTTCTTCAGTACTTATAAAGCCTCTCGTTGATCATTAAAGGTAGGAAATGCATTTTCTAGTTAGTAGGAATGCTTAATAAGCACATGATCCACTCTAACCCAGCATTCCCAGTATTGATATTCGTTTTTTATTAGTGGGAATGCTTAATAAGCATTCCCAGTATTGATATTCGTTTTTTATTATTAGTGGGAATGCTTTGATAAGCATTCCCAGTATTGATATTCGTTTTTTATTACTCTTCTTAGTCCGTATGTTTTTTGGCTCTGCGTAACTTCTGCATACTTTTAGCGATTGAGACCATTCAACGTTTAAAATGTTCATCTCATTCAACTAACGATGGGACTTCTTCAAGTTTTTTTGTACTATTTATACTTTTTAAAATATTAAGTTTTAGTCACTTTTTTTTACATTGAAGTCAATGAGAACACGCTTAAAATCTTATGTGCTAGCAAAAGTTTCAGCTCCTTCATACTTTCACTGACAGGCCCCAAACAAACTTTAAAACGGTCACAAAATATTCAGCTATCCGGCTATGACTTTTCAGATTGATATCTTTTATAGTTTTTGTGAAAAGGCATTTTTTTTTTTAAGAAAATGTTATTGATTAAACAGTATTCCTATGGACCTGGCTTAGAGTGGGTCATGTGATCATTACAGTGCAGAGCGGATTAAAGAAGACCTTATCTTTAAAAAAGGGGGAACAAATTGCTCTCACGCCCACAAGATCTACTTTTCATACACAATTTATATATCAAATCATAGGTATTTTTGTCTGGTTTCAGGCAATGTGATCAGTTTTGTGATACACATTTTACTTTTAGTTGCTGGAGCTTCTAAAGGACAAGAGTTCCAAAATTTCTCCCATTGACTGTCATTTTACACAGCCTTTAAAATTTGCCAGTAAAACACACAAAGATATTTTTTTCTAAATCGCTGACATGGCCACATTTTTAAGTTTATCAACATAAATTTCATATCGATGCGTTTACAAAGGCTGTGTCTTTTAAACGGTGAAGTCGATGTGTCGATCGCATGTGCGGTTGTGGATTTATTAAGGTTTGTTTGAAGGCTTATTTCACTTATAAGGTGTGTGGATTAAAGGCGTTTGTAATGGTATTTTATGTTTAATATGGGGTTCATTCTCTGCAACAACTAGTCCAGACATGTAATTACTATGATCAATCCGTTCTGAACAAAGACACACATTGTGCTCACAATTCCCTCATGTTGGGGCTAAAAGTCCTAAAAGTTGGGGTGCATTGTGTTCTGTTCTATGGAAGCTGTGTCATCACCCCCCCCCCCCCCCCACACACACACACTCACAATACACTCGTTTTCAGCATCTTTCTTTATGTTAGAGCAAATGACAGCAAACTGAGGAACTAGAGAGCCCAGCACTGCCTACTTCCCCATACTGTATGCTGTAACGAAGATAGATTTACAGGCCTATATATTGTGAGCCTTGTATGTCTGCAGAATGATGGTCTATGGGTGTTACTACATTATTGCTAATTGCGCATAAAATCCTCCTAATATAGATTACTATATTTAGAAACTCATAATTCTGACATTTAATCTCAGAATTCTGTCTTTGAAACACAGAATTCTGTCTTTGAAACACAGAATTTTGTCTTTGAAACACAGAATTCTGACTTTGAGGGCTCATTTCCACTGGCGTTTTTACAGCCACTTTTCTGAGCGTTTTTTGCAGCTTAAAAACAGCTCTCCATGTTAGTCTATGGCCTCATGCCCACCATGACGTTTTTGAGCTGTAGATGGCTGAGACGTTTTTAAGCTGCAAAAAAAACGCGGGACCAGTGCGTTCTGAAGCTCCAGCAATAGAGCTGTAAAAACGCCAGACATTAAAAAACGCTCAAAAACGCTCAAAAATGCTGCCGCATCGTTTTTGAGCTCCAGCTCTAAAATAAACATGGACAGGCGTTATTAAGCTGTAAAAAGGCTAAAAAAAAAGTGGCTGTAAAAACGTCCATGGAAATGAAGCTTGAAACTCAGATTTTTTTTTTTTTTTTTTTTTTTTTTATGATGGCCCCAGGGCTCTTCCATAGTTTCTCTTTGGAATATTGGTTTTCATTTTTTTGCACATATATGTTGTATATTTCCCCAATTTTGTTATAGAAGTTTTGGGTATCATCAATATTAATTCTCTAGTGCCGTATCTCATATTTAAACACTTTTCTAATTTTGTATCCACAATTTTTTGGTACTGGCAGCAATTTTCTCAATCACTTTTTTTTAGTTCCAATTCTTTGGTCTGTTTTTCTATACATATTAGAATAATAGGAGCGTGTTAAGATTATTTTCATGGGGGCACCCTGTGCATGCTCGCTCCCAAGCTGCCTCGTCTGTGTCTATTGACACAGAGCGGTTGTTCAGCCCCCACCCCCTGCTTGCACGGCGCTACATTTGATTGACAGCAGCTGCTATCAATCTGCCTTGTGAGGAGGGAGACAATTGTGGGAGCCACTGCTCTCTTGCACATGGCTGTCATACCAGGCTCTACATTATACACAGGGCTCTGTACATCATATACCAAGCTCTACATTATACACCTGGCTCTGTACATCATATACCAGGCTGCACATTATACACAGGGCTCTGTACATCATATATCAGGCTGTACATTATACACCAGGCTCTGTACATAATATACCAGGCTGTACATTACACACAGTGCTCTCTACATCATATACCAAGTGGAATACAATGGGCGGAGTGGGTGGATTATATAAGGGGTGTGGCTTATGAGAAGTGGGAGTGGTCAATAAGGAAGGGCGGGGTCTGGCGCCCCCAAAACTTCACCAGCCGCCACTGTTTGCCATACTTGGGGCAAATTTAGCCCCCATTACCACCCTATTCTTTTGCAAGTAGTATGATCCCTGAGGCGGCGTACACACGAGGGGATATGTCCGCTGAAAACGGTCCGATGGACCGTTTCAGCAGACATCTCCGCTCGTGTGTATGGGCTAGCGGACAGATTTCTCCACCCGACAGATTTCAAAGCAAGCTTTGAAATCTATCCGGTGGGAATCTGTCCGCCCGACATGTCTGCTGGTTAGTACACTTACCAGCAGACATGTCGGCCCCCACCGCCGCCGCGCTGCTGCCGAATGGATTCGGCGCATGCGCGGAAGTGTTTTACTTCCTGGTGCCGTGACGTGGCGGTGACGCGGCGGCGTCAACGTCACCGGCGCGTCACCGCGCCGTCCGGCGGCGGGGAATTTGATCCGATGGTGTGTACACGCCATCGGATCAAACTCCCGATCGGACATATCCGATGGAAATGGTCCGCGGACCGTTTTCATCGGATATGTCCGATCGTCTGTACGCCGCCCGACACCAAAAAAAGTTATGGGTCATGGAAAAACAGAGAAGCTTCAAAATAAAATTCCTAATTTATATCAGGGACAGAGTTATCCTGAACTAGACAGTGTTCAACATCATCTAAACCCAATGTATAAGAAATGGACGTGTAAAGTTATGCTACATCCATGATTCATATCTGGGACTTTTTTATGTTTACATATTTATTTGAGTTTTATTGATTGATGCAATTTATTTAGCACTGCACTATTTCTATTTATCTGTTATATAGCCAGTGTCTGCCCTTGGAGTTTACCATTAGTTCAACGTGAATATTTTGTATTAAATATGCTAGAAATTAAGAAAAGGGAAAGCTATACAAGTGGGTACTTAAAAAAGCCTTACATGTATACTATATTGCCAAAAGTATTGAGCCACCTACCTTTACATGCACCTGAACTTTAATTACATCCCAGTCTTAGTCTGTATGGTTCAATATTGAGTTGGCAATTTTTTTTTTTAAATCTTACAAACATCCATTCAATACACATTACTCAACTTGATTCACATTCAGACCAAGAAACATAGATTATCATGTGTACGTAGCCTTTCTTCAAAATTATGTTTATCCTTGAAAATCTAAGGGAGTGTCCAGAGAGAAAACAGGGAAAGAACCCAACACCCAGAGATCATCAAACAGCAGCTACAGGCCTGATATTCCTCCATGCCTTTATCCAG
This sequence comes from Rana kukunoris, assembly GCA_029574335.1. Classification (NCBI taxonomy): domain Eukaryota; kingdom Metazoa; phylum Chordata; class Amphibia; order Anura; family Ranidae; genus Rana; species Rana kukunoris. The sequence continues at coordinate 266,013,343 of CM056059.1, read as the reverse complement.
ACCCTTTGCCGCCATCTGTCTTTCTCAAAACCCAAATTTTCTCTACCTCACAAAGAATCTTATACACGACCACCGCTACAGGAAGAACTTTCTGCCGAAGGGACACCTGATTCCGTGCACTCCAGGTGTAATATCAGACTAGTGTTGAGCAGAATATGCCATATTCGATTTCGCGATATATCTCGAATATATAGTCGAATATTCGAGATATATTCGTTAAATGCGAATATTCGCAATATTTTTTGTAAATGAAATCATTGCGAAATTTCGCTATTGCGAATGCGAATGCGAATTGCGAATGCGAATGAAATTTCGAGTAATGCGGAAGGAGCACTCTGATTGGCTCAGAATATTTGTGATATTTTATAATACAAAATAATTGCGAAATTTCGAGAAATGTGGAATGGAGCACTCTGATTGGCTCAGAATATTTGTGATATATTACAATACAAAATAATTGCGAATATTCGGCAAATGCGGAAGGAGCACTCTGATTGGCTCAGAATATTCGTGATATTTTATAATACAAAATAAATGCGAAATTTCGAGAAATGCGGAATGGAGCACTCTGATTGGCTCAGAATATTCGTGATATTTTATAATACAAAATAATTGCGAAATTTCGAGAAATGCGGAATGGAGCACTCTGATTGGCTCAGAATATTCGTGATATATTACAATACAAAATAATTGCGAATATTCGGCAAATGCGGAAGGAGCACTCTGATTGGCTCAGAATATTCTTGATATTTTATCGTAATTTCGCAAAAATGCGAATGAGAAATTGATTGCGGAATTTCGACAGTAACACTCTGAAATCGAATATATGTGTTATTTTAGCTAAAAACAATATTGCGAATTTCTCGAAAATAATCGCGCGATATCGCTATTGCCGAATAATCGCATTGCGATTTTTCGGCAATATAAAATGATCGCTGCAGCTACTCGGCCCAAGGTCTCTAATCATACCAGCAATGCTTTTAGACGTCGATGGGGATCTCTAGGATGTGATCTGTTCTAAAAAAAAATTGAAAAAATACGAATATTCGAAATAGCGAATATTCACCGCGAAATTCGGAATATATCGCGAATACTCGAATATGCCATATTCGAGCCGAATATTCGCAATACGAATATTCGTGAGCAACACTATATCAGACTACTAAGCTGACTAGAAAAAAAGAGTGTCCAAATCAAATCCCTTGCGATTCTGCAATGCTCCATACACCCACTCAGCATAAGACATGCTAGGCAAGAAAGGGATATTCAGAGCCCTCCCCACCTTTCCATAGACTTCTATATTGAAAGGGCACTGAAGCAAGAAGTGGTCTATGGTTTCCACTTCACCCTGACATTCTGCTCTTGGACAACTATGATTGTTCAAAGAGCAGCACTTCACGTTCCCCCTCACATAGAGCCTTACGTGGTAAGGGAGCCAGGTCTGGTCCCTAACTTTCAAGGGAATCCTCTCAGAATTTATTATACATAAACCCTCACTTATAATATGACCTGGGCAATCCCTTAAGGCCAGTGGCGCATAAAAGACAGTACCCACGATATTCTCACCCAGGAGTCTCCTAGGAAGGGACCTGATATCCTCTGCTGTCACATGCCACCGTTTAAGAATTTTCAGGCACAGGGCAACATAAGCCGGGAGCTAACCCTGCTTGATCCTTAGGCTTTTCACTGGCCTGCAACTCTCCCAACAACCCAGAAAAGGTCTAAACCAGATTAGGAATATACCTACCCGTTCAGACGGTCTCTCTCCTAGCATGTTACCAAAATTGTGTTTAAAAAATATCAGAGAGAAGAACACAACCGGGTTGACCATCCCTAGGCCACCCTTCTGCCTACATAGGCAAGTCACATTCTGCTTCACAAGATTCAGCCTGTTCCCCCATAATAATTGGAATAAACAACTATAAATCCTGGTATAGCAGGACTCTGGCAAGATGCAAACAAAGCTGACATACAGAAAGGTAGGAATCAGGTAGGTCTTAATCAAGTCCACCCTCAGGGAGAGCCGCCACCCTTTCCAGCATTTTACCTTGACATCAGAATCATTCAGCCTGGCTTCCCAGTTTGATTTACTGTAATCATCAGGGCCAAACTCAATGCCCAACGCTGACTTTCTGCTAAGACCTCGTGAAGGTGTTCGGAAGTGCAAAGCTCTCACCTCCCTCGCTCATCCAAAAAACTTCACTTTTATCACAGTTAATCTTGAAACCTGATGCCTCAGAATACTGCTCTATCACTGAGACCACCTCCTGCGCCTCCTCTGTCCTAGAGATAAAGACAGAAACGTCATCAGAATAGACTACAACCCTCAAGGGCGGCTCACCAGCAATGCCCACGGCACCCCACACAACAGTCCTCTCTCTAGTTTTCTGACAAAGGGGTCGATTGGGAACATGTTTTGCAAAGGGCTACGCAGAAATCCCTGGCGCACCCCCGATCCAACCCTGAAAGGACCGTCCAACACAACCATTAAAGCATAGGTCCTCCCGTTTTTTTTTTTTTAAAGCCAGCAGCTACAAATACTGCAGCTGCTGACTTTTAAAAAATGCACAATTATCTGTCAGCAGATGTCAGCAGATGAGGCCATCCTCTGTGAGGGAATCAGGAAGTAAAGCCTTGTAGCTTCACTGCCCGAGGATCGCGGCGTGCCGTTACTCTTCCCCGCTCTCTCCTGGGAACAGTGTTTGCCAGAAGACAGCGGGGGGGGGGGGGGGTGATGTAACAGAACCCGGAAGTGGTGCAAATACCTGTCTCAGACAGGTATCTGCAGCCCCCTCCCCCTGAAAGGTGCCAAATGTGAAGGAGGGAGGGATCCAAAAAGCAGAGGTTCAATTTTGTGTGAACCTCCACTTTAACAAGCATGAAGCTCTCTGCCTCTCTGTATAAACTATTAAGCCATCCAATAAACCCACCCTCCAGGCCATACTTGTCAAGAAGAAGCCAGAGGTACCCATGATTGATACGATTAAAAGCCTTTGCCTGATCCAATTCCATGCCAGCAAATACTTTCCCCAGCCTGCAATATTTTAGAGCCTCCCAGACAGCTAACACTGCTGATAAAGTGCTTCTGCCCTGGATCGAACAGTGCTGCTGACAAGAAAGCAATCTGTCTGCTACTGACGACAAGCGCCAGAAAATTATCTTTGCCAGAATCTTTCTATCGACATTGAGAAGGCTAATGGGGTGAAAAACCTCAATCATTGAGGGATCCTTGCCTTTTGACAACAGAATCACAGCAGGTTGTCTCATGGAGGGAGGGAGCGAACCCTTTTGCAGACAGCCGTTAAATACCTCCACAAGATAAGATACCAAGCCAGATTTAAAAATCTTATAAAATTCAGCCGTCAATCTGTCTAAATATCCAGTCCATCTATAGCTTTGACTACCTCTTCTGCTGTGATTCCCCCTGTAAAACTTTCCAGGGGAAAGTTATTTCTCAGACCTGTAGAATCCAGAAAACTCGACATCTTTGCTCTATCGAGGTACTTCTCCCACAGGAGATTCACATAAAAAGACCGCGAGACCTTAGGATCCCTGACCTGGATTTCGTCAAAGAGTCAGTACTATCCCTTAGCCCAACAACCGTCTTAAATGCTGCGCTTTGTTTGCAGTTTTGATGAGATTCGGGCAAGTGATATTTCTCACTTTCCAGAACCAAAGACGCGTTACGGTCATACTGATACTTCCTAAGGAGAAGTTTCACCTCAGAGTTTGCCCCTGAATCTTCACCACTCGAGACAAGGCGATCAAGTTTTCTTCGCAGCTGCTGGTAGGCAATGTACCTACCAAGCGGTTTACTTTTTCCTATGGCCTTGAAAAATCCACTAATCTGGCTTTTGGCAAGCTCCCACCACTCCGACTTACTGCTTCAGAAATCCAAGATGGTTACCTGAGCCCGAAAAAAATCCTCAAAATATTGTTTTACCTTATCGTCATCCAGCAGAGCCAAATTCATTCTCCAAATATCCTTTCCTTTAGGTGGCATATCTGAAGCATTGAGAATAACAGACAGCATAAGGTGATCAGAGAACTCTACCATACGACACTCAGGAGCCGAAAAGACAGAGTCCCCTTAAAAAAAAAAACTATCTATCCTGCTCTCACAACTGCCTCGCTTAAATGTATACCCCGTGCTGTCAGGGCAAAGCTTAATATGCTTACCTTCCAGACCTGCTTCCTTGGCTATCTTATTAAGAAAGACGCTATCATATCTCAGGCTGTCAGTGGAGCCTTTCCTGTCTTTGGGCCTAGTGACGGGGGTTAAAATCACCGCCAAAGACAATTTGCAGAGATGTAAAAAGGTAAGGCTTAATCGTAAAGAGGCATTTCCTCTCCCATCTAGTTTATGGTCCATAAATGTTTATTAAACGCAGATCATGCCCCTTCACAGAGACGTCCAGGACCATACACCTTCCAATATCTACCTCGATAACAATGCCAATAAAAAGTACTGCAACACCACTGTAAGGCCAGAGACCAGAAGGAGGGCCCACGCCTCCACTCCCTCTTTTCCAGGTGGACTTAGGCAAGGCTATTTAACCGGGTCTCTTGCAAAAATAAAATATCAGCAACCATCTCGCTGAACAAAAATAAGGCCATATTACAAGCTCTGCCATCAGGATAATTCAGGTAGGCGTTTCTTAGCCCGAGCTCCCTCCCCCTTACTGGAGACCTTGACCTCTTTAGGGAATTCTCTACTTCATCCTCCTCTATCTGAGACATGGATTTAGAAGACTCCTCCTCCCCCTCAGATCAGGACTACCTTATTCCTCCTTCTCCCCACTCTCCCTCCTCCCCTGAAAAACCTCATCTACATCTAGGGATGAACTTCATGTTCGAGTCAAACCCATCATTCGTCGAATTTCGAAAGTTATAGGCCGTTTGCACCAAATTTGAGTGGCGTGTCACGGCCCATAATTCACTGCGGCACTATGACCCGCATGCTTTGGCCAAAAAAACGGAGAGCCATAATTCGCCTGGAAGTCGGCCTTGTGTAGTGTGTTCCGGCATGCTGAGCGATAGAGAGAGAGAGAGAGAGAGAGAGAGAAAGAGACAGTGTCATTTCATTTGAGTTAGGTAGAGCAGGCAGGAAGGCGAGTTAGTTAGCTGCAGTTACAGTGTTTAGAGGATATAAATGCATTCCAGGTGCTGTATATATATTTATACACTGTATTCAGTTGAGCTAGATCCGTTCCTGTATTCTCTTCATAATATACTGACAGGCAGGCAGGTGATTGTGCTAGCTGTTGTATTTTCACTTAGTGTACTATGTCCTTTGCACAGTGTGCACCTAAAGCTTACCTGAATACAATTGCTGGTGTTCTCATACTAATACCACAGGCAGGGATCTGCAAGTATTTTCACTTAGTGTGCTGTGTCCTCTGTACAGTGTGCACCTAAAGCTACCTGACTATGATTGCTGGTGTTCTTACCACAGGCAGGGATCTGCAAGTGTTGTCAGTTAGTGTATTGAGTCTTTGCACAGTGTGCACCTAAAGCTACCTGAATACAATTGCTGGTGTTCTCGACTATAATTGCTAGTGTTCTCATACTAATACCACAGGCAGGGATCTGCAAGTATTGTCAGTAGGGATGAGCCGAACAACCCCCCGATGTTCGGTTCACAACAGAACCTTCGAACGGACCGAACGTTCGCCTAAATTTTTTTCCCATTGAAGTCTATGAGATTTGAAGGTTCGAATTCAAAAGTGCTCATTTTAAAGGCTAATGTGCAAGTTATTGTTGTAAAACGGGTTTGAGAACCAGGGAAAATGTATCAATGGAAAAAAAAGTTTTAAAAAGGTTGTTTTTTCTGGAGCAGTGATTTGAATGATGCTCAAAGTGAAAAAAAAATAGAAAAATTCCTTAAAATATCATCTGCTGTGTGTCTATAGTTTTTTTTTTTTTTGCGCTATAAACAAAAATAGAGCGACAATTTTGAAAAAAATGCTATATTTTTAACTTTTTGCTTCGGCCTCAGTTTAGGCCGATACGTATTCTTCTACCTATTTTTGTAAAAAAAAAAAAACGCAATAAGCGGTTGGTTTTCGCAAAATTTATAGCGTTTACAAAATAGGGAATAGTTTTATTGCATTTTTATGTTTTTTTTTTTTTTTACTACTAATGGCGGCGATCAGCGATTTTTTTCGTGACTGCGACATTATGGCGGACACTTCGGACAATTTTGACACATTTTTGGGACAACTGTCATTTTCACAGCAAAAATGCATTTAAAATGCATTGTTTATTGTGAAAATGACATTTGCAGTTTGGGAGTTAACCACAAGGGGGCGATGAAGGGGTTATGTGTGACCTAATGTGTGTTTACAACTGTAAAAGGGATCACACGGTCTATGACGCCGCCACAGTGAAGAATGGGGAAGCCATGTTTACAAACAGCTCTCCCCGTTCTTAAGCTCCCGTGGTCCCAGAGCTTCGGACCGGGGCGCAGGAGCGTGCCACGGGCGCGAGCCCACGACCCACGGCTGGGTACTACCACAGGATGTACCTATACGTGCATGTGTCCAGCCGTGCCATTCTGCCGACGTATATGTGCAGGAGGTGGTCCTTAAGTGGTTAAAACTGCTTGACGCTTTAATGTAATGTCTGGTCCCTGCAATATGGGCATGTAATTTAAAAAATGTAATCTAATATTTTACAGCAGGGCCCATTCCTGCGCCCACCAAGAGTAACTGTGAGGACTTACAGTGTTGTGGCACCAGCGCCAGCACCAAAGGCCCAATTTTTCTATCGCTGTTCAACAATGGCATTACAATTGTAATTTCAATTCTTGATATAATAGGTCAGAGCAGGCCGTTCCAGCGCCCACCAAAACTAACTGTGAGGGCTTACAGTGTTGTGGCAACACCAACACCTAGCGCCCAAATTTCTGCAGAGTATATATGGCAGGCCCCTACTTTCAAACATGCAACTTACAAATGACTCCTACTTGCAAAAGGAAGGAGACAACAGGAAGCAAAGGGACATCTACCCCTAGGAAGGGAAATTTTCTTCTGTAAGAGGTGTCTCCTGTCCACTGATGCTTTATCACCAATCATTGTTTTACTACTAAAAAAAAAACAAATAATAAAAAAAACTATTTTTTGTCATTGGGACAGAAAGTGAAGTGCAATCTTCTAAACAGATGCGCACAGACAGCAAAACAAATGTTACAGGGGTGATAATCCTTCTCTGCATTTTCTAAAAAGCTTAAAAATAGTTTTTTTTTGCTGGAGCGACACGTTAAAAAAGTACCAGTTCAAAAATTAGAAACAGATTCTACTTAACCACTTAAGACCCAGACCTTTACGCAGGTAAATGACCTGGCCAGTTTTTGCGATTCGGCACTGCATCACTTTAACTGACAAATGTGCGGTCGTGCAACGTGGCTCCCAAACAAAATTGACGTCCTTTTTTTCCCACAAATAGAGCTTTCTTTTTCATCACCTCTGCGTTTTTTATTTTTTGCGCTATAAACAAAAATAGAGCCACAATTTTGAAAAAAATGCAATATTTTTTACTTTTTGCTATAATAAATATCCCCCAAAAATATATAAAAACATTTTTTTCCTCAGTTTAGGCCAATACATATTCTTCTACCTATTTTTGGTAAAAAAAAATCACAGAAAGCGTTTATCGATTGTTTTTTTTTTTTTTTTTTACTACTAATAGCGGCAATCAGCATTTTGTTTGTGACTGCGACATTATGGCGGACACATGGAACAATTTTGCCACATTTTTGGGACCATTGTAATTTTCACAGCAAAAAATGCATTGTTTACTGTGAAAATGACAATTGCAGTTTGGGAGTTAACCACTAGGGCGCTGAAGGGGTTAAGTGTGATCTCATCTGTAGGGGGGCGGGGCTGGACGTGTGACATCATTGATCATTGTGTATTAGGACACACACGATCAATGACAGCGCCACAGTGAAGAACGGGGAAGCTGTGTTTACACACAGATCTCCCCGTTCTTCACCTCCGGGGACCGATCGCGGGACTCCAGCGGCGATTGGGTCCGCGGGTTCCGCGGTTATGGAGCCACGGTCCGGCGCGCTCCCGCGACCCACGGCTAGGCAGTTAAAGAGGACGTACAGGTAAGTGCTTGTGCCCAGCCGTGCCATTCGGACTCTCTGCCTTTTCTTGTTGCCCTTCCAGACATTATAATGGCCTGCAGAGGACAAAGGCAGTACACACACCTCGTAGCTTTTGGTGCAAACTGCAGAGGACACGTTTTAGTTGTAAAGTAATGAGCACACTTGCACTATGCACCACCAAGTGGGTTTAGTTGTAAAGTAATGAGCACACTTGCACTATGCACCAAGTGGGTTTAGTTGCAAAGTAATGAACACACTTGCACTATGCACCACCAAGTGTGTTCAGTTGCAAAGTAATGAGCACACTTGCACTATGCACCACCAAATCTGTTAAGTTGCAAAGTAATGAGCACACTTGCACTATGCACCACCAAGTGGGTTTAGTTTCAAAGTAATGCGCAAACTTGCAGTATACAGCAAGTTGGTTTAGGTGCACTGAGCACACGGGCAATACAACACCTGAGAACACTGCAGCTAGCACAATCAGCTGCCTGACAGATTAGGAAGAACTAATCTAACTAAACTATACAGTGTATAAATATATGTACAACTCCTGGGATGTATATATATCCTCTACACACTGTAAATTTAACTGACTAGCCTGTCTGCTCTATCTAGCTAGAAAAAAAAGACAATCTCTCTCTCTCTCTCTGTCTGATCTGTAACAACCCCGGAACACACTACATGCGGAACACACTACACGCGGCCACTTTTATAGTGTGGGGTGTGTGCTAAAGCCCTGAGCCATAATTGGACAAAGCCACCCTGGCTTTGGCAAATTATGGCTCTCTGTTTTTTGCGCGCTGTGATAAGCCAAGCATGCAGGTCATAGTGCATGTTTGGGCAATCATCAGCGCACAATGCCGCAGTGAATTATGGGCCGTGGCGCGTCACTCGAATTTGTCGATAACGACCTGTTTTGTTCCATTTTCGACGAACGGCCGAACAGCCAATGTTCGAGTCGAACATGGGCTCATATTGAACACGAAGCTCATCCCTAGCCACAAGCAGTTTTAAATGACTTTTTCCTATAGAAATGTCATTTTGTGCAGGGACAGTTCTAAACACGGGAAACATGTGCCACTTCACAGGCTTCCTTTAGACACCCAGCAGGTACGAAATTTAAAGAAATATTTCACTTTTTTTCACTTTAACCACTTAAGACCCGGACCATTATGCAGGTTAAGGACCTTGCCCCTTTTTGCGATTCCGCACTGCGTCGCTTTAACTGACAATTGTGCGGTCGTGCGACGTGGCTCCCAATCAAAATTGGTGTTCCTTTTTTTTCCCCACAAATAGAGCTTTCTTTTGGTGGTATTTGATCACCTTTTTTTTATATGCTATAAACAAAAATAGAGCGACAATTTTGAAAAAAAATCTATATTTTTAACTTTTTGCTATAATAAATATCCCCAAAAATATATATAAAAAAAATTTCCCTCAGTTTAGGCCGATACATATTCTTCTACTTATTTTTGGTTAATAAAAATATTGTAATTAGCGTTTATTGATTGGTTTGCGCAAAAGTTATAGCGTTTACAAAATAGGGGATAGTTTTATGGCAATTTTATTAATATATTTTTTTTTACTAGTAATGGCGGCGATCAGCATCGGACACTTTTGACACATTTTTGGGACCATTGTCATTTTCATAGCGAAAAGTGCTAAAAAATTGCACCGCTTACTGTGAAAATGACAATGGCAGTGAAGGGGTTAACCTCTAGGGGGCGCTAAGGGGTTAAGTGTGCCCTAAGGGAGTGATTCTTACTGTAGGGGGGCGTGGCTATAGGTGTGACATCACTGATCGTTGTTCCCTATAACAGGGAACAGATGATCAGTGACCCTGCCACAGAGAGGAACACCTCTCCATGTTCTCCTGTGACCCGATCGCGGGACAGCGCAGGCAGTCGGATCCGCAGTTTGGTCACGGAGCTTCGGACCGGGTCGCGAGTGTGCATGCGCGACCAATTATGCCGACGTATATTGGCTTTAGGTGGTCCTTAAGTAGTTAAAAATCATTAAAATCACTGCTCCCTAAAAAAAAAAAACTACCTTGCATAGCACAGCCACCAGGAGCTGGGCTGAGACCACCAAACTCAATTCACATGTAGCCGAGACCGTGATCCGAACCCTTGGCTGCAGAGGTGAACGGCTTGTCAGCGCAGTGCCAATCACGTTGAGCCACCACAGCTCCCCTCTCTCTCACTCACATCACTTCTAGTGACCACAGAATAACTGGCCCTGCTCAGCCTCTGGACAGGTGCAGCCACAACTGCATAAAAGGAAATAATCACACTCTTTTCAACATCCCATACATCCCTTTTAGTTACAAACCCCTATTTAGATAAGGTAGAAACAACATTATTGTCAGGAACAGATGGAGCAGAGACTTCTGACACAGAAATATCATTTACATTACCCTTGCCAATTCTTGCTTTATTTCTGTCACACAATGTTTCAAAGGTTTTGGGGGGGACATTATTATCCTTTTCTTCATCCTCAGATGATCCAGACATGGCTAACTTGCGACCATGCAAAAGGTGATTCAATTTCTATAATGAACTTTAGCATACCTGCTCCCTTCACAGGCTCAGATGGATTATCTTGTTTTCTTGGCCTGATGACATATTGCCAGTCAAAACATTTGACTGCTGATCACTCACAGCCTGTGTGCCAGATTGGGTTTGACTTTAAAAAAGGGTGGAGCGAGCGAGTGCAGCTCTACGCTCAGCTCACAAATCACTTACACTTAATCGCACGCCTGACAACATACGCGCTTGGAGAGCAGCCAAACGAGAATTTGACCTCTGGACTGAACAACAAGAACTGGCTAAGAGCTCCTATTCTACTTTACAAACTGCTGGCGAAGCTCTGCGCGGGACCACGACGTCCCACTCATATCTCTGCCCTGAAAAACTCGGATGGCACTCTAGTTACCTCGCCTACTGAAATTAGTAAATTACTGGTTGACTATTATACCTCCCTATACTCGGCGGACCCAAATGACCAACCCACAGCCGAAGCCCTCCTGACTAAGATCCGCCTGCCTAAACACCAGGAGGATCGTTTAGCTGCTCTTAACGCACCCAAAACTGTTAAGGATATCCAACAGACGATCAAGTCCCTGGCGTCTGCTAAAGCCCCAGGCCCGGACGGCTACACAGCCAAATTCTATAAGCTAGCTAAAGATTTTTATTCCTGATACCCTTGAACTTGTTTATGCAAACATGTGGGATGGGGGCCCCTATCTCCCTACGGGAACGCAGGCCCATATTAGGCTAATTGCCAAAAAAGGTAAAAAACCCTCACTTCCAGGATGTTATCGCCCAATGTCATTAATTAATGTGGATGTCAAAATACTATCCAAGATAATTGCATCTCGCTTAGCCCAACTACTCCCCTCTATATTACACCCGGCACAGTCAGGATTTGTCCAAGGACGCTCAGCCACCCTAAACATACGCAAAGTTCTACTGGCGCTAGAATATGCTAGAATGAACCCAGAACAAGACGTTGCCATATTGTCACGTGATGCCGAGAAGGCTTTTGACAATATCAGTTGGTCCTGGCTGTTCAGGGTGATGGCGGATTTTGTTTTTTCGGGCCCAATTGTGCGTTTTTTACGGCGAATATATGAATCTCCAACTGCGCGTCTGGTCACTCCCGACTTCATCTCTGATACGATCCCCCTGACGAAAGGGACTAGACAGGGTTGCCCCCTTTCCCCCTTTACTTTTTTAATGTCACGATCGAACCTTTATTAAGACTACTCAATTCGCCTGATGGGGTCAGTGGCATCCCAATAGGTACCCACACCCTCCGTGCTGCTCTATTTGCAGACGACATATTGCTATTCTCCACACAACCCCTCACTGACTCCGACAACTCTTTCATACCTTCCGATTGTGTTCAGGCTTTCGAATTAACTTTGACAAAAGCGAAATTCTATCAATTCATCCCAGGATGGCGGCCAAATCTCCCTTTGCCATAGCAGCACATCATATTACGTATCTGGGTATTCACATCGGCCGAGAACCTTCCACTTTATATACACTTAACTTCCCACCGTTAATAACAAAAATTGTAAAGGAGCTGGAAACTTGGGCGGCCCTTCCCCTCTCGCTCTTTGGGAGATGTCACCTTTTTAAAATGGTATTGTTTTGCGCGCCTACTCTATCCTATGCAGACCATACCACTCTTATTGAAAAACTCTGATGTGACAAAAATCCATACGGCATTGTCTGCCTTTCTATGGTCTCGCAAGAAATCGCGCATTTCCCTGCAAAAGCTATGTCTCCCGAAGTCTGAGGGCGGGGCGGGGCGCGCCTGCCCAATATAAGTTTTTACAATCTTGCCTGCTTACTCAGGCAGGGCCTTGACTGGTTATCTGGCAGATCTAAGTACTCCAATACTCTACTCGAGGGTGCCTCGACCTTTCCATATGCTCTACAAGCTATTCTTCATTCGAACCCTAACAAACTGCCAACATGCCTCAGATCGAGTGTACTCCTTAGGGATACAATTATAGCCTGGAGAGAGATATGGAGACTGCTGGGGTTACCCTCCAGTATTTCTTCCCACCTGCCAATTCTAGGTAATCCAATGTTTCTTCCGTCCACTATACACAAAGCCTTTGAACAATGGAACGCTAAGGGCCTTACCAACATCACCTCGATGTATCTCGCTACCCCTGGCAAGTTTAAATCCTTCCAAGCCCTGTCAAGGGGATTCTCTTTACCAGCGACACTCTTCTTTTTTCTATCATCAGTTGGTCAGTTATTTACGTTCATGCCACGGACATGGGACGGATCCCCTACAAAAGTCCTTTATTGATATTGTGTTACACAGGGATGATTACTCTATTTCCAGCCTGTTTTCCCACCTTATTGAACATCAGACTGCCAAGTATCATCTTAAACCATTCTAGAAATGGTCCCAAATATTCGAGGGCGCAGACCTCTCAGAGAAAATCCTTGAGGGATACAGACAAAACCACAAACTCACTATATGCGAAACGTGGCGTGAGACACAATTCAAAATTATTCACAGAGCATACTACCCCTTCCGTATCAACAAGGCAGAACCAGCACAAGAACACTGCCCCTGGTGCTCTGCTTCGCGCCCAACGCTGCTCCACCGCCTCTGGGAGTGCAAACCTATCGTTACCTACTGGGACTCTGTGCTGTCCTTTATCCACAAGATCGCTAAAATACTGATCCCCAGGCACTACCTGATATGTCTATTCGGCTGTGACCCACCCTCACCCACGCCACAATCGAAGAGCTCGCTTCACATCTCCCCCTGGGCACATATCTGCCTTCTGGTGCCCCGCAGGACTATAATGCCTCAGTGGATTACCCAACACCACCAAACCTAGTGGTAGTGAAAAAGGCCCTCTTATCGCTTTTCTATCTGGAAAGATTGGACACCATTGTGTTGAACTTTCGTTCCACCTCACGTTTCTTTACGAGATGGCGTAACTTCATGGAACACTCGCTCACCCACAGGGATCTGCAAAAACTCATGCAACCGTTCCGCTATACAGATTGGTATCTCAAACGGGACCTTAAGAACTCCTTGGGCAACCTTAAAGTCTCCAATCTGTCTGACCCCTCTACATTTCTGCCACCCTGAACCATGACAACATCTACTAGAGGCCGCTTGACGCTCCTGATACGTGCATACACTTATCTGTAAACTTTGCCTAGTTTATTATCCCGGGGTAACTAATGGTGTATTATATTTCTTTCTTATATTTCTTTTTTTTTTTCCAAATAAAAATTTTTATTTATAAGAAACAGTTCGTAAGATACAGGTAAATGCCAGCAATAACAGAAACCAAAGCAGTCACTTATCCAAGAATGCAAATATTACTCTAGCTCTTTATGGGTAGAGGAGAAATTAAGTTCCCGACCCATTGGGCCCTGTTTCAAAAGCTGACTTTACTGCCAGTCATTTCAACAAATTATGCATTTCTAACCGTTTCCTAAACTCTGGTGTCAACGGTGACACCTAAACAGTAAATTGTGTAAGGGGAGAGAGGGGTCAAGAAAAGAGAAGAGGAGAAGAGGGGGAAGAAAGAATCAGGTCACCGCGTCTGCCACCTCGCCCGCCCCCGGCAGGTCCTCCCGCCGGTGCCACTCGCTCCAGACCTCGTCGTGAGCATCCATGCTATTACGTATCCTGGCTGTCATCCGCTCCATCAGCTCTACGTCTTTGATCCTGGCGTAAAGGGCCTCCTGGGACGGGGGGTGGATTTTTTCCAGTTAAGGGCCACAAGGCATCTAGCCGCCGTTAGTATATGTCTAAGTAGTTTCTTATATGGTTTGGCCAGTCGGGGCTGGGAGATCCCTAGCAAAAATAGTTTAGGGGTCAGGGGGATTGGCGTCTCAAAGAGATGGGTAAGCAGCTGTTGCGTAGACTGCCAAAAGGGGGTGATAAGGGGGCACGTCCAGTAGATGTGGAAGAGAGAGCCTCTGTCCCGATGGCAACGCCAGCATCGGTCAGAGGTGGCAGGAAATATTTTGTGGAGTATGTCCGGGGTTTGGTACCAGAAGCACATAATTTTATATGAGTTTTCCTTATACAAGGTGCATAGGGACGATTTAGCAGCCTGCCTCCAGACGGCCTGCCAGGCCTCCATCGGCAGCGACTCCCCTAGCTCTCTCTCCCACCTCAGCATATATACATGCTTCCCCCGCCCCTGCCAATCATATGCATTCAACAGCTGATAGATGTCCGTGATCAACCCCGTCTATGGCGCCCTTCTAGGACAATACGTTCAAATGGAGACGGTTGTGAGAATTGGAGCTTCGGGGCTATTGTCTGGGCGTAATGCCTTATCTGTAGATAGCTATAGAACACCTGTCTGGGCAGGTCGTATTTCACCTGGAGCTCTGAGAACGTCAGCAGCCTACGGGACCTGGGGTCCACTAAGTGTCCAAAATGAAATAGGTCTCGAGAGGCCCAGGGCCATGACATCTGATGGGTCAGACTGTCCGGTATTTTGGGGTTGCAGACGAAGGAATTCAGCAGGGAGGACTCGGACTTAAGCGTCACCTCTCGAGACATCCTACGCCAGAGCCCCCTAAGTAGGGACATTGAACCTAACAAGCGGCCAGGCTCAACTCTCGCATCAGCATCCCATAGGAGGCTGTTTGGGTGGACCGGGGCTAGCCATATCTTTTCTATCTCCGTCCATTTATTAAAGGACCTCTGGGGGAACCAGAAGACCACTGCACGCAGCTGGGTAGCTTGGTAGTATTTAACAAGGTTGGGGAAGGCCAGGCCCCCGTCCCCCCGTGAGGCTGTCATGACCGACCCAGGGATCCTATGCTTCCCATAGTTCCAGACAAATTTCAGCATATCACTCTGGAGTTTGCGGAGGTGGGCGTACGGAATCGGGATGGGTAACGTTTGGAACAAATAGAGGAGTTTGGGGAGAATGACCATTTTTATAGCCGCCACGCGGCCTAGGAGTGAGATATGATGTGCCTTCCATTTCAGAAGAAGGCCCCTAACTATCCGATATAGGGGAGGGAAATTGGCCTGGTATAGGGAGCTGAAGGATGGGGTAATATGGACCCCAAGGTATTTAAGGGATGAGCTCTCCCAAGTATAGGGGAAATTCGACTGTAGGTGATGGACCTCATCTTCTGGGATGTTGATCGGGAGGGCCGTTGACTTTGAGACGTTCGTATATTTCTAATACTCCAATTGTTGCTTCCGCTCCTGCAAGTACTAGGCCTTGTACTGACACATCTTCTTGTTGCTGTAATATTGTTATACAGGTAGTCACAGTGCCATTGGTTTGAATGTGTTTTTCCTCTTTTTTATTTTGTACATCGTTTCTATGTGCATTTGAGCTTTCTTTATTTTATTCCACTGTACTGTGAAAATCCCAATAAAAATTTCTTTAAAAAAAAGAAAGGGTGGCAATCCTAACACTTTAACGGCACACAGCAATTTAATCAATTCTAATCATATGAAGTAAATTTCAAGAGTCCCCCTTTACATCAGAGTCCACAGAGTTCCCCCTCTACATTTGAAACCACAGAGTTCCCTTTCACTGTAAGGGGAGACTCTGCAGACTCTGATGTAAGGGAGAACTCTGGGGACTCCAACATAAGAGAAGCCCTGATTGAAGGGGGGAGAATAAGAACTCTGATGTACGGAGAGGACTCCGATATGTAGCGCCCCCTTACTTTCTGTAGGGGCCTTACGCTAAAGTTAGTGGGGAATGCGAGAGTTACGCAGCTCCCATTCACAATTTGTCAAATTCAGGCTGCTGTCATTCCCAGAACTGTCCTGTGGGTCGGTCTGTGCTTCAGGGGTGAGTTCCCAGCCCTGGGCAGCAGTTGGCGCTAGAGGGGTTCTGGCAGACTCGTTTTCCTCAGCAGCCAATCAGAGGGGTTGGTTCCCTCGCTAAGGCGTGCTGGGGGAGGCTATATCTGGGGCAGCCGCCTTGGCCTCGGGGCCGTTTTTCTCTTTTTCTGCGGGGTCCAAGTTCCAGGTGTGGCATCCACCTTCAGGATGCACGCATCCATGGACGCCGCAGCCGTGGCCTACCTGGCCGCAGTTGCGCACCATGCGGAGCTTCATCCTGACCTAGAGAGGGATCCCAGTAGCTGCTGGGTCCCAAACCTTTCCTAAAAGGATCCCAAGCTGGGAGCTGTATGGTGGGCGATCGGCTTGAGGAGAACCCGGAGGCAGGTGATCCAATAGGGCTTGAACGAACCATCGGGGATCCAGTGACTCTGACTAAAATTATTGGGAAGACTTGCTCATTTCAAATCACGCTCATTCAAGTAATAGGCCTGTGGCAGAGGCCCAAACAAGGCCTGTGGCAGAGGCCTGGTCCTCCCAGCGCTAGGAAGTGATGTTCCGGTTGCCAGGTCCGTGGCAGGGGTCTGTCCGGGGGCACTTTACCCATTCCGACTGGAGTGGCGACAAACTGAGTTCATCACTGCTGAGAGCAGCTATCTCTCTGCTCATCAACCTTTCCTGTCCTGTACTGTGATGTAAGCCATGTTGTGTTTTCTTCAATGCTTTTTTACAAGGCCCAACTAAAGACTGGACATTCGCTCTCTATGTCAATTCACAAGTATCACCCCTAGACACCTGCAAGGCAACTCAACACGCCGATCCCACTTATACTCAGCGGCTCCTGAATGGGGTAGCGCTACAGATATAAGGGGGAACACTGTGGCCTCTGGTGTAAAGGTGAACTCTGATGTAAGTAGTGCTCTGAGAACCCTGATTTACCTTAGTGTACTCACTCATTCAAATGTATCTGAGGCTGCTGGACTTCAAATTTCCAGCTCGCACTTTCCTTTTTTGAGGCACAGCGCCTCAGCGAGATTGGAGTGTGGGCAGACAGAAAGGGGTAAGGGTGGGGGGGAAGAGGTATAGATCGAGCCCTCTTTCCTCCCCCATCTGTCCGTGTGTGTGTTTGGGGGGGGGGGGGGGGGTTGTTAGTGCTGGCTTTAGGCAGTGTGAAAGAATGTAACAGACACTCAGCTTAGACAACTGCAGCCAGCAATCTTGCTGGAAAGCCATAGTCCAGTCTAATGTGTCTGATTTTCAGGCAGTCTGAATACCAAATGCATGATTCCAAACCCGAACTGTCTGGATGAATCCTGGACAGGTGGCAATTAGTGCTGGATGAACATCCGACGGGACGGTTCGAACGCTAACTATCGCAAATGTCCGCGAACCGCAAGTTCGCGGGGGGCCCCCATTGACTTTAATGGCAAGCAAATATTAAAAACTTTCAGGTCATATTTGCAGCCACAAAATACTTACTAGCTGTGTACAAATAGTCCTACAACATGGACACTGACCTACCAGAAGTATTAAGTGAAAAACCGGATACATAAGTGCTGGCCATTACAAACCCCAAAAATATGCCGACAGGCGTTCACCTCACAGCATATTCTGTGGCTGGAGGTATTCTGTGGCTGGAGGTACATTAAGCTATTCACTGGATACAGAAGTAAGTGATGGCCATTACAGGCCCCAGAAATTAGCCCACAGGCGTTCACCTGACAGCAAACAACCTTGTATTCTGTGGCTGGTGTTACATTAGGCATTGTAACAGCACTGGTGAATGGTGTGAACCACAACTGCGGTTAGAAAGGAATTCAATGCGATTCTCTATGTGACAACTCAGTATTAGGCCCCAGGCATCACTCCTTGCAACAGGAGTTTGGGGGGATCTATACATCATCTCTGTGTCACATAAACAAAGGCGTTAAGCTACTAAGCATGGACACATTACAACATGCGACCAAGGCTTAGCGTTTAAAATTAGTTCAAGGTCAATATCCCAATACACTACTACATGCAGGTGATTATCAGTAAGGGACCCCAGGTGTCACACCTAGCAACAGGAGTTTTGGGGTTCTCTACATCATATCAACCTTAGCATGTAGATATGTATTTAAGCCACTAGGGGAAATGCTATAAAATAGCATCAACCCCTACCATAGAAAAGTTAGAGGAAACATGTTCAACAATTAGGATGAGGCCTATAAGTATTTTATACTTCTGTCAAGCACGTAGTAAATTGTATTTGTAGTAACAAGTATTAATTGCATACGAGAGATAGTGTAGCTCAGGTACTTTGAGGATACACGTATAATACACAAGTTGTACTGGCAACTAATAGAAATGTATGAGAGGCAATATAGCTCAGGTACTTTGATAGTACATATAGTATTTGTAGTAACAAGTATTAATTGCGTATGAGAGGCAATATAGCTCAGGTACTTTGAGAGTACATATAGTATTAGTAGTAACATGTATTAATTGCGTATGTCACCCCCGAAAGGGCCGCTGGATTAATAATGGGATCAGCAGATTAAGTTACCCTTGCTTGGTCTAGGGGTGCAGAGTACATATAGTATTAGCCCACGGCCACAGGCGTTCACCTGACAGCAAACAAATTTGTATTCCGTGGCTGGTGGTACAATAAGTATTCATCGGATACAGAAGTAAGCCATTACATGCCCCAAGAATTAGCCCTGTATAGAGAGATGGTTCAGATGTTTAGTTTAGCACAGGATGGCAAGGATTTCATTCACTGTTTTGTTTATTTTTATTTGCAAACCTCCTGTAAATAAACCTGGCATCCGCCATATTTTAAAGCGGATGGTTCACCAAAAAAAAAATATTAAAAGCCAGCAGCAACAAATACTACAGCTGCTGACTTTTAATATTAGGACACTTACCTGTCCTGGAGTCCAGCGGCGTCCGTAGCAGAGGATGAGCGATCGCTCGTCACCCTGCTGCTCCCCCCTCCATCCACGGTGAGGGAACCAGGAAGTGAAGCGCTCTGGCTTCACTGCCCGGTTCCCTACGGCGCATGCGTGAGTCGCGCTGCGCCCGCCTATTGGCTCCCGCTGTGTGCTGGGAGCCGAGAGTTCCCAGCACACAACGGGAAAAGCCCGTCTTTTGCCCGAAACTGCGGGCCGGAAGTGGGTGCGGATACCTGTCTTTAAACAGGTATCTGCACCCCCCTGAAAGGTGTCAAATGTGACACCGGAGGGGGGGAGGGTTCCGATCAGCGGATCTTCACTTTAGGGTGGAGATCCGCTTTAAGAAAGTGCCTGTTTGCTGACCTTTCATTCAGAAAAGGTTATCCCTCACAAGCTAATCTCCCACCCTTTCTGAAGATGGAGGAAATGTTAAAAGCAGCTCAGCGGAAAACCAACCGCCAGTCGCTGAGGCTGATGCAGAACAATGGGTGGCCCAGCAAGAGATGTACCGCCAAGTCACAACAGGCAGGTGGCCCAGCAGGAGATGAACCGGCAGTTCGCAGAGGCTCCGCTAGAACTGAAAAATGGGTCTGCACCTCCTGGGCCAGTGGAAGCAAAGATCCTACCACCTACAGAAAATGACATCTGCTGATGTCGAAGCATACCTTGCGACTTTTGAGAGAGTTTCTCTCACTTGATCGTTCCTATGGGTGCGGAATGGGACGTCACACCCTCGCACCACCCTCCGGTGCTTCTACCGACTCACCTGTGCGATCGGTGAGTCGGTGACAGGAACCGCTGGCCCCCGAATGCAGATCAAAGATTTTCGGCAGACCAGATGGTTGCCGAAGTCTCTATGATCGTCGGAGACCTTCTTCAAACCACACATGTGAGGGGTCGCTGCGAACATAAGAGCGAGAGCAAGAATTCTAGCAATAAACCTCCTCTGTAACTCAAAACATGTAACCAGAATTTTTTTAAAGCGTCCCCTGTGGAGATCAAGTACCGAAGTTTGGCGTCATTCCAGGAGCGTGTGCAATTTTGAAGCGTGACATGTTAGGCATCTATTTACTCGGCGTAACTTCATCTTTCACATTATACAAAAAAATTGGGCTAACTTTACTGTTTTTTTAAGCATAATACAGTTTAAAAAAAACGCGTTTGAAAAATTGCTGCGCAAATACTGTGCGAGATAAAAAGTTTTAATGACCGCCATTGTATTCTCTAGGGTCTCTGCTAAAAAAACATATATAGGGCCAGATTCAGGTAGATGGGAGCATCTTTAATCTGGAGTAACGTTTCTCATTTACGTTACTCTGGCGAAATTTTAGGAGCAAGTGCTGTTATTCATGAAGCACTTGCTCCTAAAGTTGCGGCAGCGTATCGAAAATAAGCCGGCGGAATTCAAATTGGGCGGGTACGGGGCGTGTATTATTTAAACTAAGCGCGATCCCGCGGCGAACGTACTGCGCATGTGTCGACTGTCAATGCATCCCAGTGCGCATGCTCCAAATTCTGTCAGTGAACGTCAATGACGTCAAATCCCCATTCATGGACGTTTTACGCAAGCGACGCAAATTTTTTTTTTTCGACGCAATGACGACGGCTATACTTAACATAGGATACTCCACCTAGGGGGCATGTATTTATTTACACCGCGTATCTCTTACGGAAACGTCGGAAAGTCACTGCGTCGCGCCCAAATACGATCGTGAATCACTGATACTCCAGCCTAACGCTACCTGAATCTGGCCCATAGTGTTTGGGAGTTCTATGTAATTTTCTAGCAAAAAAAGATGATCTTTACATGTAGAAACCAGATACGCCGCCGTAATTTCAAATGTGCGCCATTGTATCTTTGCGCCGATTCAGAAAGCAAGTTATGCTGAAAAACATGGCTTCAGTCGTCCGGCATAACTTGCCTACGCCGGCGAATCGTGGGCGCATAGTTACGCTGGACGCATTCGAAGTTCCCATGTTAAATATGCAAATGAGAGCGATACGCAGATTCACAAACGTAGATGCGCCCGGCCACTTCATATACGCGCTTTGCGTAAGGCTTACGTTTGCCGTAAAGTTACCCCTGCTATAGCAGGCGCAGCTAATGCAAAGGTATAGGCCAGGGAAGGACGCCATCGAATTGTATGTTGTTTACGTAGTACGTGAATAGGGCTGGGCGTAGTTTACGTTCACTTGTCGTAAACATTGCGCGCCTACGTCACTTAGGCTTTTTATCCGACGTGCTTCTGAACATGCGTCCACGGGCGGCGCATGCACCGTTCGTTCGGCACATAATTTGCATGGGGTCACGGGTGATTTTAATAAAACACACCCACTGTCTACCTAGTTTGAATTACGCGGACTTACGCTGGCACATTTACGCAATGCCGCCATAACTTAGGGAGCAAGTGCTTTGTGAATACAGCACTTGCCTCTCTAAGTTGCGGCGTTGTAGTGTAAATAAGATACGCTACACCCGCACAAAGATACGCTGCGGTACGTGAATCAGAGCCTAAGTGTGAGGCCCCATACACACACGACCGAGCTTCTCGGCAGAATCCAGCGAGAAGCTCGCTGGGATCCATATTCTGCCGAGAAGCTCGATCGTGTGTACGTTTTCGCCGAGCAAACTGTCGAGCGAGGCGTCGAGCCAAAATAGAGAGCAGGTTCTCTATTTCCTCGACGGGCCATCGGGACTAATGGCTCGATGCCTTTTTCGACAGCCTGGTCGACGAACTCGATGGCCGGGCCGAGAACCTCGTCGGGCGGAACGATGGGTTTAGCCCGACGAGGTTCTCGTACGTGTGTACGCGGCCTCAGAATTGACCCGAGCCTGAATTGGTTAATACTCCCTGGGGCAGTGTAACACATTCAGTGCTTCATGAAGCTTTAGTGAGGAGAGATTTTCCCCATTTTTGGAATTTATGGGGGAGCAAAGGAAGGCTTGGTAGATAGAGCTCCCCCTGCTGAGGAAGCGCAGGAGCTCACACCAGACCCTTTTTGCCAAAAGGAAGGGGATGCTGTTGGTGGGATTGAAGAAGCCAGAGCGCCTCTTCCTTTCCCTGTCATGGCTGGCGAGACAGAGGACCTGGAAGCCAGCTCCCTGCCTGAGGGTAATGAACATGAGAACACCTGACCCTGACAATGAGGGGCCAGAATGTGGTACCCAACAGTCAGGAGAGAGGATTTCTGTACTGAGCAACTGCGAGATGCCACCCTCATGAGAGCCAAGATTAAGATTAAGCCAACGCTAAGATGTTGGATGGGGAACCGGTAGATCGTAACTGTGGGGTGTCTTTCCTCTACATGGCCATTAAAAACTATTTATTGTATCAAGTGGTAAAACATGGAGAGGATGAGGTAGAACAGCTACTGGCACCCAAACCCTTCTGCAGGGTGGCGCTAGACCTGGCCCATGGTCATGTAATAGGTGGGCATCTCAGTATCTAAAAAAACAGGGAGAGAATCGCCTAAAGATTTTTTTGGCCCGGGTTGTATGCAGATGTCAAGTACTGTGAATCATGCCTCGAGTGCCATAGGTCGGCACCGTCACCCCATTTTCGCAGCCCTCTTGTCCCTCTACCAATAATCGAGGTCCCATTTTTGGAGGATTGACATGGACCTGGTGGGGCTGGCTGTTAAATCTGCAACGGGGGCACCAGCATATTCTAGTGATCCTGGACTATGCAACATGCTATCCTGAGGCCATACCCTTGTGCAACACTTCTGCTAAGTCTATCACCAAGAAATTGGTCCAGGTGTTTAGTCGAGTGGGGATCCTAAAAGATCTTAACTAATCAAGAAACCCTATTTATGTCCAGGGTTACCAAGGAACTCTGCAAGTTATACAAAATATCCCTTCTTCGTACCTCTGTCTACCACCCCCAAATGAATGGTCTGGTCGGATGATTTAATAAAACTTTGAAAAGTATGCTAAAATCCGGCTGTTCTGGAAGACTCTCAGAAAAGGAGTTACCGGTAAGCCTAACTCATCTTTTCTCCCAAGCGTCTTCCAGGACAGCCCATGAGACAATGAGACGATGAGCCAGAACTTACCAGTCTAGGGTGGGACAACTGCCTGAAGAACCTTTCGACCAAACGCCTGTTCATGAGCAGATAGCAGATCCAGGCGGTAATGCTTGATGAAGGTCGAATAACTGG
This sequence comes from Rana kukunoris, assembly GCA_029574335.1. Classification (NCBI taxonomy): domain Eukaryota; kingdom Metazoa; phylum Chordata; class Amphibia; order Anura; family Ranidae; genus Rana; species Rana kukunoris. The sequence goes on along the minus strand of CM056059.1, from coordinate 265,989,811 downwards.
ACCATGTGGCAGCTTTGCAGATTTGATCCGGTGAAGCACCAACCCTCTCAGCCCAAGACATAGACAAAGCTCTCGTTGAATGCGCCGTAATAAAAGGTGTAGGAACTTCTCTAATTCTATAAGCCTCTGAGATGGCCTGCTTAATCCATCTAGCCAAAGTGGCTTTAGATGCACTCTTACCCTTGTGGGTGCCTGAAAAAAGGACAAATAAGGCGTCTGTCTTCCTGAAGGTCCTGGTGACCTCCAAATAGACCAGAAGAGATCTTCTCACATCTAAATAACAAAATTTCTTCTCCTGGTCACCCTGAGGTGAACTATAAAAGGATGGCAGAACAATATCCTGTGATCTGTGGAATGTACTAGCCACTTTAGGTAAAAATCCTGGATCTGTTTTTAACACAACATGATCCTCAAAAATTTTGAGAAATGGTTCCCTTACTGATAAAGCCTGTAACTCGCTAACCTTACAAGCTGAGGTAATTGCTACTAAAAAAATTGTTTTTAAAGTAAGTAATTTAACAGAAATATCCTCTATGGGCTCAACAGGGGACTCAACCAGCATTTGAAGGACCAGGGATAGGTCCCAAGCTGGACAACTACTTACCACTACTGGCCTGGCCCTAGAAATGGATTTAAAAAAATCTTGCTACCGTGGGATTTTCCAAAAGAGAAACCTGGAGGAAAACACTGATAGCTGCCGCCTGTACCATTAAGGTACTAACTGAAAGACCCTTGTCGACACCCTCTTGAAAAAATTCCAAAACAGAAGGAATATCATGTGTTGATCTTTGGTTCTCAGACATCCATGAACTAAATTTTTTCCAGACCTTGGAATATATGGGTCTAGTGACTAGTTTTCTGCAATTCACCAAAGTTTTGATCACTTTGTCAGAAAACCCCTGAGCCTTCAGTATCTTTTCTTCAGATACCAAGCTGTCAAGCTTAAAGAAAACAACTGTGGGTGCGACACTGGACCCTGCGACAATAAGTCCTCTCTCTTCTGAAGTCTCAGTGGAGGTCTCGAGACCAGAGTCTGCAGCAGGGAAAATCATGGCCTCCTGGGCTAGAAGGGGGCGATCAGAATCTGTTTCTTCTGAAAGAAACTTCCGGAGTACTTCTGGAATAAGCCTGATCGGGGGAAAGGCGTAACAGAGGTTGAATGGCCACGGATTTGCCAGAGCATCTATCCCCAGTGATTGATCTTCTGGGTTTAGGGAAAAGAACCCCTCCGTCTTGTGCCGATTTGCACATAGATCTACTTCGGGCCAACCCCATTTGTTGGTAATCTCTGCGAATACCTCTGGATGAAGCGACCAATTGTCTCACTCCACCTTGTGGCAACTGAGATAGTCTGCCAAACCATTTTGCGTCCCCTTCAGATGTACTGCTGAAATTGAGACCAGATTTATCTCTGCCCATGAGAAAATTCCCTGGGCAATCTGTTGAAGGATCCGACTCCTCGTACCTTCCTGCTTGTTGAGGTACGCTACAGTCGTAATGTTGTCGGATAAAATCTGGAGATTGTGATCCTTGATCTCTAACTGAAAGGCCTGCAGGGCTCTCTGGACTGCTAGCAGTTCCCTCGCTTCCCCTTTCGCTTCCTTCCAGGACCATTTTCCCTGAGCGACTTTGTCCCTGAGATGGGCTCCCCATGCCCAGGAACTTGCGTCCGTCGTGATCCTCTTGGATACAGGAATGGACCATGGCAAGCCTCATGTTAGGTGAAGGTTTGTCCTCCACCACCACAAGCTTCTTTTTACCTTGGTAGGTAACAGAACCCTTGACCCCAGGGACCTTGCGTCTCCATCCCAATTTTCCAGAAGAAACTTCTGTAATGGCCTTTGATGAAATCTTGCCCATGGCACTGCGGGGAAACACAAAGTCATAAGACCTACTGTCCTTGAAACTTCCCTCAGCGAGACCCACTGATTGGTCTGTAAGGACAAAACTGCTTGCACCATCTTGGAGACCTTCTCTGGGAGAAAAACTTTTTGGTCTACTGAGCAAAAGTTGTAGCCCAGATACTTCACTTTCTGGGCCGGAACTAGGGAAGACTTCTCCCTGTTTATCAACCAGCCTAGGGATTGAAGGAAGTCCTGTACAGTTTGGAGGTCTTTTAGCAATTTTTGGTGAGACTCTGCCACTATCAGGAGGTCGTCCAGGTACGGGAAGATAGTTATTGCCTTTAACCTTAGTGGTGCTAGCGCCTCCCCCAATACTTTTGTGAAAATGCGTGGGGCAGAGGATAGACCGAAGGGGAGAGCTTGAAAGTGCCGGATTTCTGTTCCCATTTTGACCGCTATCCTCAGAAATCTCTGGAATGCCGGATGGATTGGGACATGCAGATAAGCATCCCTCAAGTCCAAGGTAGCCATGAAGCAGTTTGGGTAAAGCAGGTTCTTGATAGAGAACACTGTCTCCATGCGGAAATGCTTGTACCTGATCGATTGGTTTAGAGACTGGAGATTCAGAATGAGCCGATACTTTCCTGATGGCTTTCTGATAACAAAAATATGGGAATAAAACCCTTTGTTCTGCTCTGAACAGGGAACAGGAATCAGGACTTTCAGGTCTAACAGGTCTCCTATTTGGAGACCCAGAGCTCTCGCTTTCTCCCGATTCTTTGGGAGGAGAAGTGATCAATAGCCGCTCTGGTGGTTGGCAGGAGAATTCCAGCCTGTAACCATTTTCCACCAGATCCAGTATGAAAGGACTTGAGATGACTGCTGCCCACTCTGGGAGAAAGGCTCTCAATCTTCCTCCCACTGGAAGATGCTGGTCATTGTGGCTTGGCGGGCTGTTGAGGTGCGTTAAACAAAATGCCCCCTCTACCTCTGCCTTTTTGCCCGGTCCAATGCTTCTTGGGCCTATTGTCCTTTTCTCTAGGACTCTGTTGGGCCCAACCCTGTCTGCTTTGGCCACAAAAAAAAATTCTGCCTGTCTGCTTCTTTTTGTTTTCTGGAAAGGCCTTTTTTCTATCGGCCGTACGTTCCAGTGCCTCCTGCAGCCCAGGACCAAAAAGATGATCCCCAGTTAAGGGAAGCCCACATAGGCGCAATTTAGAGGCTGCATCTCCTGACCATGTCTGAAGCCAGGGACTTCTAGCCGAATTCACCAAAGCTGAGGTCCTAGCTGACATTCTAACCGACTCTGCGGAAGAATCGCCTAAAAATCCTACAGCCCTGAAAATTTCTGGCTACACAAGTGGAGGCTAGAGCCAGCTTAAGATTCCCCAAAGCTGAATCCCAGGCTCTGTGAAGAAGGACGTCTCCTTTCTTGTCCATCGGATCCCTTGTACCTCCTCCTCCTCCATTTCAAGAGTTGTATAGATGGCCTTTAGTAAGCTATCCATGTCTTCCAAAGACAATTTAAACCTTGAGCCCCTAGAGGAATCTGTATCCCTGGGTTCTGTATCTGACCCTGATTCTCCAGGAGAAGAATGGGTAGATATGGCTTCAGCCTCAGAGTCTTCACTCTCTACACCCACCTGCGGAGTGCTAACAACTGTGGCTTTTCTTTTTGAGGATGAATCCAGTGGGGGGGGGGGGCTGCATTTTGTCAATTAAGTCCCTAAAAGAGCTAAAAGTGGACTTAAGCTCCTCTTGGACCGAAGACAGCATTTTCTGACAAGAGGAAACCGGGTCATCTCTCACTAAACCATCTATACATGTGCGGCAAACTGATTTGCACCAAGTAATGCTCAGTTTATTTCGCACATTTCCTTTTATGTGGCTGCGCTTGGGATTTGTCCTGGGTCTTGGCCTGTAAGACAAAAATAAATGTCCCCAATAAGTTACACAAGCCACCAAAATACTCCATCACCACATGCAGGAGGAAGGAAAATGTGTCCCCTAACACCAAATCCTATGATTGGGAGGGGGGGTAAAACACTCACCAGGATAGCAAAAAAAAGACAGTGACCCTTTTAAGGCTTACCTGAGAGGTGCTGGTGTTGGATGTAGCATCAGCCTGAGAAGGTACTGCAGGAGAGGCCATGCCGCCCGTCTGGTAATACTGACAGCCTGTCTGCTTTTACCAGGAATCACCAGAAACGCCATTTTAAACCCTTTTTCGCGCCGTTTTGGAGACAGGAACCGCGTCTCCGGCGCCCGGTGATAACGTCACATGACCCGGAAGCTATCCGCCGGGTCTGTCTGTGTATCAGCTTGGAGCGCAGAAGCTCCGCCCCTTCAGCGCTGATCGCTTCCTGCTTCCCCGCACGAGTCAGCCACGCTGTGTGCGGGGAGAAGCCATGTGCAGCAACCCAGGCAGCCATCAAAGGAGACAGCATCAGCCTCACCACGCCACATTAGGCCATCCAAGTGGCTCTGAACAGCCCAAGGGACCCGACATCACCCCGGTCCTGGACCTCTCCAGGCACAGAGAAAAAAAGGCAGCAGCTGCTCCAGCCTCCCCAGCGGAGATACTGCATGGCAAGGAGGTTAGTAAAAATTACCCCTTAAACGGCCGCTCAGAGCCCCTGCCCATGAGACCTAGGGGACAGATTCCTGAAACATGTTACCCCCTGTCTGGAGGAAACACTAATACTGGCATGGGGCCTGAAGGACCGCCCTTTTATCAGGTGGGGGTTAACGTGTTTCCTGTCCTGGTAGGAGGAGCCCTAGGTCTCATGGGCTGTCCTGGAAGACGCTTGGGAGAAAGTAAGTTCCTAGCCAAGTGGCAGGGTCCCGTTGAGGTTGTCGAAAGGGTGGGGGAGGTAAACTACAAAGTCTACCAACCAGGGAAAAGGAAACCAAACCAAATTTATCACGTGAATCTCCTAAAGCCCTGGAAGGACAGAGAGACTTTACTGGCTGCATCCCTGCCTCCAACAGACCGGGGAAACCAGAGACATTTGATGTCCCCATAACGGATCCCCTATCTGTGGCACAACAAAATGACGTTGGGGCATCTGTGCACAAAAAGAGACTTTTTCTCCCCCTTACCAGGACTGACCAATGTGATCCAGCATGACATAGTGACGGAACCAGTGGTTCGGGTAAATGTAAAGCCGTATAGAATCCCAGAGTCCAGGCGAGAGGCAGTCGCAAAAGAAATCTGTAATGCCGCATACACACGATCACTTTTTGTGATGAAAAAAAAACGTTGTTTTAAAAAAACATCATTTAAAATGATCGTGTGTGGGCAAAACGTTGTTTTATGTCTTCTAAAAAACGACCAAAAAAAAATTTGAACATGCTTGAATTTTTTGTGTCGTTTTTCAAAATGTCATTTTTTGTGTCATAAAAAATGATCGTGTGTGGGCAAAACGAAGTTTAAAACTACGTTTTTAAACCCGCGCATGCTCAGAAGCAAGTTATGAGACAGGAGCTTCAATGGAACAGAGTGCCGTCGAACGTGGTGTACGTCACAGCGCTTTGCTAGAGCTTTTTGGAAAAACGATGGTGTGTGCGCAACGTCGTTTTTGAAAATGAAGTTTGAAAAACGTTGTTTTGTTTCATGAGATAAAATGACGTTTTTTTTCATCACAAAAAGTGATCGTGTGTACGCGGCATTAGGGGCACCCGCAAGAATCTCCAGTCGGCTAGTGTTTCCCCAAGTTATGTCACAGTGAGGCGAGAAAAAACAATCCTAGACGGCCGCACACCGTTGAAGGCTTCTTTATTAAATCTTGAAAAAGCAGATACAAACCAAAACAGTCGCTACATGTTTAGCAAATGTAGGAACATATAGTTGATGCATTTCACATTATGTGTAGGTGCTTAGTCATATATAAGCACTAGGGTTGAGTGAACCCGAACTGTAAAGTTCGGGTTCGTACCGAACTTTATTTTTTTTTGACCCGGACCCGAACAATTTTCTGAAAGTTCAGGTTTGGTGTTCGGCTATGAAACGGCGCTCTGCAGGGCAGCCAATCAGCATTTATTTTACTTGTGTGACTTGGAAGCCATAACAACCATGCCTACTTATGGCATGGCTGTGATTGGCCAGTGCAGCATGTGACCGAGCATGTGACCCAGCCTCTATATAAGCTAGAGGAGCACAGTTCGTCACTCTGCTTTAGCTAGGGTAGGGAAAGGCTGCCGCTGCTCTCAGGGACAGATTTAGATAGGATTGTCCTGCTTCAGAAATCGAATTACAATACTCAGCGATCGATCTACATAGCATTAGCTACATTAGGGAAAGGTTCCTGATTGTGCTTATAGAGAGAGAATTAGTTAGGAGTCAGTCCTACTTCACAAATTTAATAGCAGCAGCACTGCATATGTTCCTGTAAGATACTCTGCATATTACACCAGCACTGCATATGTTCCTGTCAGATACTCTGCATATTGCACCAGCACTGCATATGTTCCTGTCGGATACTCTGCATATTGCACCAGCACTGCATATGTTCCTGTAACATACTCTGCATTAGCTACTGTAGGGAAAGGTTCCTGATTGTTCTTATAGGGAGATAATTAGTTAGGAGTCAGTCCTACTTTACAAATCTAATTGCACCAGAATAGTGTCCCATCATTGGTATCATTGGCAGGAATAGTGTCCCATCATGTGTGTCAGTGGGAGAAATAGTGCCCCATCATTAGTATCAGTGGGAGGAATAGTGTCCATCATTGGTATCATTGGCAGGAATAGTGTCCCATCATTTGTGTCAGTGGGAGAAATAGTGCCCCATCATTGGTATCATTGGGAGGAATAGTGCCCCATCATTTGTGTCAGTGGGAGAAATAGTGCCGCATCATTGGTATCAGTGGGAGGAATAGTCTCCCATCATTGGTATCATCGGGAGGAATAGTTTCCAATCATTAGTGTCAGTGGGAGAAATAGTGCCGCATCATTGGTATCAGTGGGGGGAATAGTGTCCCATCATTGGTATCATTGGCAGGAATAGTGTCCCATCATTAGTGTTAGTAGAAGAAATAGTGCCCCATCACTGGGAGAAATAGTGTCTCATCATTGGTATCATTGGCAGGAATAGTGTCCCATCATTTGTGTTAGTGGGAGAAATAGTGCCGCATTATTGGGAGGAATAGTGATGCATCATTGGTATCAGTGGGAAGAATAGTGTCCCATCATTGGTATAATTGGCAGGAATAGTGTCCCATCATTTGTGTCAGTGGGAGAAATAGTGCCGCATCATTGGTATCAGTGGGCGGAATAGTGTCCCATCATTGGTATCATTGGCAGGAATAGTGTCCCATCATTTTGTGTCAGTGGGAGAAATAGTGCCCCATTTCTTGGTATCATTGGGAGGAATAGTGTCCCATCATTTGTGTCAGTGGGAGAAATAGTGCCGCATCATTGGTATCAGTGGGAGGAATAGTCTTCCATCATTGGTATCATTGGGAGGAATAGTGTCCCATCATTTGTGTCAGTGGGAGTAATAGTGCCCCATAATTTTTTTATGTATTTTAGGTTATTTTCCTATCCACATTTGATTGCAGAGTACTTGCCATGCTCTTACCAACATTGTGCTGCCATTTGCAGCCCTCTAGCCCTTTCCCTTAGTTTAGAGAGATTTTAGTAGTCAAAAATTTGGGTCCCCATCGACTTCAATGGGGTTCGGGTTCAGGTCAAGTTCGGGTCCCGAAACCCCAGACTTTTTTCCGAACTTTGGCCGAACCCGAACATCCAGGTGTTCGCTCAACTCTAATAAGCACCTATATATAAATATATGTCGGGTGGACTCTTAAATGTTCAAAAAACTATTAAGAAACATTACTGAATACAAGTATAGATATAAACTAGTAAAAACTTATAAATACTTATATAATAAAAAAAAATGTATGTCTTTTTAGGAATGTTGTATATAATACTATTAAAAATGTAAAAAAATAAAGTATCTCCGGGCCAATAGTTTATGTTGTAATTCCTTAGCTTGCTTTTGAAAATTGTTCTGTGATGAGCAGTTGGGTTTAATATGCAAATAATGCCCATAGGGTATAGATTTCACTAGACTGAATAGATGGCTACTGTTTGCTCTCAGTATAATGTTTCCTGTAGGTTTGCGAAAGAGGGTTGTCCCTAGGGTAGTCTGTTTTCAATGTCAAGAAAGAAGATTTGTTGTTGGTCACAAGTCATACTAAATGATAAATTATAATCATTACTATTGAGCAGTTTGACAAAAGCAATGAAGAGTTTCTATGATCCATCCTACAGTGTGAGAATATCATCTATGTACCTGTGCCACAATAATATGTGGTAGTGGTACTAATACAAAAGAATCTGTTTTAAAGTAGTCCAACCATTCATAGAATCACCCATTTATATAGGCACCTAATCCCAAACAAAGATATTAGAATTGTAGAAGAAAAGGAAAAGGGGATATATTGCAGTGCGATTTACATTGTGGTAACTATGAGAAAGAACTTGTCTTTTATTATAAAAATTACAAAATGATTTTATTAAATACAAAAATAGAGCATTTAAAATCTATAGTCCAATCAATATCATAGGTATTAGTGGTCATCAGATAACACAATTACAGTTTAAACCATACAGAAATCGCACATTCCCGACATGTTTTCGCAAAGTTCGCTTCTTCGGGGGAAAGGGATATCTATTATGATAATTGCAACTAGGTGAAAAAAAAAAACATTAAGTTAACCATAAAGAATCACATAAGGATTCATAATGTGAAAGAACTCTCAGATGGATGAACAAGTAGTGTTCGGAGACGGATCACAAAAGGACGCTAAATAGGGCCAATATACGAACAGTAGATCAGAGGGAATATATATTATATATATATATAGGGCCAGATCCACAAAGCACTTACGCCGGCGTTTCACGAGATGCGCGGCGTAAGTCTAAATATGCGCCGGCGTGTATATGCGCCATATCCCCAAAACGATATACGCCTGAAATCCAGAATTTTTCGACCAACGTAATTTGGATAGACCGGCGCATCGTGCGTGCAAAAATGCGCTAGACACACCATTGACTTGCTATGCAAATATGCAAATGAGGGAGATACGGCGATCTACAAAAGTAAGTTTGTGCGGTGCAGGCTACGCTCTGTGCGCATCAGCTGCACGTACGGTCTAAAGTTAGTCCTCATAAAAGCAGCTTTAACTTTGGACAAGACGTCTACATGTCAGCTAAAGCAACACCGTTAGGGACGAGCTGAGCTGCCACACTTGCAGGACAACAATCTGTATGCCAACATGCCAGGGGCATCCTTGCTCATAGCTATACTACTGACTTTAGATGAACGCAGAAGGAGGAGGGCACGGAGGAGGGCACGGGAGAGGATATACCGCACACGCATAGACATTAGGGGTGTTGAAAATGATTGCCGCATCGATGCATCAAGATTATTCCTTTCCCGATTCTGCATCGATGCGGGGATGCAGCATAATTGATTATTCATGACGTCATTTTGGCCCCTCCCCCTCCCCCGGACAGCAGTGTCTTTTCCAGTCATGACACTCTAGAGATCGGCTGGCTGCGCCTGGTGCCTTCCCCCTGTAGCCTCTGCACTCACCCACGCTCTCCCCCTCCTCAGGATTTGTAGCTGTGTGGAGTGACACTGGTCATCTTCTCAATGGGCTGGCGCAGATCACTGCACGGAGCTGTGAGACAGATCACAGCAGCTCTTATCACACGTGGGATAAGGCACAGCGTAGGCTTCAGAAAAGTAAACAAGCTGTAAGGAGAAGAGGGGGGATGGTAAAAGTGCTCCGGAGGTGAGATAAGTTTGTCATGCTTTGATTTATGTGAATGTTTCACCAGTGCTATTGAATTGCTGTAAATGGAACACCAACTGGGAAAAGTGACATGCTAATCTTTTTGCTCATTCCTATTACATATAAACATGTACTGGTCCAGTCCCTTCATGGGTTTTATCAAATAAACAGTTTTTCTTTATTACTGTCACTAATAGATTGACTTCATTCTGGTCTTAACCCATTGGGCGCTGACTCACATTGGGAGCTGCACAGTGCACACTCTTTTTCTGTCTAATTTCTTCCAAAGATTTCCCTATCACCTCTCCCCTCTGGAATGCACTGATCTTCAAGCAGTATATTATTTCTTGCTGATTGGAATGTCTTCCCTTTTTTTTTTTTTTTTCACTGATGTTGACCTGTTTACTAAGTTGCTGCCAAAAGACTAAATGGTATTATTTTTTCCTTAAAAATAAAAAATATATCATATTTACCTGCTGACTGTCTCCTGTACTATGTCTGCAGTCTCTTGACTGTCTCCTGTACTATGTCTGCAGTCTCTTGACTGTCTTCTGTACTATGTCTGCAGTCTCTTTACTGTCTCCTGTACTATGTCTGCAGTCTCTTGACTGTCTCCTGTACTATGTCTGCAGCCTCTTGACTGTCTCCTGTACTATGTCTGCAGCCTCTTGACTGTCTCCTGTACTGCAGCCTCTTGACTGTCTCCTGTACTTTGTCTGCAGCCTCTGACCGTCTCCTGTAGCATGTCTGCAGCCTCTGACCATCTCCTGTAGCATGTCTGCAGCCTCTGATCATCTCCTGTAGCATGTCTGCAGCCTCTGACCATCTCCTGTAGCATGTCTGCAGCCTCTGACCATCTCCTGTAGCATGTCTGCAGCCTCTGACCATCTCCTGTAGCATGTCTGCAGTCTCTGACCATCTCCTATAGCATGTCTGCAGTCTCTGACCATCTCCTGTAGCATGTCTGCAGCCTCTGACCATCTCCTGTAGCATGTCCGCAGCCTCTGACCATCTTCTGTAGCATGTCCGCAGCCTCTGACCATCTCCTGTAGCATGTCCGCAGCCTCTGACCATCTCGTGTAGCATGTCCACAGCCTCTGACCATCTCCTGTAGCATGTCCGCAGTCTCTGACCGTCTCTTGTAGCATGTCCGCAGTCTCTGACCATCTCCTGTAGCATGTCCGCTGTGTTTAGACTTTGCTACATGCAGGAAGTGTTATTGTGTGTGTGTTTTTTTTTTTTAAGAACAGATAGAAAAAAAAATGGAGGAGTACTTAATTATTTTTTGATGAAAGCAATGCGCACTTGCGCTGCAATCGTGATGCATCATGATGCATCGCGGAATCTAATCGAATCATGGACTTGATAATCGTAATCGCATCGAATCGTGAGACCGGTGAAGATGCGCAGCCCTAATAGACATCTTTGGCATGAGTGATTCTGAGGTGTATCACATCTTCATATTCACCCCTCATGCCATCCTGGAATTAACCACAACCCTGCAGGAGGACATCACCAGCCCAACACAATGCTCACATGCAGTGCAGCCACTGGTCAAGGTCCTGGCAACACTCCATTTCCTTGCCAGTGGCTCTTTTAAGCGTACAAGTGGACTGGTGGCTGGGATGGCATAATCCTCTATGAGGAGATGTGTGCACCAGGTTATCCCTGCAATTCTCAGACGCATGGCCAACCAAATCATCAAACCCACCCAGGAGGACCTGCGGCTGAAGGCAATGACAGATTTCTACAGAATTGCCAGATTCCCACGCACCGTGGGGGCCATTGATTGCACACATGTGGCACTCCAGCCCCCCGTGACACAGAGCACATATACCGCAATCGGAAGCACTGGCATTCCATCAACATACAGATGATAGTCGATGCCCAAGCCCTTATATGGCACGTCAGTGCCAAACACCCCGGATCCAGCCATGACAGCTACATATACAATCAGAGCCCCATCCCAATGGAATTTGAACAGAACATGTATGGGAACAGCTGGCTAGTTGGTGGCAGGCATGACTGTCCCCCCCCCATGATGCAGAAATCACAAGGGGCACATGCACTACTAACATCCTCCTGTCTTTTCTCTTCCAGGTGACTCCCCATCTCATGACTCTTTTCCGGAACCACCAAACCCCAGGAGAGGAAAGATACAATGAAGCACATGCACGTCCCCATGCAGTGGTGGAATGCATTTTTGGCCTCCTGAAGTCACATTTTCGATGCCTGGATAAGTCTGGGGGTACCCTGTTGTATTCCCCAAACTCTGTATGCCAGACCATCGGTGCATGTTGCATGCTGCACAACTTCGCAGTGAGAATGGGCCTGGAGATTGACATACGTGATGACCTGACCCCCGAACCAGACAATCCCCCCTAACCGAGGGTCCCCCGTCTTCTGAGGGAAGAGCAGCCAGGAGACACCTCGCATTAGGCATCTTTGCAAGCAAGTTAAACACACACATTAATCATGGCGCAATGAGAATGCATGCATGCACACCACTGTGGTCCCTAGCACAGACACATCACATCCTCATCTAATTGGATTGGCACAAGCCCACCATGCAGGACTTGTGAGCAGCAACGCCATGCCACGGCTCCAATTATGTCACTGTACATTCATACACCATTCACACGGACCTGGGGGATCACTTCTCCCTGGTCCTGGGGAACCCTTCTCCACCTCAAATGAGGGTGAGACCCCTTTTCCGGCAGGAATGTCACCCCCACATTCAAACATCATTCACAAACAGAAAAAAATCATAATCCAAAAAAAAGCACAAAAAAAACCCCACAAAAAAAAAAAAAACATAACGCCACTGGCGTGACCCACGCCCGGGGCAGCCACGGCTCCTCAGGGGAGACTCATGGGGGGGTAATCAGGGGAAGGAGGAACATCTCCTGGTCTCTGCCCACCTGGCGGCCTGCCCTCCAAGGCCACGGCAATATGAGTCAGGCCATCATTTATGGTTGCCGTATTGGCCTGGATAGCCTGGATGAGGGCCCACACATCCTGACCAATGCCTGCTGTGGTAGCCTGCAGTTCATTTAGGCAATTGATCAGAGCCAGAGAGTTGCAGTCCATGGCCCAAAGTGAATCCTTGATGGAGGACAATCTCTCCTCCATCCACCCCAAACTCTGGGTGACCTGACCCAGATGGCGGGTCTGAAGGGCCTGATCCCTTCTGAGATTTGCTGGCAGAACCTCGGCCACCCCCCTGGTCTTGCGGCTCACCTTCCTGCCTCCAAATGAAGCTTGTGGCCAGGGAGAAGGGGAGCCCCTTGGGGGGAGCCCTGTTGGGGGAGGAGTGGGAGGGGCTACCTCTGATGGAGGCCTGGCTGCTGCCATCCCTAGGGGAAGACTCCTCCAAAAGTAATGTGAAGTCATTCCCTGACATCACCTCCTCCTCAACCTCCTCCTCCTCAACCTCAAACTCCTCCTCCTCAGAGGACTCTGGCCTTGCCTGGGGGTCTTCCTCAGACTCTTGTCCCGGGGATGGTGCAGACAGGCCAGATGGTCCAGCACCCTCCTGCACACCTGTGGATGACACAAAACATTCACAGGTTGGAGGATCCACACACTTGCCACATATTCCCTTCCCCCCCCCACACATGCTACACACCAGATAGAAAAAAAAACACTTACCTGTCTTCACGGCCTCCTGAATGGAGTCAAAGCCAGGCAGCCCCTCCACTTGCTGCCTGTTGAAGCACTGGGCCACCAAACGCTCCTCCTCAGTCAGCCTAAGAGGGCATGGTGGTCCCCCTCCAGTACCCCTGCCATGTGCTGCAATCTGGGACAGCTTCCCACGGACCACACGCTGGAGATCATTGATCTTTTGTATCCCCTGGCGGGTCCGGGTCTCACCCCCCAACGAATTTACCTCGTCGGCGATGTCCTGCAAGATCTGCCTCTTCTTGGTCGGGGTGGAGTTGGCACTCTCTGGGCCATGCAGGAATCGACCATATTGGGTAATGGCCCTGATAATAATTTCCTTCTCCTGCAAGGAATAATTTAATTCTCTCTTCCTCTCGCTCATGTTCACACAACACTCTCCAAATCACTCACCAAAAACCACAAAGACATGTCACAAACCAACAAACACTAACAGACAACAGAACAAAAGCACCTTGCTTCAGGAAGGGAAACAAATTGGATGTACTTTTGCAATGGAAGGGCGTTTCTCTCGGTCTATTTAAGCACTGGGCGTATCTCACCAAGTATGCCGGGCCTAGTTCCTATCTCACTGATTGCGCCATGCCGAGTTCTGAGCATGCGCAGAGAGGTGCCAACCATAGTCTGCGTCATGCGCGCATGCGCAGTCCAGCCGGCCCTTCATTTGCATGGGGTCACGGTTCATTTCAATGGAACACGCCCACGTCCTTCCCAATTTGAATTACGCAGCCTTACGCCTCGGAATTTATGTCGCGCTTGCGCAAATTTGGCCGCAAATACTCTGTGGATACAGCACTTACGTCTCTCAGTGGAGTCGGCGTAACGTAAAAGAGATGCGCAACGCCGGTCTATATATGCGCAGATGTAAGTGGATCTGGCCCACATCGTATAACCTCCCATACGAAAATCTATATCTAAGCTGTTACAGAAAAATAATATTTATAGATGCACTTACAGAGAAGAGTAAGGATTATATAATAGTAGAGAGAAGACTTGATGACCGTCGTCCATCACCTGCTGGCTCCTTAGAGGGAGGGGGGGGGGGCTAGAGAAGTTTGTGTGCTAAATGGAAACAGATTTATTTGGGAGAAAACAAAGAAGACCAATTTTAATTAACTGCCACTTTCCTCCATAAGGGGCAGAGAAATACAATAAAATGGATGGGTGAAAGTTCCATAAAGACAAGTTGTAAGCTTTACATATATATCTATATATTATCTACACCAAAAAGTGAAAGATAAAAATAGTCACAGCGGAGGAGACTGGAAGTGTATTAAATCTCCCTGGTAGTGGAAATTACATGGACCTAAAAATCTCTTAATTACAATACATTACATCTGTTCAAGCTTTAAAGTGACTTTACATGGAACCCAGATTAATATAGATTGCCACTAAAAAGGGAAAAAGGATTTCCTTCATAGAGGGATTGGGGGGTTGTAATTTAAAAGAAAATAGCCCTGGTGAAAGGAGAATACCTACCACAAAGCCCACTAATGCCAGCTCCCACATTCCAATCGCATACACAGCCCATCGCTCTCAGCACTCAAGGTGCAGGGAGAGCTGGAATATATAGCGTCCTAAAATGGTGTCCGACGTAATGACGTCATCAGATGCCGAGTGGGCCAATCAGAGCCTTAGTGCCATCTGGACCACAAAGTCCATTAGGCAGTGCGTCAGCGGAGCCGGATACTGTGCCATAGGTAAACAAGGTGAGCACAGATGCCGATCATCCGGAAAAAATAAATTAATTTGTCAGAGAATGAGCTCCAGGTTTTGAAACTGGGACTCACCTTCTGCCCAGATTCTCAGTTGGATAAGTTTAACTTTATTAAAGATGTGCACTTGTTTGCTCACAGGCTTATGTACAAGGTTGTCAGAACCATTGACGTATCTCATCATAGTGCCTACATATACAGTCTGAGGGCCAGATTCTCAAAAGAGATCCGACGGCGTCGTATCTCTGTTTTTTGGCCCGGGTATCTAGATACGGTGTAGATCCGACAGGTGTAAGACACTTACACTGTCGGATCTTAGATGTAATTCTACGCTGGCCGCTAGGTGGCGTTTACGTTGATTTCTCATTTGACAATGCAAATGAGTCCAATACGCCGATTCCCGAACATTTTTGCACCGCCTCGTCGTTGTTTATGTAATTTCTGTAAGCGTAAGGTTACCCCTGCTATGTGAGGGGTAACCTTACGTCAGTCCGCCGTATGCCATGTTATTTATGGCGTAAGACACCTCACAAACCAACAAACACTAACAAACAACAGAACAAAAGCACCTTGCTGTAGGAAGGGAAACAAATTGGATGTACTTTTGCAATAGAAGGGCGTTTCTCTCGGTCTATTTAAGCACTGGGCATAGCTCACTAAGTTGACCGGGCCTAGTTCCAATCTCACTGATTGCGCCGTGCTGAGTTCTGAGCATGCGCAGAGAGGTGCTGACCATAGCCTGCGTTATGCGCGCATGCGCAGTCCGGCCGGCCCTTCATTTGCATGGGGTCACGGCTCATTTCAATTGAACACGCCCACGTCCTTCCCAATTTGAATTACGCAGCCTTACGCCTCGGAATTTACACCACGCTGGCACAAATTTGGCCGCAAATACTCTGTGGATACGACACTTACGTCTCTCAGTGGAGTCGGCGTAACGTAAAAGAGATGCGCAATGCCGGTCTATATATGCGCAGATGTACGTGGATCTGGCCCGGTGTGCCTAAGCTGTTTGGCCGGCCTAAAGTTATCCCTCATAAAGCAGGGATATATTTGCACCAGACTTGCTCAAGTCAGCTGGAGAGCAGCTTCAGCAGCACCGTTACAGACGAGCTAAGCAACCACACTTGCAGGACAACACATGGCAGCCATGGTCCTAGCACTACTAATGGGTCCCCCCGCCACCAAGGCCGCCATCAGGGGAGTACAGGCAGTACACCTGTAAGGGGTCCGGAGGCCACCAGGGCCCAAGATGGCAACCCCCTCTTTTTTTCTTTATTTTTTTTTTTTTTTATATATTTTTTAATATATTTTTATTTTATTTTTTATTAAAGGGCCAATTTTTTTTTCTTTTTATTTATTTTAGAGGTCCGGAGGTCCCCAGGGGCCCGGATGGCAGTCCCCCCCTTTTTTTTTTATAAAAAGAAATTACCAAAAAAAGGGGGCTTTCCATCCGGGACCTCTAGGCCCTTTAATAAAATAAAAAAACACATTTATAAAAAAGGGGTTTGACACATGGGGCCCTGGGGACCTCAAAGCCCTTCAATAAAAATATATCTATATTTAAAAAAAAAGAAAAAAAGAAAATAATATAAAAAAATGTAAAACATATTTATAAAAAAAAGAGGGTTGTCTTCTGGGGGCCCTGGGGACCTCTGGGCCCTTTAATAATATTAATTAGACATGTGCATTCGTTTTCGTTAGAATGCATTTTCGTCCGAAAATCTGTTTTTTTCGTTATCGTATTAACAAACGATAACGAAAGTGCAAGAAACGAAAAACGAAAGATCCAACATAAAAAATGCTTTATTTTCGTTTTCGTTGCGGTAAAAATTCGATATAGAGAGATTCGACATTATAGGGAAAAAATTTGACATCATAGAGAAAAGATTCGACACTATAGAAATAATAGATTTCGATTTATGAGACGTAAAGGTTCGACGTTCCGTCGAATATTATTTGATCATTTACCAGCTGTCAAAAAGATTCGACGGAACGTCGAATGTTTTTTTTTTTTTTTTTTTTTTGCCCATTCGACAGAAACCAAGTATTATTGGATTTTCGGACGAAAGCTATTCCCCAACGAAAAACTAAATAAATCAAAACGATTTTCGGGAGTAACTAAATAAATTTATTTTCCAAACGAAAACGAAAAAACAAAACGAAATATTCCAGTCTGCACATGTCTATATATAACATATATAAAAAATATATATCCAAAATATATATTTATTTTTTTATTTTTTTAAAAGGGGGTTGTCATCTGGGGCCCTGGGGATATCCAGGCCCCTGGGGACCTCCAGACCCCTAAAAAAATGGCCCTTTAATAAAAAAAAAAAAAAAAATACATTTAAAAAAAAAAAATTTTAATAAAAAATTTATAAAAAAAGGGGGGTTACAGGTGTACTGCCTTTACCCCCCTTATGGCGGCCCTGGTCATAAGCCTCCGTTGCTGTTATGAGGGCTGACATCTCCTGGGTGTTAACGTTTTTTTTCCTCCTCTGCCTGTGGGGAACGGGAGCAGCCATCTCACAGCAAAAGTACCTTCCCTGGGGGGGGGGAATAAAACTGGATGTACTTTTGCATCGGCTGGGCGTAAGTTGGGTCGGCGTATCTCTGCAAGTTGGGCCGGCATAGTTGTGAGCATGCTCACAAGGAAACGAACGTACTGAGCATGCTCCGTTCATGATACGCCGGTCGTAAATCACTGCTCCACGTTCAGAACATCATTTGCATAAGGTCACACCCACTACCACTTATGCCAAGGAAATTAAGTTAGGCCGGTGCAAAGTTAGGCACAAGTGCTTTGTGAATACTGTACTTGCCTCTGAGTTACGTTGGCGTAGTGTATCTGAGATATGCTACGCCTGCCTAAAGATAGGCAATTCTATCTGAATCTACCCCCTATTGTCTACATTATGTTATTTCATCTCAATACCAAACAGATCTCTTGCTTAATACTCCTTATATATGTGTACAGAACAAATGCCATATTGTACACAAGCTCTGCAATGCAGACAAGCTTATTTTAAATTTAGAGAGAATTCATTTTCACAGACATCACCCTAAAACCATAGTACAACTGTTACCGTTTATAAAAAAAAAAGCGAATTCAATTTTTATTGAAGTTTACAATAACTTAACATACAAATGTCATAAGTCAACACACATATGAGCGGTACACAAGTGTAGGACAAAGGAACAGGTCTACAACAACACAAGATCACGGAGATAGCTAGAATGCGTAACAAAACGAATTGGACTAGCAGATGTTCCTCAGAAAATTCTACATTCAGCCCAACAATCCCCGTCACAGACACTTAACGTTGGAAATATAACGGGACTCAGGGTCAACTGACAACAAACTAAAATCAAATAAAAAGGGATTAAAATAAAGGGGGTAGAGATGAGATGGACCTCATGCAATAAATATAAGATAAAGAAAATGGCTTTAACCAGGATGTGTTGAGAGCACCTGCTTAATACAAAAGTAATCAGTAAGAGATCAGTTAACCAAGGTAAGCTCATTCTTGTTCCACTCAGTCTAAATCTGCCATCTTTTATCAAAGCTCTTCTTCTGTCCAGCTCTGGAAGCTATTAACGATTCATAAACATAATTATTGCGTGTGAAAGTGAGTACATCTGAGAGATTTGGTACTACATTGGATTTCCAATTCTGAGTTATAAGCAATTTCGCTGCTAGTAGTAGGTGTTTAACTACAGTATGGAATTGTGAGGGAAAATAATCTATGTTCAGACTCAACAGGGCCAGCTCAGGCCCTGGTCGAGTAAGGACACCTGTAATTAAGGAGATACATCTAAACACACTATGCCAGAAGCTAGTTAGTTGTGTTCACTTCCAGAAGATATGCATAAAATATTATGTAATAACCCACTTCTCCGCAACCCCTCCAGCACAGAGGAGAGTTATCCTAAGATAATTTTGACATCCTGTAAGGTGTAAGATACCATCTCAGGGAAATCTTCTGGGCAAGTTCCCAGTGATTGGTGCATTTAGAGGCCTTGTAGACCGAGTTGAGAGCAATTCGCCACTGTAAGCTTGTAAAGGATTTGCCCAATTCATCCTCCCATTTCAAGAACGGTGCGCCTGTGCTGGAGAAGATTGTAGAATAGGGGGATCCCTTTGATAAAGGGGATTGAGGTAGTATAGAACTTCCACACCTGATCTAGGAGGTATCCTTTGTGGGTTTTGACGGATTTTAGGAAATGAGATACTTGGTTGAATTTATATATGTCCTTAGAGGAAAGGTCATATGTGGATTGGAGGGACTGGAAAGAGGCAAGGTGGCCATCACAATATAGATTAGAGATATGGGCAATACCTCTATTTTTCTAATCCCCAAGGTTAATGTTTGGAATAGCACTCATTAGGGTTTCTATAGGGATTGGCACATCCACCAATACATTTTAGGGGTCAGTGACGCCATCAAGGTTCCTCCAGGCCCCCAAGGAGGCCTGAATGGACAAGGGAAGCTGATGCAGGGGGAGATGCCTCATCCTGTCCAGGAGTAACAGGGAGAGCAATTCCCTAGTGGGGCCTAATGATTGTTCAATGCTGCACCACGGGACCACTATAGGATCAGCAAACCATGTCTTGATTTGAGTTAGGAGGGATGCGTGGTGATAGTCACGTATATCTGTGAAACCCATACCTCCCACAGACGTATGCCTGGTTAGCAAAGTTTTGAAGCATCTAGGTCTACGAGAGCTCCAGACATAGGCCCTCAGGATAGAATTTAAGGATTTCAGGTGGGAGGGTTTAATGGGCATAGGGAGCGTGCAAAACATATATAGGATCTGGGGTAGTAACAACATTTTGAAGGAAGCAACACGGCCAGACCAGGAGAGCTCTATTTTAGTCAAGCGAGTGGTCTCCTTTGAGAGTTTCTCTATCAGTAAGGAGTAATTGGCATCAGCTAATCCAGAGGGACCCGCTGTAAATCTGGAGGCCTAAGTAGGATATGCTCTTTTTATTCCACACATAGGTGAAGGCTCTTTCCAAATAAACCTGGACAGAGGAAGGGAGATGTATAGACAATATAGTCGACTTGGAACAATTAACTTTATAATAGGAAACATTACTAAAGGACTCTAAAACTTCCTAGATGTAAGGGAGCGACTTAGTCGGAGAGGTTATGGACAATATGATATCATCTGCAAACAAATTAATCTTGTGGGATGTACCATGGATGGAAAAACCAGTGATAAGAGGATGGGCTCTAATTTTTTCCGCCAATGGTTCAATTTAGAAGATCGAGGGAGACAGGGGGCACCCCTGACGTGTCCCATTTGAGATATGAAAAGGTCGGGAAAGGCATTTAGAAGTGTAGACCTAGGCCGGGGGATAGGAATAGAGGGCTAGGATGGCTGACAAATTTAGATGTGGGTGTGGACATATAACCCCAATGGACCCTGTCAAACGCCTTCTCCGCATCCAAAGAGGAGCAGAGAAGGCGTCCGAGAGGTCCAAGCATGCTGCACCATGCCAATGATTCTACGCGTAGCATCAGAAGCTTGCCTACCAGTGGTGAAACCGGATTGGTTCGGGTTAATCAATGACGGTAAAATACTTAAAAGTCTATGGGCAAGGATTTTTGTATATAATTTAACATCAGTATTTAAAAGTGAAATGGGGCGAAAGTTGGAGGGAACATCAGGGGGTTTGTTGGGTTTGGGGATGGTAACAATATAGGCTTTTAGCATCTCAGGAGGGAAGCATGCAGAGGACATAGCCTGTGAAAAAACTGATCGTAGTGTGGGGGCAGGGGTGTCGCCAAACATTCTATAATAGTCGTTCGGTAAGCCATCGAGGCCAGAGGACTTACCCAAGGGCATCTTGGATATCATTTTCTGTATCTCCACATCTGTGATGGGAGCATTCAAGGCTTGTAATAGCGTTGGTGAGAGTCGGAAGGGTCAGATCAGCCAGAAATTTCTGTATGTCGTGATCTGGGGGCTGAGGGGTACCGCTATTCCCATTTATATTATATAAGGACGAGTAGTAATCCGCAAAAGTAGTGGCAATATCTTTCGGATCATATAATTTACCATCATTGATTAAGCTACGGATGTGGGGGATTTTCATACGCGTCCTCTGGTCTTTCAGGCGACGTGCCAAGAATTTACCCGCCTTATTTCCAGAGGAGTAGTATGTCAACTTCAGGGCATTAACAAATTTACTGTGGGATTCTAAGAGTAGGCGTCTGTAACGGTCACCACCAGCTTACGACCTTCCATCCATCCACGACAAGCTTATCTGACACACTCCGACAATATTGCATACACGATCCATATCCTTTCCCAGAATAAGACGAGACAGAGCTCCGTTCTTGCTTCCAAAGATATGACAATTTATTAGTATTTTCTCAGCTTCTTATACAGTCTCAAGCATAATGCAGTTAATCACAGGACAATGCAATCTCCACCCCCCTATTCACTCACTGAGGATAATTCTTTAATTGGTAGCTAGACATGACGGCACCGTATCATCAATAGGGTTCAATTAACCTTGAATAGTAACACAGACATCTAGTTGAATAAGTTCTCTAGACAGCTTTATCACACAATGGCAGAGTCTTGTGAGTGTGGGTGCAATCCACACCTTCAACGGAATGTCTTTACAGTGAATAGCCAACACCTTAAGATATTTCAATAGCATATTATACAAAGGTATGACTCACTGGCTGGCTGACCTGGTCATGTCATCATGAACTCCTTGTGATATCTCAGTCCTGAAATATGAAGTATTAATAATGTCCCATCTCATGTAATATATGAATTATGATTCTTTGTCACCCTATGGCCCTAGTGGACATAAGGTGACCCTAGACATAGGAATAACTCAGTTTGTCACGGGCCATTCCGTTACAGCGTCTAAGGTCACAGCGAAGTTTAACCAATTTATTCGACAGATCTAGACTTGGTGAGGCCTTGTTCTACAGTTCCAGAGATCTGATGTCCTGCAGAAGAAGGTCTAATTTCAAAGTCCTCTGGCGTTTTAACTGTGAGCTGAGTTATAATAATATGCCCCTAACGAAGGCCCACAAGCGCACCACAAAACCGCCGGGTCCGATACTGAGCCATTATTTAACTCAAAAAACTCTTTCAAATGCTTAGTGATGTTGTCCACCTGAGCCTCTGACTGGAACAGTCCAGTGTTGGCTCTCCATAAATAAGCTGGGCTGGGAGTCACCTCCTCCACCAACGAGTAAGAGACAGGTGCATGGTCTGACCATGAAATGTTGTGAATGGTGGAGGAGGAGACCGCCCGGAGCAGAGACCAATCAACAAGTATCATGTCAATGCAGGAATAAGAGTTATGCCTGGAGGAATGAAAGGTATAGTCGCGTTCATTAAAATGTTGACACCTCCAGACATAGTAATCCTCTCTGAGGAGAGCAGGATGCAATGAGGGGAGAGAGCGTTTAGATTTAGAGGTCATGTCAACACTGTAATCAACCGTCATATTGTAATCACCACAGATAAAGGCATCACCTTTTTTGACAGGCGAAATTTCTTGAACATCTTATTGACAAATGTGACCTGGTTGTCATTTTCTGCTCCACATGATCAACCCTGTCTCCTAATTCATGGACATCAGCCTTGAACCCTCTCATGCACTCCATCATGTCAGCATGGATGGAGCTGCGAAGGGACACCAACATGTCGTTCAACATGGTGTCTGAGAGAGGCTTGTCTGTGGTGGGGAAGGAGTTAATGGCCTCCGCAAGCTCCCTGGTGTCATTCAGAGAGTCCTTTGTAATAACCACATTCCCGCTGGAACACTCGGGGGACAGACGTGGTTTTGACTTTGCTGGACTGCGCACCAGTGGCGTGGAAACATTCGGGGGCCCGTGAGCCGCTCCCGGCTGTGTGTTAGGGCTCGTCGGGGCAGAGCTGGAGCCGCTGGAGGAGGACGGCGAGGCGCCGTCAGCACCATCTTGGACTAGGCAACGAGGAGTCGGGGGAAAGAAGTGTGAAAGCTTCTTTACCTGCGGCAAAGTTTTCCGTTTCTGGGCCATCCCGGGATGCTAGGCAGACCTGCGGAGTGGATCAGGTGAGGATGAGCAGTCGGTGGTGCCTCGGCTTGTCGTTCTCCCTACTGTTGGCACAGAGCTCACTGCTCAGACGTCCATGCAGGAGCTCGGCAGCCACACCCCACTGTTTAGCTTTTTAAAGACAAACATAATTTGTGTATGTCTCCTAATATTTGGAATATAATTATTTCATACTGCAGTTAAAAATAATAAAATCCAAATTATTTTTGCCAAGTATATTTAAATGGTTTTAGTAATGTGTATGAGAAAAACATCCAATTACCTAAATAGTAATAATCAGGATGATACATTACCAGTATTTAAGAGTTCTTTCTTTTTGAGTAGTGAAAGTCCTATGAGGGACCCTCTTAATCATGGCTACATCTTTGCGCTCAACCTCTCCCTTCCAGCTTCCTTCAGAGATAGAGAGATAGCCTTCAGAGATAGAGTGAGAGCTCTCCCATCAGCGACCCTTCAAGATCGATCAGAGCTCTGCAATCACTTTTTATCTCCCTCAAGAAGTGGGTGTGTATTTCACTATCATGTGACTGACGATGTCACATGACAATATGTTTTGATGGGTGACCATAGAAACTACTTATGCGGCCATTTTGAGTAATGCCACTATTAACCTGTAGGGGTGGTGGTGTATAAGGAATAATTTCATAATTTTAGGGTCGTCCAGGGTTAATTCATAATGTATGACCCCCCTTTGACCTCTGGCTTGGTATAACACCATATTTTGTTTTATATGTCAAACAAATGACAACAAACCCAGACACCTTGGCAACTTCTCAATTTATGATTGAGATAAGGTTTATGGTCAACACAAATGGTCTGGGAAGTTCCTTTAAACTGATACCGGAATTTAACCTAAGCAGTCTCTAATACTTTTAAGCTATTATAAGATATATATATATATATATATATATATATATATATATATATATATATATACACTGTGAAGGTATTATAAAGAAACAATTAAGATATAAATACCGGGATTGTGAATAAGCCCCTTTGGTCTCATAATACAAAAACCAAACCAGTTGTTTTGTGTCATGCTGTGCAAGGCCTTTCATCTTGTTTATCTTTCAAGGAGTCCTAAATTTGATTTACAACCTGGGAGATGGCACAGCCAGGCTCCTTACAACCCAAGAACAATGGCCCAGATTCACAAAGCACTTACGCCGACGTATCTCCAGATACGCTGCGCAAGTACAAATATGTGCCATCGTATCTGTGCGCCGAACACACAAACTAAGATACGCCTAAAAACAGACTTAATCCCACTGATGTAACTTGCCTACGCCGGCGTAGAGTGGGCGCATTTTTATGCTGGACGCATCTGGCGCTCCCATTGATTTTCTAGTAAAATATGCAAATGAGGGAGATACGCCGATTCACGTACGTACTTGCGCCCGGCACATGATTTTTGCGGTTTGCGCAAGTTTTATGTTCGGTGTAAAGTTATTCCCCATAGATGAGGCGCAACCAATGCAAAGGGTCTGGCTGGGCGTAGGTTACGTTCACGGCGTACACAGTGATCCGGTGTATCTTAGGCAGTTGTTCCGACGTGGTTGTACGCATGCGCACGGGAATACGTCCATGTCCCGACACATGCGCAGTTCATTTTAAGTACTTGTCTGGTGCCCGGCCCATCATTAGCATGGATCATGCCCACTTCCAGACCACTTCCACCTACTTCTACTTACGCCGGCTTACGCCTACGAAATAAACGCTACGCCAGCGCAGAGTTGGAAGCATTTGCTTTGTGAATTCCATGCTTGCCTCTTCGTGCTGCGCCGGCGTATCGTAAAAGATATGCTACGGTGGCATAAATATGCGCCGATGTCTGTGAATCCGGGCCAATGTCTATTCATGCCTGAGAACCTAATTTAAACTTTAACAGGGAAAATGGCTGTCCTTCTGTTCATCATATACATGAATATGAAACACTATGAAAAATATAAAATGTGCTTTTTCTTATGTATTCTTTTAACCCCAAATGTCCTGACAATGTGATATTTGATAAGCCTTTGGCTGAAACCACAATCTTGGAATCAAATTTAAATAATGAGATGCAAAACATCATGCCTTAGCCGACCTAATGGATTAATGAGAGGAGGGCCAAACCACTGATGAGGCTGATTTGGTTCCTCCATCTACTTTGTCTATCGCTGGTGTGTCCTTCCCACCTTTGCAGTCATTCAAAGCTAAATCTAGAAATTTTCCACTCGTAACTACTTTCATACTGGGCACTTATACACCTTCGCGCCCAGACCAATTTTTTAGCTTTCAGTGCTGTTGCACTTTGAATGACAATTGCGCGGTCGTGCTACACTGTACCCAAACAACATTTTTATCATGTTGTACCCACAAATAGAGCTTTCTTTTGGTAGTATTTGATCACCTCTGGGATTATTTTCTGCAAAAAATAATAAAAAAAATGACCCAAAATTTAGAAAACATTTTTTTTGTTTCTGTTATAAAACATTGTAAATAAGTATGTTTTCTCGTTCACTAATGGACAATGATGGTACTGCACTGACTAGCACTGATGAGGTGGCACTGATGTGGTGGCATTGATGATGGGCACCAATATGTGGCACTGATGGGCGGCACGGATAGGCGGCATGGATGGGCATTGATAGGCACTAACGTATGTGTTGTACTAATGGATGCCAATCAGTGCCAAACAATGCCTGCCAATCAGTGATGCCCATTGTGGGCACTGATTGGCATCCATTGCAGGCACTGATTGGCATCCATTATGTGTCATCCCTGGTGGTCTAAGGTGGCATATTTTTGTTTTACATCCCTGGTGGTCTAGTGGAAACCCTGGTGGTCCAGTGGGCATCCCTGGTGGTCCAGTGGGCATCCTCTGGGGGACTGTGCTGATAATCGATCAGCACAAACCCCTCCTGTCAGAGGAGCAGCCGATCGGCTATCCCGTACTCGCGTCTGACAGACACGAGTGAGGAAAAGCCGATTACCGTCCTTTCCTGTTTACATCGTGATCAGCCGTGATTGGACACGGCTGATTACGTGGTAAAGTGTCTCCGTGATCGGTGTTGCGAGGTGTCAGATTGACACCCTGCAACAACGATCGCTGCGATGCACGCCCCCGGGGGCGCGCAGCGGCTCAATATCCTGAGGGCATCATATGACGTCCAGTCAGGATATACCAACCACTTTGCGCCGTCAATCTGTCATTGGCGGGCGGCAAGTGGTTAAATACAAATCCAAACATCTGGGCATTTGTCCAGCAAGTCTCTCAGAGCATTGAGGAACGTAAGTTCAGATCTCTACCTAATTCTAATTTCACTCCACTTCAACACAAAGCCATTAAATCAACACATAGGGCCAGATTCATGAAAGGTTACGCTGGCGGATCGAGTGATCCGCCAGCGTAACAGTGGCTTTGAGCCGGCGTTTCTGTTTTCTGTAACCAGAAAACAAGAAACGCCGGGTTGAAGTTCCGATGCGATGAGCGTAACTGAGTTTCGCCATCGCATCTTTACTTCAATTTAAAAATGGCGCCGGGGGCGTTCCCGCCGATTTACGCTCAAAAAATATGTTAATGAGCGGAAATCGGCAATTCACGATCGAAATCCGGCGCGACGCAGTGACGTTACGACGTTTCCGGACGGGATACGCGGCGCATAGTTATACCTACATGGGGTTGGAGTATCCTATGTTAGGTATAGGCGTCGTCATCGCGTCGGGAAAAAAAAAAAAAAACGTCGCTTACGTAAAACGGTCATGAATGGGAATGTGACGTCATTGACGTTCATTCACAGATTTTGGAGCATGCGCACGGGGATGTTTTGACACTCGACGCATGCGCAGTACGTCGGCGGCGGGATCGCGCGTAGTTAGCATACTACACGCCCCGTACCCGCGACATTTGAATTCCGCCGGCTCATTTGCGATGCGCTGCCGCAACTTTAGGAGCAAGTGCTTCGTGAATGACAGCACTTGCTCCTAAAAATTCGGCAGCGCAACGCAAATCAGAAGCGTTACTCCAGAGCAAAGATGCTCTGGAATACGTGAATCTGGCCCATAGTAATTAAACCTGCTGACAAAGGGGGCAATTTGGTCATTATGAATGTGGAACATTATAAAAGATTGTGTAAAAAAATTCTTGAGAATTCCGATTGGTATCAACCAATCTCCAAGACTGTTCTTAATAAGTTTTATGTCAAGTACCGTAGAATCATCTCAAAGGCCCTATTTCAGGATATCAGTAATCAAGATACTTGGAAATATTTAGACACTAAGACCCGGATTCACATACCTCGGCGCATATATATGCCGGCGTAGCATATCTTATTTACGCTACGATGGCACAAGGCAGAGAGGGAAGCATGGAATTCACAAAGCAAATGCTCACAACGTTGCGCCGGTGTACCATCATACTCCGCTCCCCATCACAGACTGCTCCGGAAGTGCTGTGGCGGCCAACTGCGCATGCGCGATGCGTTCCAAACGCATCTGCGATGCGTTCCAATGCATTTACGACAGTGCACACCAGCGAAACCTCGTTCGGCATCCAGGCTCTTTTCTTAACATCCCCGTGGATTGGAGGATGTTAAAAAAAGAGCCAGGAGGCCGAGCGAGCGGAGCGAGCCGTCCGATCGAAGCGAGGACGTGAGGCCGACTGGCCACTCTCCCCTATGTCCACGTCGCTCTGAATGACGGCTTCGCTGGTGTGCAGTGTCGTAAATGCATTGTGGGATGCTTGTGTCAAGAGCTTCAGTGCGGTCCGGGAACCATGTGAGAAGCTGGAAGAGCCGATCGATGGAGGAGAGTCAGCCGTTCTTAACTAGAAAGGGGCCGACTTGCAAGTCCATGTGTAGATGTTGCTATGTTCTCAGCTGATGTGCCGCGCCGCTGGTCCGTGACGTCACTGAGACAGTGGCCGAGGAGGGACACAGCGCGTTTCAGAGCCTGCGCTAGGTAAGCGAAAGACCTGCGTGCTCCTTTGTCAAGTGCAGTATCTGAGTATCAAGTGCGGCTCCTCCAGCTTCTCACATAGTTCCCGGACCGCACTAAAGCTCTTGACACAAGCATCCCAGACTGCATCAGAGTGCCTCTAGATGTAAGTGTTGGAATACTATTGTTGTTCATAATAAAATCAGATCACTCAGCGGCGCTTTCTTGTTCTTGTTTTTTTTTGTATGGTTTGAGCTGACTTCGCTCCTGGAGAGAGCAGCCCTGAGCGTCTACAGCTATCCCTACATTGGATATTGTTACGATCAAGCCCCTCTTTTGGACTCATACCCAATGGACTAGATTATTACTTCTATTTTTATGTATCTTATGTACAATTAATCTACATGGTCACCCAGAGCGCTGTAATCCTGTGCTAATTGTGGGGAAAAAAGGATGCCAATTTTGTTTGGGAGCCATGTCACACGACCGTGCAATTGTCAGTTAAAGCGACGCAGTGCCGGAAGCTGAAATTTCGCCTGGGCAGGAAGGGGGTAAAACCTTCTGGGGCTGAAGTGGTTAATATAATGTTTGGTCCCTGCAATATGGATGAAAATCAATAAAAAATAGCATGGGTTTCCCCGCCACCACTCTCCCCAAGTCTTTACAAGCCCCTTTGGCCCTATATACTTTGAACAGCAGTATAAAGGCGGTGCAAAAAAGACAGGGTCTGTTGGTTTGTTGTTAAGTAGAATCTGTTTGTAATTTTCAACTGGTACTTCTTTTAAGTGTAGCTTCAGCCATAAAATCTTTTTTTAAGCTTTTCTGAAAACATAGAGAAGGGTTATTACCCCTGTAACATTTGTTTTGCTGTCTGTGTGCATCTGTTCAGAAGATTGCACCTCACTTTCTCTCCCAATGTCAAATGATTTTTTTTTTTTTTTTTTTTTTTTGTGAAACAAGGATTGGTGATAAAGCATCAGTGGACAGGAGACACCTTTTACAGAAGAGAATTTCCCTTCCTAGGGGTAGATTTCCTCTCACTTCCTGTTGTCTCCTTCCGTTTGCAAGTAGGAGTCATTTGTAATTTGGATGTTTGAAAGTAGGGGCCTGATGTATATACTCTGCAGAAATTTGGGCCCTAGGTGTTGGTGTTGCCACAACACTGTAAGCCATCATAGTTAGTCTTGTTGTGTGCTGGAACGCCCTGCTGTGAAATATTAGATCAAGATTTGTAATTACACGCCCCTGTTAAACAGGGGCAGAAAAATTGGGCCTTAGCCACTGGTGCTTGTGCCACAACACTGCAACCCCTCACAGATACTGTAATTGGAGCGCAGCAAAGAGCCACATGCAAAGTATTGCATCAAAAATTGTTATTTCACGCCCCTGTTGAGGGGCAGAAAAATTGGGCCTTAGCCACTGGCGGCGATGCCCAAAACCAACAATGTTCATACTAGCTATCAGCAAGATCATTGAGGAGGAAAAGGATATTCAGTCAGAATAACAGGATAGTCACTCGGCATAAGCAGTCTCCAAGGGATCTGACACTTCCAACAAATTATTCCATCAGCATCAGGTGCTTGGTAGCTGGTGTTGATCCAAGCCCGATTCATTTTTATGAAGGTCAATTGATAGACGGAGTTGGATGGAGAGGCGCACCCTGTGATCGGTCACAAAGCCTCCAGCAGCACTGAGTGTGCGTTCTGAAAGAACGCTGGATGCAGGAAAAGCCA
Source organism: Rana kukunoris (assembly GCA_029574335.1). Taxonomy (NCBI): domain Eukaryota; kingdom Metazoa; phylum Chordata; class Amphibia; order Anura; family Ranidae; genus Rana; species Rana kukunoris. The sequence continues at coordinate 265,960,037 of CM056059.1, read as the reverse complement.
GTAGCTTAATTGCGTACTGTGCAAGCTTTGGCCAGTGATCCATCCTCAAGACCCAGTTAGCCAGAGGATTTTCGGTGGGGAAGGTGTCCAAGTCTGATCTTGCCCCTAGGTATTCCCGCACCATGTAAACCAGACGCTGGCGATGGTTGCTGGAACCGGTCATACCTTGGGGCTGTGGACTAAAAAATTGTCTGAACGCCACCTTCTCCACCGCTCCTTCTGTGACTCACCGAAGACTCAGCAACACATTGTCCAGGACCAGGATTTGGTAATCCCCCAGGTTCTGGGAACGCATTGCACAGACCTTTCTGCAAGGCCTCCCGAAGATTTATCATCTTCTGCTCCCTCTGTGATGGCAAGATAAGGTCCGCAACCTTACTCTTGTAATGTGGATAAAGGAGAGTTGCCAGCCAGTAATGATCCCTCTCCTTGATACCACGAATACGAGGATCCTTACGCAGGCTTTGCAGGATCAGGGAGGCCATGCAATGTAGGTTTGCTGAGGCATTCGGTGCACAGTCCTCTGGGTCACGGAGGACGACAGTATCTACAGCCACCTCATCCCAGCCACGTAAAAGTCCATGGGTTCCTTGGGACTGTAAATGATCCCTTGAAGACTGATGCTGAGTGCTAGGCTCCACCTCCATGCTGATGATACAATCATCCTCCTCCTCCTCTTCCTGTGTGCTAGGCGGGCAAGCAGGACCACTGTCTGGATAAAGGGGCCTTGAGAGGGAAGGAAGTTCTCCTCTTCCTCCCTCTGTTCTGCCTCAAGGGCCCTGTCCATTATTCCACATAGAGTGTGCTCCAACATGTGAATAAGAGGGACAGTCTCACTGATGCATGCACTGTCACTGCTCACCATCCTCGTGGCCTCCTCAAATGGTGACAGGACAGTGCATGCATCCCTGATCAAGGCCCACTGGCGTGGTGAAAAAAACCTAGCTGCCCTGACCCAGTTCTGCTGCCATATTGGCACAGGTACTCATTGATGGCCCTCTGCTGCGTGTGCAACCGCTGCAGCATGGCCAATGTAGAGTTCCATCTGGTGGGCATGTCACAGATTAGGCGGTTCTTGGGCAGGTTGTATTCCCTTTGAAGGTCTGTCAGCCGAGCACTGGCATTATATGACCTTCGGAAATGTACACAGACTTTACTGGCCTGCTTCAGGACATCTGTAAGCCCAGGTACCTGCCCAAGAACCGGTAACACGGCAGGTTGAAACCCATAATTGGCCATGAAGGGAGACGTCCCAGAAGAAGAGTTAACCGCCGTGTTCCTGGCAAACTCAGCCCATGGCAGAAGGTCAACCCAATTGTCCTGGTGATCGGAGACATAGCAGCGAAGGAATTGCTTTAGAGTCTGATTGGATCGCTCTGTGGCCCCATTAGACTGAGGGTGGTAAGCCGAAGAGAAGGAGAGTCGAATACCCAACTGGGAGCAAAAGGTGCGCCAGAACCTGGACACAAACTGGCTTCCCCGATCCGAAACGATCTCCTAAGGCAAACCGTGCAACCGGAAGACCTCCCCGGCGAATACCGTGGCCAACTCCTGCGCCGTAGGTAATTTCTTAAGTGGAACACAGTGGCACATTTTGGAGAACCGATCGACAATCATGAGAATGACCGTATGACCTCTGGACGCAGGAAGGTCCACAATGAAATCCAACCCCAGATGTGACCATGGGCGCTCCCCAGTGGTAATGGGTTGTAGAAGTCCCAACGGAAGGTGCCGAGGGGACTTGTTCTGAGCACAAAAAGAACATGCCGCTACATATGTGGCAATGTCGGAGTGTAGGGAAGGCCACCAGAACAAGCGTGAGACAGCCCAGGACAGCTGATTCTTTCCAGGATACCCAGTGGTCTTGGAGTTATGTTAGGTTCGCAACAGCCGGGTACGCAACTCCTCAGGCATGAAACATTTGCCGTTGGGTCTCCCAGCGGGAGCACCAGGTTGAGCCGCCAGAATTTGCTCCCCCAGTGGAGAGGTCAAGCTGGTGCGGATGTCGGCCAAAATCAGATTTGGAGGAATGACCGGAGTCGGTATCGATTCCTCCCTGGACAGCTCGGAGTACGTACGTGATAAGGCATCCGCCCTGATGTTCTTGGAACTGGGTAAATAGGAGACCCACGTAATTAAAACGAGACAGGAACAGAGCCCATCTGGCCTGACGGGGTGTCAATCTCTTGGCCTCCGAAAGGTAAGTCAGATTCTTGTGGTCCGTCAGGATGAGAACCGGAACCACCGAACCCTCGAGCAAGTGCCTCCACTCCTTGAGCGCCTGCACGATGGCTAACAACTCTCTGTCCCTCTGTCCCCAATCTGGTAGTTGCACTCCGCGGAAGACAGCTTCCTGGAGTAAAATCCACAGGGAAGCAGGGGACCCTCTGGTGTCCGACGCTGAGACAGAAGGGCGCCTACTCCCATCTCAGATGAGACAGTATGGGAGCCGACACAAAGGCAGATTTCAGAGCCTCAAAGGCCCGGATGGTCTCGACCAGCCAGGCCTGGGAACTACAGCCCTTCCTAGTCAGATCCGTGAGAGGCTTGGCCAGCGAGGAGAAGTCCCTGATGAACCTCCGATAATAATTGGCGAAGCCCAAAAAGCGCTGCAGGGAACCAAGACCACTGGGCTGGGGCCACTGTAGGACTGCCGAGACCTTCTCAGGGTCCATGGAGAACCCTTCCGTGGAGATGATGTAACCTAGGAAGGTTACCTGGGATCGGTGAAATTCGCATTTCTCAAGCTTACCGAAAAGCTTGTTCTCTCGTAACCATTGCAACACCGGCTTGACATCCAGAATGTGGGCCTCCATAGATTCGGAGTATACCAAGATATCATCCAAATAGACCACCACACACTGCTGCAACAGGTCACGTAAAACATCATTGATAAATTCCTGAAAGACTGCGGGTGCATTGCACAACCCAAAGGGCATAACCAGGGATTCATAATGACCGGTTCTGGTGTTGAACGGGGTCTTCCACTCGTCGCCCACCTTGATCCTTATAAGGTTGTACGCAGCCCTCAGGTCGAGTTTGGAAAAAAACGTGCAGCTAGCCCCACACTGTGGGGACCACGAGAGGATCTCGGCCGATTTCCAATTAAAAATCGGATTATGCTTTTGGAGCCAGGGGTACCCCAAGACCACCAAATAGTGTGGAGACGAAATGACCTGAAAACAGGCCGACTCCTTGTGAACGGCCCCAATGGCTATCTCCACAGGAAGGGTCTCATGTGTAACCAGCGACGGCTGGAGGGGTCTGCCGTCTATCGCCTCAATGACCAGCGGGGAAACACGAGCCTGCAGAGGAATGGAGTTTGCGGCAGCAAATTCACTGTCAATGAAAAACCCACCAGCACCAGAGTCCACCAATGCCTGGGTCGTCACCAAGCCCCTGACCCAGGAGAGGACAATGGTGATCAGAGGTTTATCAGCATGGGAAACCGGGGACGAAGAGACTCCACCCAAGATCTGTCCCCGACAGGATCTCAGGTGCAAGCGTTTCCCGGACGTTTCGGACATGACAACCGAAAATGCCCACTGTGACCACAGTACATACATCGACCTTCGCGTCTCCGGGATGCCCTCTCCCTGAACAGGCGAGTAAACCCCAGTTGCAAGGGCTCACCCCCAGGCAGGTCAGCCTCAGGAGGCGTTGGAGGAGAGGGAGGCACGGGTGGGACAGCAAACATAGGCGCCACTCTGTTAGGAGACCTCCGCAGGCACTCCTTAAAGGAAGGTCTCTCCCTGAGTCTGGTGTCAATCAATATCAGGAAGGAAATGAGAGCGTCGAGCTCCACAGATAGGTATTTAGCCGCAACCTCATCTTTTAAGGCATCCGAGAGACCATGAGAGAAAGCAGCGACCAGAGCCTCATTATTCCAGCCCACCTCTGCTGCCAGGGTACGAAACTCAATGGCGTATTCAGCTACCGATCGTGAACCCTGTTTGATGGACATGAGGAGCTTCGCAGCAGAGGCAGAGCGAGCCGGCACATCGAAAACCTTCCGAAGAGAAGCAACAAAACCGGAAAACTCGGCAACCACCGGATTGTTGTTCTCCGATAAGGGGCTTGCCCAGGCCAAGGCCTTGTCGGAGAGCAGCGAGATCAGGAAGCCCACCTTCAATCTCTCAGTGGGAAAGGCATGTGGCAGCAACTCGACATAAATGCCCACTTGGTTAAGGAAACCTCGGCACTAAGTTGGCTCTCCCCCGAAGCGCTGCGGGAGGGGGGCAGAGCCGGACATACCCCGAGACACCGTAGGCGCAACAAAATGTGCCGGGTTAGACGCTGGCGCTTCAACGGGAGTGTCAGTAGGAGCGGGCCCAGGAGCATTACTCGGAGCAGCAGTGGGAGCGGTACCAGGATCGACAATCGGCCTATCAGCAAAATCAACGAGATGAGCAGTGCGTGCAAGCAGAGTCTGCAACATCTGAGCGAAGTGCTCCAGCAGGTGATCCTGCTGATCAAGTCTGGCAACCAGCATGAGTAGCGGAGGAGGCCCTGTACTGTCAGAATTCATGGCTCGGTCCTAATGTCAGGAAGCATGAATCAGACGTACACAGATGTAAATGAAGAAGAAGGTCTTTATTAAAAAACCAAACAGCAAGGTAAAGTCCAAACAAATGATCAACAGCCAGAAGGGTCCTCCGCCGAAGCCAGGGTCGATAGCCAGGGATGGAAGTCAGCCAAGCCGGAGTCAGTAGCCGAAGGGTGGTGAGACGAAGCCGGGGATCAGGAACCAGAAGGAACGTCCGTAGGAGCCGGATCGGTGATCCAAACAGCAGCACGATCACAGAAGGCTGTAAGACAAGGACCAAGCAAGGGAGTACTGCAACAGCCGTGGTGTATATGTGCTGAGCATCCAGCTCCTCCCAATGGGAAAGAGGAGCCGCAGGGAGTAGGAAGTTACAAGAAGCTAAGGAAGCAAGATGGCTGCCAGCACATGTCAGTGATAAGAAGCCAGGAAGGAGGTAAGTCCATGACACTCCTGTCTCCCAAGCACACCAGCTCTAGCATTGCATGGCATCTCTTTGCCTTCATTCCTGCGTAGCCCCTTGTACGCCTATGGAGCACGGCTGGTTCCGAGGAGACATCAGCACAGGAAGAGGCCACAGAGGAAGAAGAAGAGGAGGAGTGCAGGAGAGAGGTGTGTCACAACCAGTAGTGGTGTTTTGTACTTGCCCTGCATCCTTCCCAGCTGCCAGCAGATTTACCCAATGCACCGTGAAAGAGAGGTAACATCCCTGTCCATGCCTGCTGGACCATGAGTCAGCGGTAATATGCACCTTACCACTGACCGCCCTGTCCAGCGTGGCATGGACATTGCCTTCCACATGGCGGTAGAGAGCCGGAATCGACTTCCGTGAGAAAAAGTGGCATTTGGGAACTTGCCACTGAGGTACCGCACATTCCACAAACTCACGGAAGGGGACAGAGTCTACCAACTGGAAAGGCAGCAGTTGAAGTGCTAGCAATTTTGCAAAGCTAGCATTCAACCGCTGGGCATGTGAATGGCTGGGACAGTACTTCTTTCGACGCTGCAGCAGCTGTAACAGGGAAATTTGGCTGGTACAATCTGACATTGGTGTACTGATAGTAGATTGCCCGCATGTACTACTAGGTTGTGACACACCTAATTCTACACCTTCAGTCCTATCAGTGCAGGCTTCAGAGAGGACTAAGGGTATAGTGGGGTTGGAGATCACAGCTGATGAGGGGCAAGGAGAGGTCCGCTTTTTTCTTTGGTGTGGGTCTTTGAAGTATGCTTGCCAACAAACTGCATGGCAGGTCGTCATATGTCTGGTCAAGCATGTGGTGCCCAAGCGGGTGATGTTTTGGCCTCTTTGGAGATGTGCCTGTGTCTCCTCCTCCTCTTTCCTATCAGGCACCCACGTAGAGTCAGTGACCTCATCATTCTACTCCCTCCTCATCACTGTCGAAAGCCTGACAGTATGCTCCAGCTGGGGGAACACGACTGCCAGATTGCTGTCCCTCTTCGGGCACGTCCTCTCTCTGGGCTCACATTACTGCCTTCCTGTGTTCCATCATCGGAGCCTTCAAAATGCTGTGCATCTTCAGGCAGGATGTACCCAACGCTGTGTTGAAACAGTTGGGGGACTCATCAGGAGGACATGGTGGGACTAGGGAAGGAGTAAGCAGTAAGCCATTGAGCAGAGGGAAGAGGACGCCTTGGCAGCTAATTTTCCAGACAAAGTACCCTGAGCCTGGGTGAGAGAGGATGAGGAGGATGAGGATGGCTTGGTCATCCACTCTACCAATTTGTCTGCATGTTGAGGCTCAACAAGGCCAGCTCGCAAAAAGAAGGACGAGCGTGTGCAACAGTCACGTGCTGAAGAGGATGCACCGTGTCCACCACCAGCATTGTTGCCTCTAGATGCAGAGCCTGCTTGCCCTTGTGACTCTATGCCTGTCTTTGTTGTCCTTCCAGACATTATATTGGCCTGCAGAGGACAAAATCAGTACACACACCTCGTAGCTTTAGGTGCAAACTGCAGAGGACACGTGGAGTACACACTAAGTAGCTTTATGTGCAAACTAATGAGCACACTTGCAGTATACACCAAGTACGTTTAGGTGAAAACTATACGGCCCAAGTGCAGTAAACACCAAGTACGTCTATGTGCAAACAGCACAAATGCACTGAACTATAAGTAGGTTCAAGTGTAAACTATACAGCACAAGTGCAGTAAACACCTGGTACGTTTAGGTGCAAACAGCACAAGTGCACTGAACTACAAGTAGGTTCCAATGCAAACTATACAGCACACGGGCAATACAACACATTAGAAGACTGCAGCTAGCACAATCAACTGCCTGACAAATAGGAATAGCTGATCTACAGTGTATAAATATATGTACAACTCCTGGGATGTACAGTATATATATCCTCTATACACTGTAAATTTCACTGAACTGACTAGCCTGCCTGCCTGCTTACTAGATATCTAGTAATAAAGACACTGTCTCTCTATAGGACTGCACTCATTAACAATGCCGCAACACACTACACGCGGCCGCCTTGCAGGCAGCCTTTTATAGTGTGGGGCGTGTGCTAAAGCCCTGAGCCATAATTGGCCAAAGCCACCCTGGCTATGTACCCCTCTTCATTGTCTTACCTTCCATTATATGTACCTTCTAGTGTTTTATTTGGCTCCTCAGGATTACCAGGTTCCTGGTTCCTATTTGACCGTATGTCATAAATTGATTTTTGTAATTTAGAAATTGATATAATGAGTAAAAATTAACAACTTTCAATATTTAAATTGATGTCACTGTATTGTAATAATTGTGACAGGAAGTCAGGTAAATCTGTGTGTGTTGTCCCAGATGCAAGATACTTTTCTGCCTGGTGTAGACAATACACCAATTACTATTGGGCAACGGCTGTAGAAATGGCCAGAGAGGTTTGGGGAGTTAGAAGCCTTCAGCTGTTCAAAATTAAGCAATTAAAGCCCCTATAAAATAGCCTAAGGATAACGACTGATTGCTGCATCCTGGAGCTTTGGGAATGAAGGAGCAGTCACCAGCACTTCTGAAGAGGTGAGGTGCTGATGGATATTTCTGTGTGAGAAATATCAAAGAGACTTTTTTGTTGTTTTCTGCTGTAGGACCAGCAGTGTCTGCCCAGCAGTAGGCTGTGCCAGAATCCATAGGTAGGTTCCTGTGTTGGGAAGGTAGACGCCCCAAGTGGCAAGGGTTTATTTTATGTTTTGTTTTGTTTATACTGTTTTGATGCTTGCACGTGTATCCCGCAAGATGGAAAAATAAACCATATCATTTGTTTTCAGTCATCCTCAAGTGCCTTTTTGTACAGTTCAGCGTGTAGTGAACCAATAGAGGGGGTCACACACACCCGCTACCGAGTTAATCCCTCACACATGGTGGAGAATGCGGTCAGTTAAACTAAACCCAAAATGGAGGAGATGCTGAAACAGCTGATTATAGCAAATGCAAATCAACAGCGAAACCTTGCAGCTCAACAACAGGCTCACCGAGAGAGCCTTGCAGCTCAACAACAGGCTCAACAACAGAGCATTGCAGCTCAACAACAGGTTCACCAACAGAGCATTTCAGCTCAACAACAGGTTCACCAAGAGAGAATGGCAGGTTGGGAAAGGAAACACCAGCAGCAAATGGAGGCAATCGGGAACCTGATTGAGAATCCAGAGGACCATAATGCAATGGAGGTTACCACGTCTGTTGTTGAGACGGAATCATCACCGGAGTGTAGTACTTCACCAGAGGAACAAGAAGTGGAGCCAGAGGAGTGTGCCCTGGCAGAGCCTGAAACTCCCGAAGTGAAGAAGCCACCATTAGTAGTAGAAGAGTCTGTAGAGCCTGGGGAAACCAATGTTGTGAATGGCGTTCCAGAGGTCAAACCAGACGAGATCAAAACAGAAGAGAAAGACCCTCATGTACAAGAAGGTGCTGAGGAGGTCCCGGATGTCCTTGCAGTAGCAGCTCCTATGAAACTGAATCAACGGTCTGACAGTTCTGCTAAATACAGTAGAGAACTGTTAGCAAATACTTTGAAGAAATGTGATGATCCAGCTACCAAAGCTGTTACCTTGGAACTGGAACCCAACAAGTTTAAAGGCAAGATTTTGGATTGCTCCAGATCTTTTCGCAAAGCCAAATTGCTGCATTACCATATGAAGTATTTCCCTGGCGTTGACAAGTCAGAGCAGGGTCAGAGTCCTGTCATGAGACATATGCAGACAAGAGGCTCTTTAGCTCACGAAAAGGCCAGTCAGCAAAGCTCAAAAAGAGAAGACGCACCACAAACAGTTCAAATTCCCACCGACCGTCCCTAAAAGACAAAAGCAAGGAGAACTTAATCCAGAAGTCTCATCGCAAGCCAGACAAGCTGTCTGAAAGTGTTAAAGACTTCTTGAGTCTGAAGTCAAAGAAAAAAAAGAAGAAAAAGAAAGCAAAGTCAGAGGTGTCTGGTAGTGAAGAGAACATAGATTTTTCTAAGGAGCTCTAACCAAAAAAACTACAACCTTCAAAGCTCAACAGTGATTATAAGGCCCCGTGTTCCGGTAAAGCAGCGATCGTGGATGCCGTCCATATACAAGACTAAGTGATGGGGAGACGTTCAGCGATTCTTGCACGGAAAGCTTACTTTGGAGTGATGAGGATTACAACGAAGAGATCGTTGTCATGCATGCTCATGGTTTTCTAAATATTGGCCGCAACAGGAGCAAGTACAGCTCTGCCAAGCAAAGACTTGTGATGGACAGTATGGATGCAAATATGGGCGAACTGCTAGGACTTTGCTCTGGAAAATTTGTCTGTCAAGATGATGGTCCAAATCAAGAATCTTTTAGTTGTACAAAGGCTCATGCTGAAAATGAGAAAAGTGACCTAATGAATGAAGCAGTTGCTCTCTGTTCCGGTTCTTTCACCAACAGAGAAAATGAAGAAAATGAGGCCGGGTTTGAGGAATTCCATCTTCTACCATGTGATGATTCTGACAGTGAAGAGCTTACAAAAGTTGAAAGTGGTGCAGAAGATGAAGAGGAGGAAGTGAAGGTGGCAGTAAAGAAAGATCCGATCCTGTCACTGCTGGATGTCCTGGAGGAGGATGAGGCCCTGCAGGATGAGGCGTCTGCTGTGCTGGCGGGGAGCGATTCCAAAAAGTGCTCCTACCCCCTGGGTTATGTGAAGAGACAAGCGCTGTACGCCTGCAGTACCTGCACCCTGGATAAAGAGGAGCCTGCTGGGATATGTCTGGCCTGTACATACAAGTGTCATGAAGGCCACGACCTGTTTGAGCTCTACACCAAGAGGAACTTTCGCTGCGATTGTGGAAATGCCAAATTTAAACAGTTGGAGTGCAAGTTATATCCGGATAAAGAGAAGAAAAACCTGGCTAATAATTACAATGACAATTTCTTTGGCCTGTACTGCACATGTAAGAGACCGTACCGCGATCCTGAGGATAAGACCCCAGATGAGATGGTGTGCCAGGGCTGTATGGATCACTGTTCATTTCTTTGGGCCTACTCTGCCAAGTTAGGAGTTCCTGGTGTCACCAAGATTACCAAAGCAGAAACGGAACATGAAGATGTGAAAGTTGATGATTGTCCTACGGAAACAGCCAACACTCAGAATGGACTAACAATAAATAATGAAGAATGTGTGGAAGTTAATGACGATGAGGAGGAGGCAATTCTTAGAAAGCTAAATATGAAGGACTTTATGGAAAATAAAGCTGAAAAACGTAATTCTGACACTGCACTAAATGATGTAGAAAAAGTGTGTCCAATATCCACTGAGCCTTGTGAATGTAGTAAGGCAGGTGATATTCATGACTTTCCCATAATTGACGATCAGCAGAGCAGGGTCATTGAGGAATCTGAATTGCAAGAAATATGCACCCAGACTGAAGCTATTTTTGCCTCTGTGAATTATTTGCATGTTGAAGAGCAGTGTGTTAATTTTTATGTTAATGAAATCGGATTTGAATATAACGGTAATGTCACATCCTGTGTAACCCAGTCTTCAGAAAGTGTTCTGTCAGAGAAAGTATGCAGGATAATACTTTGGACTTGACTACCGAGATTCCTCGCAAAGTAAAATCTATTTTTTAAAGTGTAGAATCTTTAATGGCAGGTGAGCCCTCTGAACGTTGTGAAACCTACATCACTGAAGTGGTCAGAGAAGCTAAAGGTACTAATTTATTGGATGCTTTTTTCCAAATGTCTTGAAAGGAATGAAGAATATGAGAATAGGGGTGTGCGAACAAGTGATGCACAGAGTAAGCATTTGCTTCAAGAAAGTGACGAGGATTCAGTTCCTGAAAACCTTACATTGGGTTTGGTAGATTTTCAGCATACTTGTGAGTCTGAACTATCACAAAGTAAGAAACTTGGAAATGTAGAATGGTAATGATTTCCGTCTAGCGCACAAAAGGGAAGTAAAACCGCCTAGTACATCGGTTTATCAGAGGTCTTCTGCGTCAGTTTAGTCCAGTTCATAGAAGAACCGATTTTTTTGGGTGTCACCTTGCTTTGGAGAATTCCAGTCTTGGTGTGTTTGTATCTGAAGAAGGCATCCACATGGATGATCCATTGCAGAGCACAGTGTTGTCAGCTCTTGGTGTTAGTTACGACTCACTGAGTTCTTCAGGGATTGAGCTATCGAGGGAAACCTTTGTGTCCATTGAAAAACCAATTAAGGTTTTGCATGGTTTAAAACTGAAAATGAGTATATTACAGAGCAAGGAACACCCTCTTATGTACCTCAGCCAAAATTTGAAGACCAATAGGAGATAAAGTAGGTGGTTCCTGGCCCTTCAGGAATTTAGTTTTGTCGTAACGCATCGCCCCGGTGTTAAAATGGGGAATGCAGATGGTTTGTCCCGAGTGCATGCGTGCCTGGCAACCTGTGTCCCAACCCTAGGGTTGAAACAAGAGGGGGGGGGGTATGTGACAGGAAGTCAGGTAAATCTGTGTGTGTTGTCCCAAATGGAAGATACTTTTCTGGCTGGTGTAGACAATACACCAATTACTATTGGGCGTCGGCTGTAGAAATGGCCAGAGAGGTTTGGGGAGTTAGAAGCCTTCAGCTGTTCAAAATGACCATATTACAAGTCATTTTCTGAAGAGCACCAGCATATATGTCATCTTTGACACGGACGACCATCTCCTTATTCCGTGAACGAGAGATTTACAGCTAGTCTCGTGGCCACTGGATTCTGTATCATAGCCATCTGTTGATCCCCTCTTTGAAGACATCCTGCATCAGGATCTGAGCACTTACTAAGCCTGATCGACTCTTGAAATTAAATTTTCTTAGAGTCCACTCCTTCTGGTAAGCCTGCATCTTCATTGGTGGTGGGATTTCTCTTCACATTTGAAAATCAAGTTTTATTTCTGTCACTGGAATTTAAGAATACCCTTTTTATGAACTTTATGGTTTTCATTTATTATGAGGTTCACGTTGGACTTTGTTGTTTAATGCACTGATCACCATTCCACGTGTATTATACATTATTTACATGTATGCAATTTTGACCTCATTGTCATATTTTGTTTTCTCCTGAGCGCTACACTACCTTTTCCATAAGCTGTTCAAATCAAATCGAATTAAAGCCCCTATAAAAATAGCCTAAGGATAACGACTGATTGCTGCATCCTGGAGCTTTGGGAGTGAAGGAGCAATCACCAGCACTTCTGAAGAGGTGAGGTGCTGATGGATATTTCTGTGTGAGAAATATCAAAGAGACTTTTTTGTTGTTTTCTGCTGTAGGACCAGCAGTGTCTGCCCAGCAGTAGGCTGTGCCAGACTCCATAGGTAGGTTCCTGTGTTGGGAAGGTAGACGCCCCAAGTGGCAAGGGTTTATTTTATGTTTTGTTTTGTTTATACTGTTTTGATGCTTGCACGTGTATCCCGCAAGATGGAAAAATAAACCATATCATTTGTTTTCAGTCATCCTCAAGTGCCTTTTTGTACAGTTCAGCGTGTAGTGAACCCATAGAGGGGGTCACACACACCGCTATCGAGTTAATCCCTCACAGAATGTACAATACATGTTTTTTAAGTGGCTTGAGTGTTCACTAGCCGACCAGCAGGGTGCTCTTTGACTGCTAATGGTCTGGCAGTCTAGCCCCTGTCATGCTTCCACTTATTTCCCTGTGGTTGCCCGGTGTTCGCCCCCTCTCTGTGACATGGTTGTGATTTTATTCGTCTGGTGTCCGATTCGGTCACAAGGGCACCCGTGGAGTACGCTGTCCTCCAGGTATTTCCCTTATCCTGGTAGATAAAAGAGAAACTGCCACTCCAGGTGAGTGCACTCAGCGATCAGTGTCCTCTCAGAAGCGTAGGCGCAGGCAATGCATAAAGCGAAGACTGGATAAAGGACTGGACAGCCACACTTCCACGAAATTATTAAAGCTGCCTCTAATGGTAGAAATGGAAACAGCACTACAGGTCACAGCAGACAGTGGGATGGATAGCTGACGCACTTCGCACTGGGGTATCAGCGCTTAATCATAGCTATGATTTATCCAGTCTTCTTTTCAATTTGTTTTTATAAAATTTTTCACTTGGTTTCACTTGGTTTCACTTTACATAGGTAAAGACATTGAGAACAAAAAAAGGACAACGTAGGTCCACAAATCATTATCGATTAGACACAGTACAGTTCGTGGCACATAATGCAGAGTTACCATACGTTTACAAATGATGGAGTTATGGATCGGAGACCGCGCATCCTACTACACTATGTGGAGCCACGGTCTCCTATATAGGAAAGCGACAGTAATCAGGATGCATCATGAGTACCTCCAGACAATGAGGCATCGGGCACACCTCACGTCTGTGTCCATATGGACATGCAAATCACCCACCTGCAGGGCCGACCAAAATGGGCAGGCCACACATGTAGGCACCGGTACGTCAACAAGTAAACAATCAATCAGTTTAACAATGATGTGAATCAGAGAAATCCAAATAGGAGCAAATAATGAACAAAAACAATAAAGGGAATAAACACAAAGAAAACAACAATACCTATAAAAGGCCTGTACCAAAGGTCCATATTCATTTTCACTAAATGTTAGGAGGGAACTATGGGTCAGGAAATGTAGAAGTCCAAGGTAACCATTGCGAGCGGAAACCTTCGAGGTTTCCAGATTGGATGGAAAAGTATTTTTCGTACGAATATTGTGTAGAGACTCTCTGTATTACTTCTTTTAGGTCAGGAATTTGAGTAGTCTTCCATTTTGAAGTAAGGGTCAATCTAGCTGCTATTAAAATATGTATCACAATGCTCCTCAATTGGGCCGGGATAGAAGTGGCGGTAATGTTCAATAAAGCTAGGGGTGGGCTGGGGTGTACTAGGAAGCCTGTGGTTGAGGATATTAGTTTGAAGACAGCTTTCCAGAAGTTGTGGATGAGTGTACAGTCCCACAAAATATGGAAGATATTGCCTTTAGCTCCACATTGTCTCCAACATAGGTGTGATTCGGCAGGAAAGATCAAGGATAGTCTAACTGGTGTAAGGTAGGCTCTATGTAAGATTTTTAACATATTATCCCAGTGATTGGTACAATGAGTGTGCCTGTACGTCATCTTAATTGCTTTCGTCCATTCTTCAAGTGAGAAGATGGATCCCCAATCCCTTTCCCAATTAGTCATGTGTGAGGTTTTAGAGAATCTTTTAGAATTTTGTAGAAGGGTATAAAACCAAGAAAGCCCCTTGGGTTTGTCATAGGACGAGCGGAGGTATGTCCAGATATCTATGGGGAGGTCAAAGCTTAGAGCAGCGTATGATTTTTGGAAGTGTTGTAGTCTCATAAGAGAGTATGCATGTGTAGTAGGCTGTCTAGTCAGTACCTCTTGTACAGTTGTCAAACCATCTTTTTTCCATGAAGTAGTTGCTAAGTCTGGAATCAAATGTTCCATGGTTGCCAGATCAGTGATCCTGCGTCTATTTTTAGTCGTAGGGTCTAAGGAAGGTTGAATGCTTCCCCACACTATAAGTGTGGCTTCCACAGAAGGTAAAGCAATACTCTGTAGGGGCAGATTCGTCAGTTTGGCTACTAACAGTGCTGGAAGATCTTTCCCGTGGGTTATTGCTTTCTCTATCTTAACCCACAGTTTGGGTGATGCTAGATCAAACCACGCTTTCATTTGGTCAAGGATTGCTGCTCTATAATAGTTCCGTAGGGTGGGGAAACCCGTTCCTCCCTCCCATTTCTGTCTCTGGATAGTGGCGAATGTCACTTTAGGCATTCTACCTTGCCAGATAAACCTCCTGAACATTTTGTCAGATTGTGAAAAGAAAGTTTCGGGAATCTTAATAGGTATGGTCCTAAAGTAGTAGATAATTTTGGGGAGAAGTATCATCTTTAGAGCCGCTATTCTGCCTAGCCATGACATTTCAAACATTGTGATGTGATCCAAATCTGATTTAATGGTGGAAAGGAGGGCGTTAAAATTAACCTTATATGTTTGAGCCGAGGGGGTAACCAATTTAATACCTAGATATGTGAGTGAGTTGGTCATCCATTGAAATGGGAATTTGCCTTTGAGGTATGCAATCGATGTTTTCGGGAGGTTAATAGGTAGAATACAGGATTTAGTTATATTCAATTTATAATATGATACTGTACCAAACTGCTGCAAAAGTTCTTGTGCCTTTGCCAGGGAAGAAGCCGGATTTGTCAGCGTCAGGACCACGTCATCTGCAAAGAGACCTATTTTGTGGGTGTCGCCTGCAATGTTGATCCCTGACACTTCACTTGTCGACCTAATAGTTTCGGCAAGGGGTTCCATCATCAAGGTAAAAATTATAGGAGACAATGGACATCCTTGGCGGGTACCATTAGTGATATAAAATTGTTCAGAGATGGCACCAGATGAGAAAACTCGAGCTGACGGGCACGTGTATAGTGCAGATATTGACAGAATGGTGCCTTGCATGCCAAATTTTTGTAGGGTAGCCCTGAGGTACCCCCAGTGTACCCTATCAAAGGCTTTTTCTGCGTCCAGCACCAGAAAATCCGCTGGTGTTTTCCTACATTCTAGTACATGAATTAAATTAAACAGTCGTCTGGTGCCATCTGGGGCTTGACGCCCCCTAACAAACCCTACCTGATCCGCTTTCACCAAATGGGGAGTGATATTGGCCAACCTATTGGCGAGTATCTTAGCATAGACCTTGAGGTCCGTATTTAAAAGCGAAATGGGCCTAAAATTCTGCGGAGTATCGGGCTTCTTCCCCGGCTTAGGCAGAGTAACAATAGTGGCTTGCAGCATTTCTTCCGGAAATGTAGAGGAGGAGGCAACACTGTTGAACAAGGCGCAAAGGGATGGAGCTAGAGTATCAGAGAAAACTTTGTAGTACTCAGACGAGAAACCGTCCGTACCTGGAGATTTATTGTTGGGAAGTGCACGTATGGTGTCTGTGACTTCTGTGAGAGTGATCGGGCAATTAAGTGTAGACAGTTGATCTGCAGTTAATGACGGTAGAGAGATTGCGTCAAGATATGAGGCAATACCTGATTCAGTGGGTTGTGTGGTGTCCGGGTCTAGTTGGAGATTATAGAGGTCTCTATAATACTTCATAAATGCGTTGGCAATATGTGTTGGGTGACTAACCATGTTGTTAGAGTGTGGGTCTTTGATATTAGGCAATCTGGCTTGTTGTTGTCGCTTAGTAATGTATTTCGCCAGAACCTTCCCTGCTTTGTTGCCGTGGGCATAGTACATCGCATTAGATCTTCAGAGATATGTTTGGTGAGTGGTGATTAATAAAAGGCGAAGGTTATGTCTGCATTTAAATAGGTTGTCTTCTAATATTGGAGTAGGTTGTGTTTTATGTTGGGTTTCTAACAATTTAAGCTCCTCCAACCGTTTTGCCTTCCCCCTCTTTTGCCTAGCCGCTGCTTGGATCAACAGTCCCCTGCTATATGCCTTGTAAGAGCACCACACTGATGCAGTAGAGGCATCACCATTGACATTTATATCAAAGAATTCCTTCAGTTGCACTCCAATCCTATCCGTAAGGACAGGGTTAGAAAGCAACTCGAGATTATTCCTCCACAAGTAAGTCGGAGATGAAGAGTTACCATCCCGTATGAGAATAGATACAGGAGCTTGGTCTGACCACGTTATAGAATGTATTGTGACCGATAAGGTATTTTGTAGTAAAGGCAAGTCTGAGAGAATTAGGTCTATCCTAGAGTATGCTCGATGAGGGTAGGAATAGTGGGTGTAGTCTCTTTCCGAGGAGTGCATACATCTCCAGGTGTCATACAAATTATTGTTATGTAGAAGAGATTTAATCTCTATCCTGCGTGAACTCTGTGGTTGGGAGCAGTCCATGGTCTGGTCAGGAACGCAATTGAAATCTCCGCAGAGAAGTAGTGAGCCTTTTTTGATTTTCTCAACCTTCCTAAGCAAAGAGTTCAAGAATTTCGGCTGCCGTCTGTTTGGTGCATAGAGGTTAATTAGGGTATAGGATGTGTTGTTCAAGTCACAGATCAAGATTATATATCTTCCATTGGTGTCACATATCAAATCATGTAGTTTAAACGCCACAGAATGTCTGATAGCCAGTAGCACACCCCTCTTTTTAACTGGAGCTGTAGATTGGAAGATATGAGGATAGGTTTTGTGTGAGCATTTGGGGTGGTTGGAAGTCATAAAATGTGTCTCCTGGATGCATATCACATCTCCTTTAAGTTTGTTCATTTCTGACCACATGGAGGACCTCTTAAAGCAGGGATCCTCAAACTACGGCCCTCCAGCTGTGGTAGAACTACACATCCCATGAGGCATTGTAACACACTGACATTCACAGACATGACTAGGCATTATGGGAATTGTAGTTCCTGAACAACTGGAGGGCCGTAGTTTGAAGACCCATGTCTTAAAGGGACTGTTGAGACCGTGGACATTCATGGAGACGACAGACAGTGTCATTGTAGAGGTATAGAGGGACGCTCCATGTATAGCAGAGAAGTCTCTGTATGCAGATGTAGTAATAAAAAGTTATCTGAAGGTGGTGCTGTTGCAGTAAACTTCCAAAGCCGTGGAGATCCTGCTGTGCTGGGTGTAAATGAGAACTGCAGATTCTCTGGAGGAGGATCATGTTCAAAGTGAGGAATCTTTGGTACAATAAAGAAAACAAAAAGGGAGACAAAAAAAAGGGCAAATAACTTGAACCAATACATAAAAAAAAAAATGAACAGTTCTACTAAGTGCGAGGAATTCGCAATAGAAACGGGGGGTTCGTCTCCCCGAGACCCAGAGCCAGCTACTCCGGTAAATGAGCCGGTGCATTTTCCAATCTTGAGAGAGGGAAGGGGGAAGCGAAACAGCGCTCTACTTTAAAGGGACTGAATGTCATTTCTTATGCCACTCTGGGGATAACCTTGGTAGGTTTTGATCCGGCAATGGAACAGTAGCGTCTTCTGGGAGTAAGTTCCATTTCTTGGCCAGGGCAATCCCATTATCAATGTTGGTGATCGCGTAGGTGCGCCCCTCTCTGGTTACTAGCAGTTTCGTCGGAAAGTCCCATGAATATGGTATTTTATGATTCTGTAGAATCTTGCTAAAAGAGGATAAATTCTTGCGTGCCATCATGGTATGTTTGGACAGGTCAGCGAGGACACTGATACCCGAGTAGGGGCCTGGTAGCGGTTGATTTTTCCGCGTGAATCGCATGAGGTCATCTTTAACGTGGAAAAAGTGGACACGAGCAATGACATCTCTCGGCACCCCTTCAGGTAGATACTTTGGTTTGGGGAGGCGATGGGCTCTGTCCACTATAGTTTCACTGGCAGAGGAATCAGGAAGCATGGCTGCTATGAAGTCCTGTACATAGTGCCTGAGTTCTGCGGGGGTCACAGCTTCTTCCACCCCCCTCAGTTTTATGTTGTTCCTTCTCGATCTGTCTTCCAAATCAGCTAATTTCTCTTGCAAGGCCTGAATATCCCCCTCAGCATCATTGTGGGCATCCACTAGTTCATTATGGGCTGCAGTGAATTCCCCCGTTTTGTCTTCAACATGACAGACTCTGTCTCCTATAGAAGACATTTCAGTCTTTAGCTGGGCTACACAGGACATCATGTCTTTATGCAGGGAGCCTCTAAGCGTGACCAACATATCTCTCATCACAGTATCACTGAGGGGCTGGCCTGTAGTGGGGAACTCATGGATCTGTTCTACAAAGTCACTAGTACTGTTTTGTGAGTCACACCCGTCCCCCTGCTCACCTGCATACTTGTGAGTTGCAGACTTCTTTTGTGCCGATTTTTGCGGGCTTTGTATGGGCGATGCTCCAGGAGAAGACATCCTGCTGCCGCTATGCGGAGGGTAGAGGTTCCGACCGCAAGGTGGGTGCGATCCGTTGCTGTTTCCATGGCGCGAGCCAAACTGCAAGTCCGAGGCCTCGGCGCCATCTTGCGGCCCAGGCGTGCTCGCCGACGGATAAAAATCCGTCAATTTCTTCAGTCCCTTCCTTTTCTTCCTCTTCCCTGTCATGGTCCGGGAGTTCCCAGAGGTGGTGTCAGGTGAAATAGTGCCTTAAAGTGCAGTGAAAGTCGCTGGATTTAGCTGGATGCGAGCGGGTCTCACCGAGCTCTCTCCTTACACAGCCATCCGCCTCGGCTGCCGGCCACGCCCCCTTGAACACTTGATTTATCCAGTCTTCATTTCCCTTATCCTGCCTATCGTGCCGTTCCGGTCACTGCTGTTTTCCATTTCCACATCATCCATTGGCACCATTCCTTTGGCTATTCCATTCTGCCCTCTTTTCATTTTGGGTTTGTTTTCCATCTTCACAAAACCCCCCCTTCTTTTTTCCTTACTAATACCCAGCGGATGATCGGCATCTGTGCCCGCCATGGTTACCTCTTGTTTACCTATGGCGGCACAGTATCTGGCCCTGCTGACGCACTGCCTGATGGACCTTGTGGTCCAGATAGTTGCTGGGGGTCCCGGGCAGACGCTAAGGCTCTGACTGGCCCGCTTGGCGTCCGATGACGTCATTACGTCGGACGCCATTTTAGGACGCTATATATTCCAGCTCTCACGGCACCTTGAGTGCAGAGAGCGGTGGGCTGTGTATGCTATTGGTGTGTGGGAGCTGGCGTTAGTGGGCTTTGCAGTAGGTATACTCTTTTCACCAGGGCTATTTTCTTTAAAATTACAACCCCCCAATCCCTCTATGAAGGAAATCATTTTTTCTTTTTAGTTTTTTTAGTGGCAATCTCTATTAATATGGGTTCCATGTAAAGTCACTGTAAAGCTTGAACAGATGTAATGTATTGTAATTAAGAGACTTTTATGTCCATGTAATTTCCACTACCAGGGAGATTTAATACACTTCCAGTCTCCTCCGCTGTGACTATTTTTATCTTTCACCTTTTGGTGTAGATGATATATAGATATATATATGTTAAGCTTACAACTTGTCTTTATGGAACTTTCACCCATCCATTTTAATTTGGTATTGCATTTCTCTGCCCCTTATGGAGGAAAGTGGCAGTTAATTAAAATTGGTCTTTTGGTCTTTTCTGTTTTCTCCCAAATAAATCTGTTTCCATTTAGCACACAAACTTCTCTAGCCCCCCCCCTCCCTCTAAGGAGCCAGAAGGTGATGGACGCCGTCATCACATCTTCTCTCTACTTTTATATAATCCTTATGCCGCGTACACACGGTCGTTTTTTGTGATGAAAAAAAACAACGTTTTTTAAAACGTCATTTAAATTGATCGTGTGTGGGCAAAACGTCGTTTTTTGTCTTAAAAAAAACGACCCAAAAAAATTCCAACATGCTTGAATTTTTTGTGTCGTTTTTCAGAATGTCGTCTTTTGTTTCACAAAAAATGATCGTGTGTGGGCAAAGCGACGTTTAAAACAACGTTTTTAAACCCGCGCATGCCCAGAAGCAAGTTATGAGACGGGAGCTTCAATGGAACAGAGTGCCGTCGAAAGTGTCTTACGTAACCGCGCTTTGCAAGAGCATTTTCAGAAAACGATGGTGTGTATGCAACATCGTTTTTTAAAATGAAGTTTGAAAAACGTTGTTTTGTTTCATGAGATAAAACAACGTTTTTTACATCACAAAAAGTGATCGTGTGTACGCGGCATTACTCTTCTCTGTAAGTACATCTATAAAATATATATATATATATATATATATATATATATATATATATATATATATATATATATTTTAACAATATTTTTATTAGCCGTAAGACAAACCAACAAACAGGAAAACATACAAAAAAAACACCAGACAACCTGGTCATAAACGTCAGGCAAAACACTCAAACATAGAAAAATAAACTGACATCAGTGCAAAATATAACGTAGGCACAGTGGTAAAAGGATCAGGTGTAATACCTGGATATAGCAAAAGTGGATATTAGAGATCCGTGAGGCACGGCCCATCAATGGTCAAGCAAGAGTAGTACAATTAGTGCTGGGAGAGGGTTAGCGAACTAGCCAACCATCTACCCTAAATTTTGTGGAAGGTTTTGTTCCGTTTCTGGAGTTCAAAAGTAAGTTTATACAGTGGGATAACGTCATTAACCCCCCTGCCGGTAAACCCGAGCGCGACCTGATTTTTCAGGTAAATATCGATATCCACGAGTCGCGCTCGGGGTCAATATGCAGAGCCTGCAGCGCGCGCTGGCTTACCTTGGATCCAGGCGGGGTACTGTACTTACCTTGTCCCTGGATCCAGCGATGCATCCCCGCTGTGTGAGCGAGTGGCGTCCTCCATTCGACTCACACAGTGCCCGCGCGCCGCCGATCTCCGCTCCCTGCGACGTAACGGCGCACGGGGGCGGAGACCGGCGGCAAATTCAAAAAAGTAAACAAACACATTACATACAGAATACTGTAATCTTATAGATTACAGTACTGTATGTAAAAAGTACACCCCCCCCCTGTCCCTAGTGGTCTGCCCAGTGCCCTGCATGTTCTTTTACATAATAAAAACATTTTTTTTTGTGCCTGCAAACTGTAGATTGTCCATAGCAACCAAAAGTGTCCCTTTATGTCAAAAGTGATTTTAGAGCAGCTAGAAAACAGCGATAATAAATGATAATCACTTGCAGAATTGAGCGATAGCGATTTGTGGGAAAATTCGTCATAAAAAAATAAAAGTAATGACAGCGACAATTCTGCAACTGAGCAAATTTCAGTGATTTTGATTTGATTACATTAGTGAATAATTTTTATTATAATTACATTATTATTTGTTATAATTATTTATAGTTATTTATTATATTATAATTTTATGATTTTGTGTTTCAAACTTTATCATACCCGGGATGTCTACTAGTTTGGACAAATTTAAGCGAGTTATTCCTAAAAATTGCAGGCCTACAGTATAAAACGCAGAATTTCCATGCAAAATAATTGTACCGCTTTTGGTACGTAATTCCAGACAGAATCATACCGCCATGGAGGTTAATAAGTTTTAACCAGAGGGATTTCAGAGAGGTCTGTATGCCCTTCCAGGACAGTAAAATAGCTGTCACGATCTGGGGTCAGGCTCAGAGGCCAGTAGCTATAGCAGCAGAGCAGGTCACCCTGGCTGATGACACAGGGTCACCTGAGGTGCGGAATCTAAGCGCTAACCGGTGTTCACCAGAGCTCCTGAAGGTGGAGATGGATTTTGCTGCGTGTTAGCACCAGGTCGCGGTCCTCAGGATTGCCCCACCAGGAGGTGAGAAAGCCGGGGTACAATAGCAGATAAGCAGGTAAGGATCAAACAGAAGAGTGGTCGGTAAACAAGCCAAAAGGTCGGTAATGAGTATCTGAAGGTTGGGATCAGGCAGAAGCGTAGTCGATAACAAGCCAAGGGTCGATAATGAGCAGTAGCAAATATGGATGGCAGCAGAGAAGACAGGAGCGAGATACTGGCTGGAGATAGCACAATATTCTGGCAAGGAGGAAGTGCAGAGACATGGCTTGTATCAGGAAGTTCGTAGGAGGAGCAAGGGGTTCAAGGTTCAAGACAATCAAGACACAAGGCCTCAAGGTCCAATGGATCAGATGGGTTTGTCCAGCGGAACAGACAGGGATCTGTCCAGCATCCGAGATAGCTCAGTGAGAAGGCTCACTGCCAGACACAGCTGAGGTCCCAGGTTCAAATCCCGGTCCTGACAATAGCTTTTTTGACATAGAAAAAGAGTATACGGAGCAGTCTATTGGAATGTTATGATAGGTGTAATTCCCAAAAAAAGCTTAATAGGCAATTCTTGGTGTGGATTATGTTTGGGAGGCCTAGAGCAGATGAGATGAAAGCACCCACTTCTTCCCAGAAGTCCTGGACTACCGGGAATGACCAGAAGCAGTGTAAGAAATCGGCCTCCTGGCCACAGCCACGGAAACAGGCAGCTGAGGGCAGGAGACCCATCCTGTGTAACCTAGCCGGAGTGAGGTTGGTTTGATGGAAAATTTTGACCTGTATGATGTGGTCCTGGGAAGTAATAACAGAGGTTTTATATGTATCACTAAATTCTGACCAGTCCTCTTCAACCAGGGAGATGTCCAGAGAGGTCCATTTTAACTGAGCTTTGTGAAACCTGGGGTTAAAGTCAGTCATTAGGGCTGCATAATAGGTGGAGACAAGTTTAGTGGGATCTGGCTGTCTGAGCAGTTTTTCCAATGGGGGCAGGTCAGTGGGATCATCCAGGGAGCCAAAATGGGCACGAATAGCGTGCCTGAGCTGTTAGTAATAAGATAGGTATGATCTTGTTAAATCTAAACGTAGCTGAGAAAAAAATGTATAGCCCTAAGCATTTCTACAGGTGGCATAAAAATGTAACCCCCTTGGAGTTCCAGCGATTGGGATCAGGAAGGGAGTATAGTTCCTGCAGATTGGGGTTAAACCACAAGGGGTTGTTGGGAGATTTCACCCAGGTGTGCCTGGATACTTTAGTGACAATATAACGAAAAGAGGAAAGGGAAGTGGCAAGTAGGGAGGTTCCGGGGCAATCTGGAACCCGGCCTCTAGATAATATTATGTAGGGTTTCCAGAGAAGATGCGGGCACAGCCAATCGTGGATGTGCACCAACTGGGATGCCAAATAATATAGAAAGAAGTTGGGAAATGCCAGGCCTGCCAAGTGCGCTGGCAACTGTAGTGTTTCAAGTGCTACCTTGGGGGAGCCAACCTTCCACAGGAAAGTAGTACATATTGAATCTATGCGTTTAAAAAATAGATTTAGGTATTTTGCAAGGGGAATTGGCAAGGATAAGAACAATAAACCGCCCGTCAGGGTCGGTTTTAACTTGTACCGTCTCACCTGGGAGAGATTTGGCTAGAAGGATGGAACCCACCCTGGAGTAATTAGTATGAGTGGCATGATAGGAGTTAGACAACCACGGGCGTTTTAGGGCCCTTGTTTTAGAGCCTGTAAGGTGAGTCTCTTGGAGACAGATGATGTGAGAGTGACATTTTTTTTTAATACTGAAAAGACCAGGGATCTATTCTGGGGTGCATTCAGACCTCTAGTATTCCAGGAGACTATTCTTAGGGGCTTTCCCATTGTAAAACATACAGTAGTAAATAAGCACAAAGTAACATGCATACAAGAATATAAATGACCAGACAGGCCATGCCACCTGAAGCACATACAAGCACATGAGTAAAACAAGTGCGTGGATCCGCCATCAGGACATCATGAGCCAGCTATGAAATAATAAAAAACATTAAAAGTCTGCCATAGGCAGCAACCTGAGAAAAAATATAGGAGTCAAAAAGTGCAAAAAGGAACATAGAAAAAAAAGAAAAAAAACAACAAAACACCAAAGTCCCAGAAAGTTTAGATAAAATCCCTTGCCCCCCTCCCCACTCAGCCAACCCCAACATAGCGAGCCTTGGATCCCTGAACTGTAAAACTAATACCCCCCTCCTTAAACTGAGGGAGAGCTGTACCGTGGCCTCGCCACTAACTGGTATGGGGGGTGTAGTGGAGTCCAGAGTGACTTCTGAGCAGCATTGTAGGGGTGAAAAGCATCAAGCAAGCAGTCCAACAGCGGATACAGTAGATTGCAGAGTAAACAACCGGCAGAAGTTGTAGGGGGATAGGCCTGTTAATAAGGAGGAAGTTCAGTCTATTAGGATTAAAGATAACAGGGTAATAATTCTCAGGCCTATTGCAGAGAGGCGTACCATACCTTCATGAAAATTCGGATCAGACAGTGCAGTCAAGGCAAATGAGTTCTCCAAAATGGAAGGATGGACATATCCATAATCAGTTCAAGGCAAACATAGAGGAGAATACAGGGGCCTATGACCACAGATATTAGGCAGCCCTGTGCCTAGGAAGAACTCTGTATCGATCATTGAGCCAGGCCATAACCTCCTTGGGGTTGTTGTAGAAGTGCGCTTTACCCTCATAAATGATGCGCAGCTTGGCAGGAAAAAGCATGGCGTAGGAAAGGCCCTCCGTACGCAGACAGGCCTTCACTGCCTCAAAAGGAGGTGCGTTGTCGCTGGACATCTGCTGAAAAATCGGGGTACACTGAGATGGTGTTGTCATTGTATTTAAGTGGACCCTTCTCCCAGGCCAGGCGCAGAATAGCAACTTTCTCTTGGAAGTTGAGGATCCTGGCTATAATAAATCGTTGGGGTGCTCAGGAAGGTGGGGGACGCGGAGGGCACACTCAATGACATGTGAAAAGGATGATGCATCAGTTCCCAAAATTTCCCTCAGCCAATTATATAAGAATTTTTCTGGGTGGGAGCCCTCCGCCCTTTCAGAGAAACCAACGAATCGGAGGTTGTTCCTCCCGTCATTTGCCCCGTTAGGTCCTCACTGTAACAGCTAAGGGGTAGACAACATCCTCAAGGGAGCCGATACGTTCTTCAGCCTCCCCAGCTCTGTCCCTTAAATTTTGCACATCTTGCTTCAGGAGAGAAAAGTCCATGCGGACTGATGCAATCTGTGCAGTGAGAGGCCTTTCAGTCCTGTATAGCATGCATGATGGTAGCCAGCTTGGGCTCAGCAGGAGGGGAATCAGGGCCTGAGCCATCTTCACTGTTAGGGATGAGCCGAACACCCCTGCGTTCGGTTCGCAACAGAACCGTCGAACAGACCGACCGTTTGCGCAAACATTTAGAACCCCATTAAAGTCTATGGGACTCGGATGTTCAAATTCAAAAACAATCATTTTAAAGCCCAATATTTAAGTTATTGTTGGAAAACATCTTTGAGAACCCGGGTCTTGCCCCAGGGAACACGTATCAATGGAAAAAAGTTTAAAAAAGGTTGTTTTTTCAGGAGCAGGACTCCTGAAAAAATGACCGTTTTAAAACTTTTTTCCATTGATACATGTTTCCTCGGGCAAGACCTGGGTTCTCAAAGATGTTTTCACAGGCAAACTATAGACACCCAGCAGGTATAATATTAAAGGAATTTAAAGGAATTTTTCATATTTTTTTTTTAAGTTAAGCATCATTAAAATCACTGCTCTAGAATAAAAATTCCTTTAAATATTGTACCTGCTGGGTGTCTATACCTGTGATAACGTCTTTAAATAGCACAATCACCTGCCTGCCAGTAAATTAGGAAGAACTGATCTTGCTAAGCTATACAGTATATAAATATATGTACAACTCCTTAGGGATGTATATATATCCTCTACACACTGTAAATTAAGCTAAACTGACTAGCCTGCCTGCCTGCTCTATCTAGCTATATAAAAAGACTATCTCTCTGTCTCTCTGACTGCTCATTAACAACCGCAACACACTACACGAGGCCGCCCAGCAGGCGGCCTTATATAGTGTGGGGCATGTGCTAAAGCCCTGAGCCATAATTGGCCAAAGCCACCCTGACTTTGGCCAATTATGGCTCTCCGTTTTTTGCACGCTGTGATTGGCCAAGCATGCAGGGTCATAGTGCATGTTTGGCCAATCATCAGCGCGCAATGCCGCAGTGAATTATGGGCCTTTGCCCGTCACTCGAATTTGGCGCAAACGACCCGTTTTGTTCGAAATTTTTGTTCAAAATTCGTCGAACGTACGAACAGACAGTGTTCGAGTCAAACATACGTTCGTATCGAACGCAGAGCTCATCCCTACTCACGGTCTATGGGGTAGTCCTAAAATGCAGGGGGTCTGGCTGTGCACAGTGGGGAGCAGGGGCAGATTCACTCACCAGAGCCTGTGATTTCTTAGGAGGAGTGGAGATGACATGCTGCTATGCCTGTGTCCTGGAGCCATCTTGTCATCTGAATCAGGCCTGCTGTTCCGCCGCAGATGCTGGCACGGGTGGCCCGTATTTCACCATGGATGCCAGCTTGGAATGTTCCCACTACCGTGGGGAGTATTTAGAAGTTGGTCTGATACAAATCGGATATAGGATGCCTGTAGGATGCCACTCGGAAGACAGAGCTGAAGTCTCACAGGTCTGTTCCCTCTGCCATCCGGACACGCCCCCAATATTATTTTTTTGTAACAGCTTAGATATAGATTTTGTATGGGAGGTATATATATATATATATATATATATATATATATATTGTAAGGAGTTAGCTCTGTAGCGGGGGGTGTGTGTGACCCCCTAGATGGGTTCACTACACACTGAACTATACAGAGAGGCAGTCGAAGACGGTTAAAAACAAAGAGTTTGGTTTATTCTTCCATATTGCTGGAAACAAGTGCAAGCATCCAAACAGCATAAACAAAACATAAAATAAAACCTGGCCACTTGGGGCGTTTACCTTCACCACACAGGAACCTATCTATGGAGGCAGGCACTGCTGGTCATACACCAGAGAAAGAATAGTCTTTTTGATTTTTATCACACAGAAAAATCAACAACCACCTCACCTCTTCAGAAGTCTCTCACTGCTCTCCTTAACTCCAAAAGCCTCAGGATGCAGCAATCAGTATTCATCCTTTGGATAACTTAGAGGCCTTAATTGCCTTATTCTGAACAGCTGAAGTTTTCCAACGCCCTAAACCTTCCTGGCTACCGCTGTAGCTGAAACCTGGTAGTAATTGGTAGTAATTGGTGTATTGTCTAAACAAGGCAGAAATTTATCACAGATTTACCCGACTTCCTGTCACAATATATATATATATATATATATATATATATATATATATATACACACACATACACACATACATTCCCTCTGATCTACTATTCGTATATTGGCCCTATTTAGTGTGCTTTTGTGATCCGTCTCAGAACACTACTTGTTCATCCATCTGAGAGTTCTTTCACATTATGAACTCACGCCTCTGAGATTTGTCAATTGCTTGGTCCAACGGGTATTTTTGGATAAGCATGTACCAACTGTGCGGCATTCTGAGCATTCAAGACACTTTTCATTTTGTTTACCGTATTTATCGGGGTATAGCGCGCTCCCGCGTATAGCGCGCACCCCTAAAGTGGCCCCCATTCCTGTGGAAAAAAAGATTTTTGTACTTACAGTTTTGGTGTCTTGCGCGGCGTCCATCGGCGGCTTCGGGTGTCCTCTTCGTGGGGTCCGGCGTCCTTCTGCCGCGTCCTCCCCGCTCGATTCCCCACGCCGAGTTTGACTACTGCGCCTGCATATACCGAGCGCAGTACACTCGTGTATAGTCGGGCAGGCTCGGCTCCTCTCGCGCTCACGTCCTGGACGTACAGGACGTAAGCGCGAGAGGAGCTGAGCCTGTGCGATTATACACGAGTGTACTGCACTCGGTATATGCAGGCGCAGTACACTCGTGTATAGTCGGGCAGGCTCAGCTACTCTCCCACTCACGTCCTGTACGTCCAGGACATGAGCTTGAGAGGAGCCGAGCCTGCCCGACTATACACGAGTGTACTGCGCTCGGTATATGCCGGCGCAGTATTTAAACTCGGCGCGGGAAAGCGGGTATCGGTGTATATCGCGCACCCACGATTTTGCCCTGATTTTCAGGGCAAAAAAGTGCGCGGTATACGATTATAAATACGGTATGTATTTTGCCTATATACTGCATCCATGTAGTTTCCTTATGTGATTATTTATGGTTAACTTAATGTTTTTTCTCACCTAGTTGCAATTATCATAATAGATATTGCTTTCCCCTGAAGAAGCGAAATTCGCTAAACATGTCGAGAATGTGCGATTTCTGTATGGTTTAAACTTGTAATTTTGTTATCTGATGACCACTAATACCTATGGATATTGATTGGACTATAGATTTTAAATGTTCTATTTTTGTAATTAATCAAATCATTTTGTAATTTTTATAATACAAGACGAGTTCTTTCTCATAATTACCGCAATGTGAATCGCACCACAATATATCCCCTTTTCCTTTTCTTCTACAATTCTAATACAAAAGAAATTATAGCAAAAATAACGAATGCATTTGACAGGATTCTTTAAATTGTTAAAGGTCTAATGAAACAAAAGGTCAATTCGGAGTACATCTTACAGTCCAATCAGCTGATTAATTTTGTGCTGGAGGTTGGATTACTGAGAACTGAATAAGAAGGGTGTAAGGCATGGAAAAGATACGAAGCGAGTTTTGATACAGTGTGAGAGGAACATCTATACAAGCATCATGAATCACTCATACATCCACTCACATAGAGGTGATGGATGGTGGGCCTATCTCCCATGAACTGCGAGTTCGCTCTTGGTCCTGGGTGTACACCTGGCTGCTCCTCTTCTAAGGCTGGGCTGAGTTGGCACTCGGAACGAATCAGAGGAAACCTCACACAGCGTGTATGTCAGGAGAAAAACAGACTATAGCACAGCCCCTGTGTATCCCCCCCGGAAGTGGTTTTGTGGCTATCCGTGCAATAGCCGTGAGGTGAGGAGTTAGGGACCACCAGAGGCATTCACTGCTAACTTCTTTCCCTGCACCACTTCTTTTTCTCTGGATCTATTTCTGGACATTTGGAAAGCACTCTGAGAGACTTTCTACTGCATATATTCTTTACCCAGAGACGTTTCCCTGTGAGAGGCTCCCTCTGGCTTTCACACATAATATTTGCAAGCTACCAGCACATTGTGTATTACTATTTTTTCTTGGGTTGTATTATCACATGGACTTTCTTGTTATTTTGATACTTGCTATTTTTGGTATTCCACTATTTATTGTCATATTGTGATTTATACAATATATGCATTGACACAATACCCATGTTTGTTATTGCTTTGCTCTGATTCTGCCCTCACCCTCCTTCACCCACGTTCACCCCCTTTTCCACCCACGTTCACCTGCCTAGGCATTTATCCCTGTGATACTTTCGTATCTTAGCCCTCACCTTTCACAGCGCAGACACCCCCCCCCTTTTTTTCATTTTGCATTTTCTCTCTGCCCAGGACAGAGTGTTAGGTGTTTGCAGCAGTGACCCCATCCCAACCCCCCCCCCCCCGGTAGCGCAGGAGCCCTCTTTACAAAAAGCTGTGGGTGTCACGTTGGGGTTTTTATAAACCTTGGTAAGGAGTAAAATAGGCGTTCATCCTACCTTTAGAAACTCCCAGGGAGTTTTAGGGGTTAATTTCCTGTTGATAAGTATAATTAATATTTAGAGTAAATTCCTGTTCGGCTTTAGTACGTTTATTGTGGGGAACTTTTTTATACAATTCTGCATTTTCAATATCCACTGGCGCATTGAAGAATATTGTTCAGTTGACATGACCACTACATTGACTCCTTTGTCAGATGGCTTTATCACTATATTTTTCCTATTTTTTAGATCCCCTAAGGCTCTCCTCTGGCTCAGAATTTGATTGTATTGGTCCCCCTCCTTAACAGACAGGGTTTTAATTTATTGTGTGGTTTGTTGGATAAATGCTCAAATATTGTCATTTATTGACAAGGAAGGAAAAGATTGTGAATTGCAAATCTACTGAAACTGAAGTTAACTCTTTGATCTCTAATAATTTCTCCAGATCAATTATAACAATCAAATCAACCTGTTCTGAGGTGTCTTTCTCAAGTTATTCAATTTGTACTCAGAGCCTCTTGTGGAACTTAGGGAAAGAACAGAAGTAAGCTGAAAGGTGACCTGGGGTGTGCCGTGGTCACAAGGTCAGTATGCCTAAAAGGGGGCAAAAACAAAAAACACTAGGACGAATGTATGTGTTTAAGAAGATTTATTGACAACAAAATCAATCGGCCATATGAGCAAAAGCCTGAGACATCTCAACGAGTGGCTCCGGGATGTATCTGGATTAACATGAAGACCTCCACCTACCTAACCTTTTAATGACGTGAACCGGGACTCCCTGGCGCGAGGCCGCAGAGGCGGCCCCAATCCTAAATGAATGTCCTGAGTAGGACATGGGATTCAACCCCAGATTCCCTAAGAGGGTGCGACAATACTTCATGAAGAGTGCAGAGGTGAGAGAGGCCTTGTTAACTGGCAAAAGAGGACTATCCCTGGGTTCCCCTGACAACTGGGCCATGAGCAAATCCAAGACTGTAATCGGCCACCAACCAGCCTCAACCTTGAGATACCTGATGTTGGTAAACTAACTTTAGTCAGGAGGACTTCCCCTGTTTGAGTGAACAGGACGATTTGGGATGCACCCTATAACAGGTGGCACAGACATGCAGTAGGCGACATTGACAGTAATTGCAAGATCCCTGATTGAAATTATTGCATAACTGAGATTTACCTAGATATTGAAACGGCCGACCGAGCTTGTCAAAAGGAGGCAGAAAGGGCAGGGGTTGGCAACAAACTAGAGGGTGCTCTGGAGGTACACGGCACAGCGGAGGTCCCATGAGAGGGCACCAGTAGGATGTATGCGTGGATGACTGTCATGTGGTGCAGACAGGAGATCTTAACCCTGCAAAATGGTGTCAAAAAAGTTCAGTATCTACAACGCTCCAGTTGGTCATTGTCAGTACTGGATCCCTCTAGGACCCAGCGCACTCACCTGACACAGCCTTGGCTGGGAAACACTGATTGGCCAGCTCTCCTTTAAAACACCTGTGTTTTCACCCAATCAGTGCTCGTGATAGAGTTACTCTGCTTGCCTTGAGAGATCCAGCCTGACCTGTTTATCTGCAAACTTTGTGTATGACCCGGACTGTTTGACCCCGCTTGTTGCTT
The DNA here is from genome assembly GCA_029574335.1 of Rana kukunoris. NCBI lineage: Eukaryota > Metazoa > Chordata > Amphibia > Anura > Ranidae > Rana > Rana kukunoris. Next base: position 265,928,466 of record CM056059.1, on the reverse strand, counting down.
CCGATTTGGTACCATTCGAACTCTGATTACCGTGTATGACTCGGCTTGCCTAGACCACATCCATTGCAGTGGTGCACTACTAGCACCAGCAACACCACCAACATCCACACCTGCGGTGAACTACAGTTCCAGCTTTCCTGCTCATCAAAACACCTACTTCAGCAGTGAACTACAAGTGCCAGCTGTCCTGCTCATCTCTACCCTGCATCCGTGGTGAACTACAAGTCCCAGCGCTGACCTGCTTCTCAAGACCTGCTCATGGTATGTGCTCTTGTTATTGAACTATAAGCATATTAGCACACCTGAACTGTTGTCTGCTGCTAGCCTGATATGAAACCTGACATTATCACGAGCCATACATAAAAAGGGAAAACCCATCATGGATTCTGAGCAGGCTCAGATGTTTGCACAAGAACTTTGCCGTTTATCCCATCAAGTTCAGCAAATGGCCACAGAGCTCACCAAGGTACAATCCCCTACTACAACTGTTACAAAAACTTTATCTGAACCAAAAATTCCTTTGCCTGACCGTTTTTCTGGCGACCGTAAGGGATTCTGCAACTTTAAAAACAGCTGCAAATTATATTTCAAATTAAGGCCATCCTCTTCTGGCTCTGAAACTCAGAGAGTTCAGATCATTATCTCTCTGCTACAGGGTGACCCCCAGGCTTGGGCCTTTAACCTTGAACCAAACCATCCAGCCCTGCTAACTGTAGATGCCTTCTTTGAAGCCCTTGGATTGCTGTACGATGATCCAGATCGTATGGCTACTGCAGAATCAACCCTGCGTAACTTAAAGCAAGGAACCACCACAGCTGAAATGTACTGCTCAGAGTTTCGCAGGTGGGCCCCAGAATCTGGCTGGAATGATGCAGCTCTCCGCAGCCAGTTCAGAATAGGTCTTTCAGATGCAATTAAGGACGCTCTGGTCAACTTCTCCTATCCACCCTCACTGGAGGAAGCTATGTGTCTAGCCATTAGAATTGATCGCCGTCAGCGAGAGAGGGGGCGAGAAAAAAATATGGCTGTGGCAAACTGTATACCTCCCTTACCACCTGACCATCCAACCTCCAGTGCCAGTTCAGTGGAAGAACCTATGCAGCTAGGCTCCACCCGGCTATCTGCCCAGGAACACACACGCCGGCGTAATATGGGACTTTGCCTGTATTGTGGGCTCAGGGGTCACATGCTCCGTTCGTGCCCTACACGTCCGGGAAACTCCCGGACCTAGGTGATTATGGGGAGGTCACCTTAGGTCTGCTTTCATCTCCCCAGGGGGACAGTCGTATACTTCTACCTAGTGTTATTCACTTTGGGACAGGGACTCATGAACTGCTGGCCTTGGTAGATTCTGGAGCTGCTGAGAATTTTATTGATAAAACTTTGATTACCTCCTTGTTCCTGGAAACTCATATGCTAGATTGCCCAGTCCCCCTAATTTCTGTGGATAACCGGCCTCTCTCACAAGACCTTGTGCTTCAGTCCACCAATCCCTTCCAGTTACAATTGGGGGCCCTGCACTGGGAGAAGATTTCATGTCTTGTCATTGACTCTCCATCCACTCCTTTGATCCTAGGCCTTCCTTGGCTTCAGAAGCACAATCCTGTAATTGACTGGCGAACAGGAAATATTCTGGCTTGGTCCAATCAGTGTAAAGGAAGTTGCATCCAGCACCCTGTTCGACTTGCTGCTTGTCAAGTGGGAATGGAACAGATTCCGCTTTGTTATAAGGACTTTCAGGATGTGTTTTCTAAAGGGAGTGCTGACACCTTACCACCTCATCGCAGTTATGACTGTCCCATTGACCTTTTGCCTGACACTACACCTCCGCGAGGGAGAGTCTTTCCATTGTCCGAACCAGAGAACCTTGCTTTGCAAGAATACATCCAGGAAAACCTAGCTAAAAGTTTCATCCGTCCCTCTACTTCTCCCGCAGGCGCAGGTTGCTTCTTTGTCCCAAAGAAGGACGGGGGTCTAAGACTTTGTGTTGACTACAGAGGTCTAAATAAAATAACCGTTCCCAATCGGTACCCTCTCCCTCTCATCACAGAGTTATTCTCCCAAATCCAGGGAGCAAAGATTTTCTCCAAACTAGACCTAAGGGGAGCCTATAATCTAGTGCGCATCCGTAAAGGAGATGAGTGGAAGACAGCCTTTAACACCAAGGATGGCCACTACGAGTGTCTTGTCATGCCTTTTGGTCTCAGGAATGCACCAGCTGTCTTTCAAAACTTTATGAATGACATTTTCCGTGACCTGTTGGGTCGCTTTATGCTTGTATACTTGGATGATATTTTGATATATTCTCCCAACCTTGAAACGCATCAGAGGCACGTCCGTTCAGTGTTGGCCCGATTAAAGGCTCATTCCCTTTTTGTTAAGCCTGAAAAATGTTCATTTCATGTCAAACAAGTACCTTTTCTGGGCTACCTAATCTCTGACACAGGCCTAACCATGGATCCAGCCAAGATTCAGGCCATTCTAGACTGGGCATCACCTTCAGACCTGAAAGCAGTTCAACGCTTCCTGGGCTTTGCAAATTTCTATCGGAAATTCATTAGGAATTTTGCCACCATTGCACATCCCATCACCTCTCTCACCAGGAAGTCTCCGTCTAAGTTTAAATGGACTACTGAAGCCCAGACAGCCTTCACTCAGTTGAAGAAAGCCTTTACCTCTGCACCAATTCTACGCCATCCTGTTCCTGAGCTGCCTTTTATTGTGGAGGTAGATGCATCCGAAGTAGGGGTGGGGGCGCTTCTGTCACAAAAGGACCCTGTAACTGCTGCCATCCACCCCTGCGCCTTCCTGTCCCGTAAATATTCCCCAGCAGAGCGCAACTATGATATAGGCAACAGAGAACTTTTGGCCATAAAGCTAGCTTTGGAGGAATGGAGACATTGGCTGGAGGGAGCTCGCTATCCATTCATAGTTCTGACTGACCACAAAAACCTTGAATACATCCGTTCTGCTAAAAGACTGAACTCACGTCAGGCCAGGTGGTCATTGTTCTTCTCAAGATTTGACTTCACAATTTCTTATTTACCAGGGCCAAAAAATGTTAAGGCCGATGCCTTGTCTCGCAGTTTTTTATCAGAATCCCCACCTCCGCTTCCTCCACAATCCATTATCTCTGAGGACAGGATTTTGGCTTTCACCCAGACTGACATCTCTGAGGCCTTATTACCTGCACAGGCTGAAGCCCCCCCTTCCACTCCCTCTGGTATGCTTTTTGTGCCCTTGGCTCTTCGTTTGCAGGTTTTGCAGCAGGTACATGCGTCAAAGCCTGCAGCGCATCCGGGGTTTAGACAAACTTATGAGATTATCTCTCGCAACCTCTGGTGGCCATCGATTAGGCAGGATGTGCTAGCCTTTGTCCAGGCTTGTGAGGTTTGTGCCAGAAGCAAGGGCAGTACCTCTAAGCCCTCCGGTCTTCTACGTCCTCTACCAATACCTACTTGTCCCTGGACCCATTTATCTATGGACTTTATCACTGACTTGCCTCCGTCCCAGGGATGTTCCACGATCTGGGTGGTGGTAGACAGGTTCAGTAAGATGGCCCACTTTGTTCCACTTCCGAAACTGCCGTCTGCTAGAGATCTGGCATCTTTATTCATTAAACATGTTTTCAGGCTCCATGGGGCACCAATTAACATTGTCTCAGACCGCGGCTCTCAGTTTATAGCCCAGTTTTGGAAGGCCCTTTGTTCTCAGCTAGGGATTAAGTTATCATATTCTTCAGCCTATCATCCCGAGACAAATGGCCAAACGGAAAGAACTAATCAGACTCTGGAGAAGATGGTACGTTGTCTGATGGCCAATGATGAGGTGGAGTGGGTCGACAGCCTTCCATGGGCAGAGTTTGCCTTTAATAATTGTGCCAGCTCTTCTACAGGGACCTCTCCCTTCTTCTGTGTTTACGGGTTGCATCCTCGTGTGTGCTCCTTTGATCTTCCACCCTCTGATGTTCCAGATGCCAACACCACGATTGAAAATTTCTCCAAAATCTGGTCTGACGTCAATCGTGCTATTTCTCGTTCGGTGCAGGCTTTTAAGAAAACGGCTGATAAGAGGCGCTCAAAGGCCCCGGGATATAAAGTTGGTGACAAAGTGTGGCTATCATCCAGGAATCTGTCCCTGCATGTTCCATCCAAGAAACTTGGCCCAAAATTCATCGGGCCCTATGAGATTTCGGAGATTGTTAATCCTGTGTCCTATAGATTAAAACTCCCCCCGTCCATGCGCATTCCTAATGTCTTCCATGTTTCTTTATTGAAACCTGTTCACTCTAGTCTCCAAATAAATGAACCAGAACCTGTAGATGTGTCGGATAGCCAGGAATATGAAGTGGCATATATTCTTGACTCCAGACGAGTACGCAATTCCTTACAATACCTAGTTCATTGGAAAGGTTTTGGCCCAGAGGATCGATCCTGGATCCCAGCTCGCGATCTCCATGCTGATCGCGTTAAGAAGAAGTTCCATCTTCGATATCCAAGTAAGCCTGGGGGTGCAGGAGCAACCCCTCGAGAAGGGGGGGGTACTGTCAGTACTGGATCCCTCTAGGACCCAGCGCACTCACCTGACACAGCCTTGGCTGGGAAACACTGATTGGCCAGCTCTCCTTTAAAACACCTGTGTTTTCACCCAATCAGTGCTCGTGATAGAGTTACTCTGCTTGCCTTGAGAGATCCAGCCTGACCTGTTTATCTGCAAACTTTGTGTATGACCCGGACTGTTTGACCCCGCTTGTTGCTTCCGATTTGGTACCTTTCGAACTCTGATTATCCGTGTATGACTCGGCTTGCCTAGACCACATCCATTGCAGTGGTGCACTACTAGCACCAGCAACACCAGCAACATCCACACCTGCGGTGAACTACAGTTCCAGCTTTCCTGCTCATCAAAACACCTACTTCAGCAGTGAACTACAAGTGCCAGCTGTCCTGCTCATCTCTACCCTGCATCCGTGGTGAACTACAAGTCCCAGCGCTGACCTGCTTCTCAAGACCTGCTCATGGTATGTGCTCTTGTTATTGAACTATAAGCATATTAGCACACCTGAACTGTTGTCTGCTGCTAGCCTGATATGAAACCTGACAGTCATCACCTGATGCTGGGTAAACACAGCTCGACTACTGCATACAAATATTAATTAAGCTCCTCACTCCTTTGAGGACTGACTGAGCAGATAATATCCCTGAAGATAATAAATGCCAGTACAAAATCGGAATGGAGAGCTTGCGACTCAGTCTGTGGTCCCTGGTCTTGACTTGATTTATTGTCGGCAATGTCATGGGCCGCTATTAAGAAGGAGGCTAAGTTGACATCCTTGCCATCCAAGATGTCTTTTTTTATGTTGGCCGGGATGAAATAGGTAGGAGTGACCGATAGAGAACTAGCGCTCTTACCTGCAGCTACCGGGACAATTAAGGGTAACGCCGGGTCTGCTGATGTAGCGGGAATGGCAGGTGCTACCGGAGTCAGGCAAGGAGGGCTTTGCAGGACCTCCACCCTGGCCTGTAACTCCTGAATAGATGTTGTCAAAACATTAAGAGAGGAATAAATGAGCGTAAGGGATGCCCCAACTGAACGCGGGGTCACTTGCTCAGAAGTGGCACCTGAAGCCCTGGGAAATAGCAGCCTGAAAAGCTTTGCCTTGTGTGCAGAAGACGGGTAGGAGATACCCCTGCGCTGAAGCTCAGCCATTAACCTGGGGATGGTCCAGGACTAGGGTTGAGCGAACCTGAACTGTAAAGTTCGGGTTCGGTACGAACTTTGGGCTATTCCCGAACCCGGACCCGAACCTGAATAATTGGTGAAAGTTTGGGTCCGAGTTCAGAGTTCGGGAAAAAAAATGCGCGGTGGTCCCCCCAAATTCAATAACCAGACCCTTTAGGTCTGGTATGGATATTAAGGGGAACTCCACCCCAAATTTAAAAAAAAAATGGCATGGAGTTCCCCCTAAAATCCACACCAGACCCCTTATCCGAGCACGTTAACCTGGCCGGCCGCAGAAAAGAGGGGGGGACAGAGTGCAGCCCCCCTCTCCTGAACCGCACCAGGCCACATGCTCTCAACATAGGGAGGGTGCTTTGGGGTGCCCCCCAAAGCAACTTGTTCCCATGTTGATGGGGACAAGAGTCTCATCCCCACAACCCTTGCCCGGTGGTTGTGGGGGTATGCGGGCAGGGGGCTTATCAGAATCTGGAAGACCCCTTTAACAAAGGGGACCCCCAGATCCTGCCCCCTCCCTGTGTGAAATGGTAATGGGGTACACTGTACCCCTACCATTTCACGAAGAAAGTGTAAATAGTAGTTTTCAGAAAAAAACACACACACCGTAGAACAAATTACTTTATTAATTAAACCAAATAAAAATCCAGCGGTGAAAATAGACGATCGATGCTGCTCCCTGCTCCAACGTTGTCTTGTATCCAGCACCGGGTGATCGGTTCAGCACCGGATGATCGGTCCAGCGCCGGATGATCTCTCCAGTGACGGCCGGTTGGTCCAGCAAAGAGAAGATCCATCCATTCAGAGCACAGCTCCGTGAATGACGCGCCGGAGCTTTGACGTTTCTTTTAAAGGGGAGGCGCGCCACACGTCACGTGACCCTGTCCCCCTCTGACGCACACAGTGCTACGTCACTGTACCAGCCCAGACATGCCCCTTGCGTCAGAGGGGGAACGGGATCACGTGACTCATGGCCCGCCTCCCCTATAAAAGAAACGTCAAAGCTCCGGCACGTCATTCGCGGAGCTGTGCTCTGAATGGATGGATCTTCTCATCGCTGGACCAATCGGCCGTCGCTGGAGAGATCACCCGGCGCTGGAGAGATCACCCGGCGCTGGATAGAAGACAACGTTGGAGCAAGGAGCAGCATCGATCGGCTATTTTCACCGCTGGATTTTTATTTGGTTTAATTAATAAAGTTATTTGTTCTACAGTGTGTGTGTTTTTTTTCTGAAAACTACTATTTACACTTCCTTCGTTAAATGGTAGGGGTACAGTGTACCCCATTACCATTTCACACAGGGTAGCAGGATCTGGGGGTCCCCTTTGTTAAAGGGGTCTTCCAGATTCTGATAAGCCCCCTGCCCGCATACCCCCACAACCATCGGGAAAGGGTTGTGGGGATGAGACCCTTGCCCTCATCAACTCTGCCCCCCCCCTCTTCTCTGCGGCCAGCCAGGTCAACGTGCTCGGATAAGGGGTCTGGTGTGGATTTTAGGGGAAATTCCACGCCATTTTTTTTTTACATTTGGGGTGGATCATTTCAATCTGATTATACCCATAACGTGAAAGGCAACAAAATGGTGGTGAAGGACATGGTGAAGCCTAATAACGCCATACAGACTGAATGCCAAGTGTAAAAGGAAATGTAATACCTACCTAAAATGCTGGAATTGGAAACGTGACAAAAAAAACCTGAGGATATAAACAAAGAGTTGAAAAATGAACGGCACTTACTGCGCTTGCTGAAACTGAAAAAATAACTCTCACAGTTCGCCTACGCACATACACACTGCAACCAGCTCCTAAGGGTGAAGAAAACAAAGCGTAAAATGCGATATCCTAGAAAGGCAAAACAAAACCCCTTATGCAAAGTAAAACATGAAGTACCAAAGACTGGGGGTACTGCGAGAACTTGCTAGGCTCACTTGATGGAAAACACAGCCTGAGGTGGCGTACACACGTACGAGAACCTCGACGGGCGGAACACATCGTTCCGCCCGTAGAGGCTCTCGGCCGTCCGTCAAAATTGGCGACCCGCCCGTCGGGAATGGCAACCAGCCATTCATCCAAGCGGGCCGTCGAGCAAATAGTGAGCCTGCTCTCTATTCGCTCGACGGGATTCCCGACGGGCGGGGCGAGCCAGGAGCATACACACGGCCGAGGTTCTCGCTGAGATGCAGCTCCCAGCGAGGTTCTCGCTGGTATCTAGCGAGAACCTCGGTCGTGTGTACGCCGCCTGACTGATCACACACCCTGCAACCAGTACCTGGAAGGAAAATTAGAAAAACAAACAGGCAAATATGACATGCAAGCGGAATGGTAAGGCACCTGAAAATAAAACAACCTGAAAGGTGAAATAGACATTCTGATCAGCATTGGAAGAAACAATTCCCCACCAAGGTTTGACAAGAGGAATAGTGAACCATTTGATAAGTAGGATAAATATTGCCCCCTCATAGGTGACCGCAGAAGGAATTGTGCTCCAACTTGAAGTGGATGTAATAGTGTCACATCAATGGCGTCAGAGGATGAAAGGTGCCCCGCAACTACTCTCAATGGAAAGAATGGTGCTCTATTGTATCAGTGGCTGAAATTGTACCCCATCATTATGTCAGTGGTTGAACTGGTGCCCCATCATTGCTGTCCATGGATAGAACAGTGTCCCGTCATTGATGCCCGTGGATGGAACAGTGCCCCATCATTGATATCAGTGGATGGAACAGACTGAGGTATAGGCCCCAAGGAAACGCAACCCCCCTTCCCATCTGTACTTTGATGACACTTCCCGCAGGATCCCTTAAAAACACCAACTGCCAGCAACCTATACCTACCCCTCCATCCTCACAGAAATGTCATGCTTGTGAACAGATGGGGGGGGGGGGAACGACACATGGAAAAACGCGAGACGCCCCAAAGAAAAAATACCCCTTCCTTGCTGCCCCCACCGCCGCAGCAAAGCGAGCAGCGGCCTTGCAACAGCAGCCCTGACAGATACCTGAACCTGCGCTTGTCACAGGAGAGGAGAGGGACTCGTCCAACTTCTGCCTATCACCACCAGGAAATTACGTCGGCGACCTGGAAATTACGCGGACGAGTGTCCAGCACGACAGGCACGCCCCTGAAAGAGAAAGGCACGCCCTCCACGCAAAACGAGAGGAAGCCGACAGCAGGAGGAGGCCCGGGGCTGGCTTAAGAAGGTGAGGCTCCTCCTACAAATGTAGGCAGGCCTTTGCCCTGCCTCCTTACACGTTGTTGAAGAGCTTTAAAGTCTTTTGTATCTTGACCAATCAAAATTAGTTATGCAGTTTTGGCGTATTTGTTAGCAAAAATGTATGTCTTTGATTGTTTTAAAGGAATCTTCTTTTAAGGACAGAATCGTAATCCTAGTGATAGAATCTCAGTTTTTACCTGGGATAATGATATTAGAGACAAATTGATAACTTCTAAAGGGGTTTGTGCTTTATGTTTGTTTGTGCAGTTCTAATGTGCTCTGGTATTTGATTCTCTAAAAAAGAACGTTCTGGAAAGTTTGGAGGCAGCCAAACCTTCAGAAGGAATATCAAGTGGGCCACAACATGTGGTATTCATGGTCATGTGTGATTGAGATTGTGCTTATGAAGTGACATTGCTATTCCCAAGGGTGTGCGGCTGTGCATTTTTGAGGTGCAATAATTGTTATGTCTGAGAACAATTGGAAGCATTATGTGAAGATAACTGAGTACCTGTTGTATTGGAACAGGAAGAAGAATTGTATGGTGTGTCACCCATTATCTGTGTTGTTTGTTTAGATTATTTTAACCTACCACCTCCATGCACATTAAAGTTGTAGCGCTACCCAATTCAAGAGCCACTGAATATAAGTGGGATCGGCGTGTTGAGTTAACTTGCAGGGGCCAGATTCTCATAGAATTCCGGCGGCGTAGCGTAAGCCATTTACACTACGCCGCCGCATCGTACTAGAGCAAGTGCTTTAATCTCAAAGCACTTGCTCCGTAGTTTTCGCCGGCGTTGCGTAAATCGCCCAGCGTAAACCCGCGCAATTCAAATGGGGCGGCTTGTATTTAAATTAAGCGCGCCCTCGCGTTGAACGAACTGCGCATGCGCCGGCTGGGGAAAAAGCCCAGTGCGCATGCTCCAGCTCACGTCGGAAAGCATCGTTGAAACCGACGTCAAAACTACGTGAGCGTCATTTACGCAACTCCCTATTCGCGAACGAGTTAGTAAAGCGACGTAAGCGACGGAAAAAGCCGACGCTGACCCGACGCCATACTTAACATGGCATCCGATGGCACCCGTTGGCATCCGACGGTACTTCGTAAGGTTACTCCTCATAGAAGCAGGGGTAACCTTACGAGTTCGTAAACGACGTACGCGACGACGGGGCGGCGTAAAATCGATCGGGAATCGGCGTAGTAGCCTCATTTGCATAGGCAAATGAGAAAACAACGTAAAGGCCACCTAGTGGCCGGAGTTGCCATTACAACTACGATCCGCAAGAGTAATTGTATTATATACTTGTCGGATGTAGAAGCATCACTCGCATAGATACGAGGCTAAAAAAAAAGCGATACGACGGGGTATCTGAGATACCCCGTCGTAGCGCCTCTGAGAATCTAGCCCCAGGTGTCTAGGGGTGATACTTGTGAGTTGAAATAGAGAGCGAATGTCCAGTCTTTAGTTGGATTTTCTTCAATGTATTATTCCAAGGCCTAACATGGCCTACATCAACATAGTACAGGACAGGAAAGGTTGATGGGCAGAGAGATAGCTTGAGTACCAGGCCTTGGATATAGAAGAGAGAGAGAGCGCGATCCTGCTCTCAGCAGTGATAAACTCAGTTTGTCGCCACTCCAGTCGGAATGGGTAAAGTGCCCCCGGACAGACCCCTGCCATGGACCTGGCAGCCGGAACGTCACTTGCTAACGTTGGGAGGACCAGGCCTCTGCCACAGGCCTGGCTCGGGCCTCTGCCACAGGCCAATTACTTGAATGAGCGTGATTTGAAATGAGCAAGTCCTCCCAATGAATTTAGTCAGAGTCACTGGATCCCCGATGGTTCATTCAAGCCCTATTGGATCACCTGCCTCCGGGTTCTCCTCAAGTCGATCCCCCACCGTACAGCTCCCAGCTTGGGATCCTTTTAGGAAAGGATTGGGACCCAGCAGCTACTGGGATCCCTCTCTATGTCATGATGAAGATCCGCATGGTGCGCAACTTTGGCCAGGTAGGCCACGGCTGTGGGGTCCATGGATGCGCGCACCCTGAAGGTGGATGCCGCACCTGGAACTTGGACCCTGCAGAAAAAGAGAAAAATTGCCTCGAGGCCAAGGCGGCTGCCCCAGATATAGCCTCCCCCAGCATGCCTTAGCGAGGGAACCAACCCCTCTGATTTCCTCAGCAGCCAAACGAGTCCGCCAGAACCCCTCTACCGCCAGCTGCCGCCCAGGGGTGGGAACTCACCCCTGAAGTGCAGACTGATCCACAGGACAGTTCTGGGAATGACAGCAGCCTGAATTTGACAAATTGTGAATGTGAGCTGCGTAACTCTCTCATTCCCCACTAACTTTAGCGTAACGCCCTTACAGAAAGTAAGGGGGCGCTACATATCCCCCCACTTAAATTGACACTGTCCCCAGTGTCCCAAAGCATTTGGGTTTGAATGCTGGCCTGATACTGTAAACAGACAGAAAAGAAGGGAAAAAAAAGAGAGGAGAAAAAACAAACAAACATACAACTTTATAATATACTTCTTCAGGTATCAATATAATTTTCCTAAATTATGTACAACCTCCAAGGTCGGGATTGAGGCTGTATGAACGCAAAGTCTCCCTTCCTCTCAAATCTTGACATTGCTATCTTACAAAGCAATGGTGCAGAACACTGCCCCTAGCGGTCAGTGCCCCGGTACTGCAGCAGTTCAAAATCCAAAAGTGAAGAAGTAGCAGTAAAGGGAAGTGAGCTAAAAAAAAAGTTTTTTTTCCTTGTGGAATCCTCCGATACTGCAATCAAATTTGACAAAGTCCCACTCTAACTGACTGAACCCACCCTTCCCAAGAGTCCTTCACACAAATGTTCATGCGGATCTGGAAGAGCAGGCGGAAAAAGGGGAAAGGAAAAAGGGGTGTCCATGTCAGGCAGCACAATCCACAGTCTTAGTCATAGAGCTGAGGATCCGGTAGCATAACAGTGTCCCCTCTGGCTGTGGTCGATGAGAACAAAAGGTCTGATCCTCTTTCCTGGGACATTTCAACACAACTCGATTTCGGTAGATGTGTCGGCCCCAGCTCCAATCACGATGGCATCTCTCAAACTTGTCCTTCCAATGAGGCAGCCTCGAATCAGCTCCCACATAAATATGAGGTGCTCTTAAATTTGACCAGACAGCATCCCGACACCAGGCTTCCTGTTCTTGATCGATTTTGCAAAGAAGAGGGGGTGGCACATATGGGTATTCGTATCCATACTCAGCGGCAACCCGCTGGTCCACCACCCACTGTAGACGAGCTAACTTAGGCAAGTTCCGCAGGTCTCCTTGTCCCAGCAGCACTAAAGCATCTAGCGCCCTCCTCAACACAGGAACGACAAAAGGCACGGGAGTGATAGGTACGGCAGGAGAAACAAAAAACAGACTCACCAACTTCCCAAGTCAGCTGCGGAATGTTTTTGGACTGCAACTGAGGTCCACGGGATGGGTCCTGGCCTTGCGGTTCCGGAGACTCTGGTTTGAATACATTTCCCAAAGTATCACCATCTTCAAATACAGAAGTAAGCTCAGAGGAGGGCAACTCCTCCACAAGCACATAACCAGCGGGTTTAGCGGCGGGGTCTTCAACCCGCTCCGGCAAGGAACGGCACGGGGATAGGCCTCGACCGCAGCCGCGGGAGGCCAGAGCAAGCTCCACTTCAATAGAGGCATGACACACAGAGATCGAAGTGGGGAGATCATCCTCTGACGTGGTATCAGCCTGGAATTGTGTCACATCCGATAAACTGGTCACGCTGGTTAAATCACCTCCGGTCATAGGGCTGACTTCTGAGGAGCAGGATGGCGAGATAGCCGAAAGCAAAGTCAAAGTGGACGACATCGAGACAACCTCTACATCAGGAGCCTCCGGCTCTACGAGCTACACCGACGGGGATGACTCCGGTCTCGAGGGTTCCTCCTTGGAGGTAACTGCAGCCGAAACAAAATCCACTCTGTACTCTCTTGAAGCCTTGACAGGTGGTGTGGTGAAGAACAAATAAGCCCGACATCTCTGGCATCTGGCGAAGGGCTGGATCTTAACGAACAGCTCCTTGCATTGAGGGCAAGTCAGCCCAAGCATCTCTGTCCCTGCACTGGACAGAAGCGCGAACTCCCCTTCTGTGGCCAATCGAATGCCCGTGTCAGTGACAGACACCCCCAAGGAGCGCAAACAGGCCGAGGACCCCTGGCAAGGTGGTTGGGGCCTCTAGTCGTGGAGCGGCAACGCCCGGCTGTGAGAAGGCAGACATCACCATATGGCTCTTTTCCTTCCGTGCTGATAGGCGGTGCTCTGTTAACTTAGCGTGAAATCCCAGTGCACGTCTCACACAGGGTAAGGTAGCTCCTCCCAGTTAGGAACTTGTCCGGACTGGTTGCAGGCACGTACTAGGCCGTACACACGCCCAAGCTCAGCGGTGCGAGGCTAACTCCCTCGTTGACGGACAGTTCAAGTACACAACACTAAACACTTTCCGCTCCTTAGTAAATTTCTACTCACTTTTCCTCGTTGCCAACGGTAACAGCCGAATCCCAGATGAGCCCCCACGTGTAGCGCTACCCCATTCAGGAGCCGCTGAAAATAAGTGCACCTTGCAGGTGTCTAGGGGTGATACTTGTGAGTTGAAATAGAGAGCAAATATACAGTCTTTAGTTGGGTTTTCTTCAATGCTTTATTCCAAGGCCCAACATGGCCTACATTAACATAGTACAGGACAGGAAAGGTTGATGAGCAGAGAGATAGCTTGAGTATCAGGCCTTGGATATAGAAGAGAGAGAGAGAGAGAGAGAGAGAGAGAGAGAGAGAGAGAGAGAGAGAGAGAGATAGATAGATAGATAGAGAGAGAGCGATCCTGCTCTCAGCAGTGATGAACTCAGTTCGTCGCCACTCCAGTCGGAATGGGTAAAGTGCCCCCGGACAGGCCCCTGCCACGGACCTGGCAGCCGGAACGTCACTTGCTAACGCTGGGAGGACCAGGCCTCTGCCTGGTCCTCCCACAGGCCTGGCTCTGGCCTCTGCCACAGGCCTATTACTTAAATGAGCGTGATTTGAAATGAGCAAGTCCTCCCAATGAATTTAGTCAGAATCATTGGATCCCCGATGGTTACTTCAAGCCCTATTGGTTCACCTGCCTCAGGGTTCTCCTCAAGTCGATCCCCCACTGTACAGCTCCCAGCTTGGGATCCGTTTAGGAAAGGATTGGGACCCAGCAGCTACTGGGATCCCTCTCTAGGTCAGGATGAAGCTCCGCACGGTGGGCAACTTCGGCCAGGTAGGCCACGGCTGCGGGGTCCATGGAAAAAGAGAAAAACGGCCTCAAGGCCAAGGCGGCTGCCCCAGATATAGCCTCCCCCAGCATGTCTTAGCGAGGGAACCAACCCCTCTGATTGGCTGCTGAGGAAAACGAGTCCGCCAAAATCCCTCTAGCGCCAGCTGCCGCCCAGGGGTGGGCCCTCTCAGACCTCCACCCCCATCAGGGTCCACCCCCATCAAGTCTAGCCCATCAAGGGCCTCCCTCTTATAGACGGCTACCCCAGGAAGGCTACCAGGAAGATGCAGGGTGTTCCAGAGTTCCTCCCGGAACATCTTGCGAGGGAACAGTACCGGCAGACCCGCCATATGGGCGATGTAGCCGTGCAGATGTGTTGTGTGGCAGACAGCCTGGCCTCCTCTGCCCAGATTAATGACAGCATCCAGGATGTCAGTGGCAACTGTGCTGCGATGGTCACCTGCCTTGGGGAGCTGCAGGCCACAACAGCAGGCCTCGTGGCAGATGTCCAGACCCTGGCAGTGGCCATACAGGCTAATACAGCTGCCATCCAGGCAGAGGGGAGGCAGACAAGGCTGCTGCAGGCCGAGACAAATGCAGTCCTCACCCTCAGCAGACGGGGTAGCCTCGGGCAGGGGGGGGGGACTGTGTGGTTAGGGCGTCAGGTCATCACATATGTCAATCTGCAGGCCCTTTCTCACGGCAGCACACAACATTCACCGATGATCTGGCACACAAAGTTTGGGGAATACAACAGGGTCCCCCCGGACTTATCCAGGCATCGGAAACTGGACTTCAGGAGGCCAAATGAGCGCTCCACCACTGCATGGGTACGTATGTGCGCATCATTGTATCTTCTCTCTCCTCTGGTTTGGGGATTCCGGAATGGAGTCAGGAGGTGGGGCCCAAGTGCATATGCCGAGTCACCTGGAAGGGAAAAGACAGGAGGATGTTAGCCGTGCATGTGCTCCTCGTGATGTCTGCATCATGGGGTCGGACAGTCATGCCTGACACCCATGTCACTCACCAACCAGCTAGCTCTCCCTGTACATGTTCTGTTCGAATTCTGTTGGGTTGTTGCTTTGATGGTATATGTAGCTCTCGTGGCTGGACCCGGGGTGTTTGGCACGGACGTGCCATATGAGGCATTGGGCATCGGCTATCACCTGTACGTTGATGAAATGCCAATGCTTACGATTGCGGTACATGTGCTCTGTGGCATGGGGGGGGCCATAGTGCCACATGTGTACAATCAATGGCCCGATGGTGCGTGGGAATCCGGCAATTCTGTAGAAATCCTGCATTGTCTTCTGCAGCAGATGCTCATGGGTGGGTCTGATGATGTGGTGGGACATGCGTCTGAGGATTGCGGGGACAACCTGATGCACACATCTGCTCATGGTGGATTGTGCCATCCCAGCCACGACTCCACTTGTACGCTGGAATGAACCACTGGCTAGGAAATGGAGTGTTGCCAGTACCTTGACCAGTGGCTGCACTGCATGTGAGCGATCTGTCTGACTGGTAATGTCATCTTGCAGGGCTGTGGCTATTTCCAGGATGGCATCAGGGCTGAATCGGAAGATGTGATACACCTCTAAATCACCCATGCCAAATAAGTTCATGCGCGTTCGGTACATCCTCTCCCATGCCCTCCTCCTTCTACGCGCCTGTGAACACAGTAGTAGCGCTATGACCATGGATGCCCCTGGCATGTTGGCATACAGATTGTTTTCCTGCAAGTGTGGTTGCTCAGCTCGTCCGTAACGGTGCTGCTGCAGCTGCACTCCAGCTGACCTGTGCAAGTCTGCTGCTGACTTACCTCTGCTTTATGAGGGGTAACTTTACGCCGGATGTTGAACTTACACGCACCGCGCGTAGCCTGCGCCGGGCGCACGAATGTTCGTGAATCGCAGTATCTCCCTCATTTGCATATTTGAATAGGAAATCAATGGGAGCGCCAGATGCGTCCAGTGTATATATGCGCCCACGCTACGCCGGCATAGAAAAGATACGTCGGTCGGAAGAAGTCTATTTTTTAGGCGTATCTAGTTCTGTGGATACGGCGCATAGTTACGCGGGTGCAAATATACACTTACGCTGTGCATCTCGAGATACGCCGGCGTAAGTGCTTTGTGGATATGGGCCATGGTCTTTACTGGAAAACATGTTATGGGAAGTGATCACTTTATTGTCAGGCGGCGTACACACGGCCGAGGTTCTCGGCAGAAACCAGCGAGAACCTCGCTGGGAGCCGCATTCTGCCGAGAACCTCGGCCGTGTGTACGGATTCGGCGAGCATCCCGTCGGGAAACCCGTCGAGCCGAAATAGAGAGCAGGTTCTCTATTTGCTTGACGGCCCGTCGGGATGAATGGCTGGTTGCCTTTCCCGACGGGCGAGTCACCGAATCTGACGGCCGGCAGAGAACCTCGACGGGCGGAACGATGTGTTCTGCCCGTCAAGGTTCTCTGCCGTGTGTACGCGGCCTTAGAGTACAATTAATTGATGTCACTATCAAATCAGAGCTTTCCCATATTCTTCTATTAATACTTGCACCATAGAAGAGAAAAGGCTGCCTAAGCTCAAATCACAGCAGCACCCAGTCCCCAATAGTCCCAAGTCCCCAGCCAAAAGAAGATATGCCAGTGGGACTTTTATGAGTGGTGCTGAATAAAAATGGTACAACAAAATATTAAAACATACCAAATGTATTTCCGAATACATAAAAAACATGTACAGTTGAATTTTTGGTCAATATATTTTGGTCAATTTCATCAATATCAACAAAAGATGTGCAAGAATGGCATTGAAGTGCAGAGCAAGGTGTACAAAATGTGCAAAGGCAGTCCAATATGTGCAAAAAGATGTTCAAAAATAAAGTGCAATAAGTGCAAAAAGTGACAAGTGATAAAAAATTCATATATAAAGAAGTCCGTTCAGAAAAAAACAGTTTATGGAGAAAAGTGCATGTGCATAAAGCGGTGAAATCCAATTCCTCCCAATGTTTCCACATCCACGGTGTGCCAATGGTTTGCCCCAGCCTCTCACCTCATCAGAAGACCCCTAAAGGTCAAGTCGAGCCTCCAAAGCAAACAAATAATTTTCAGGAATATCCAAGATCAGACAATCATTGACTACGGGATCTCTTTCCAAATTCCTCAAATGTCGGTTAGCATCTAATGAAAGAGGGGGGCTCCATAGTGTAGAATTTCAGATAAATGTAATAAAAAACAAAGAGTAACTCACAGCTAAAATTGCGCAGTTCAGCTACAAACAATAAGATACTTCCAACCTTAGCCGCGACCGGAAGTGACGACACCTGGCTTCTTCCTGACTCGTTGCATCACTGAACATGTAACTTTATCAAAGGGTATGGAGACAGCGGACCATGCTATTTAAACTGGCATTGTACACCTGAGTGTATGATGCCAGTGTAAATAGCGCGGTCCACTGTCATGGTAACATCAATCATCTAAAACAACTTATTTTCCACAATGCATTTTCAATTTATGAATAGCATATATGCTCATCAATAAATCTGTTCATATATAATTCATACATAAGTGTAGAAATGGACAATAAAAACAATTTATGATTCACATAATTAAATTCCTATAAGTATTTATTGTAATATGAAAACACTGCCATCATGAGGATTGTCCTCCTCAATTTTTACACTGCATTGGATTTATTGATTGTTAGATCAGGGTTTGAGGCCGTGTACACACGGCAGAGAACCTCGACGGGCAGAACACATCATTCCGCCCGTCGAGGTTCCCTGCCGGCCGTCGAAATCGGCGACCCGCCCGTCGGGAATGGCAACCAGCCATTCTTCCAGGCGGGCCGTCGAGCAAATAGAGAGCGTGCTCTCTATTTCTGCTCGACGGGCTTCCCGACGGGAAGCTAGCCGAGAGTGTACACACGGCCGAGGTCCTCGCTGGAATGCAGCTTCCAGCGAGGTTCTCGCTGGTTTCCAGCGAGAACCTCGGTCGTGTGTACACGGCCTCAGTATTCATTATTGAGTAAGCGCCACATTCTTCTACCTTTTTTACTATTCCAGTGTGTAAACACTAGGAATGAGCCGAACACCCCCCGATTCGGTTTGCAGCAGAACACGTGAACAGGCAAAAAATTCATTTGAACACACGAACACCGTTAAAGTCTATGGGACACAAATTTGAAAAATCAAAAGTGCTAATTTTAAAGTTTACTATGTTTTTATTGTCATAAAAAGTGTTTGGGGACCTGGGTCCTGCCTCAGAGGACATGCATCAATGCAACAAAAAAAAAAAGTTTAAAAATGGCAGTTTTATTTGGGAGCAGTGATTTTAATAATGCTTAAATTTTGTACCTGGGGGGTGTCTATAGTATGCCTGTAAAGTGGCACATTTTCCCGTGTTTAGAAAAGTCCCTGCAGCAAAATGACATTTCTAAAGGAAAAAAGTCATCTAAAACTGCTTGCGGCTATAATAAATCTTCGGGTCCCGCAATACAGATAAAAGTCATTGAAAAAAATGACACGGGTTCCCCCCCAGTCCATAACCAGGCCCTTTGGGTCTGGTATGAATATTAAGTGAAACCCTACAGGTCTAGATATTAAGGGGAACCCTGCGCCAATTTTTCTTTTTTAAATGGCATAGAAGTCCCCCTCAAAATCCATACCAGACCCTTCCCCCTCCTGAACCTTACCAGGCCACATGCCCTCAACATGGGGAGGATGCTTTGGGGTCCAAAGTACCATGTACCCATGTTAATGGGGACAAGGGCCTCATCCTCTCAATCTTTGCTGGGGGTCTGCGAGCAGCGGGCTTATCAGAATCTGGAAGCCCCCCAGATCCCAGCCCCCAAAGCATCCTCCCCATTTTTAAGGGCATGTGGCCCCGTACGGTTCGAGAGGGGGGGCGCTCTCTTGTCCCCCCTCTTTTCTTGCGGCCTTCCAGGTTGCGTGCTCGGATAAGGGTCTGGTATTGATTTTTGGGGGAGCTCCACGTAATTTTTTTTATTTTGATGCAGAGTTGCCCTTAAAATCCATACCAGACCTGAAGGGTCTGGTATGGATTTTGAGGGGGACACCTACACCATTTAAAAAAAAAAAATTGGCGCAGGGTTCGCCTTAATATCCATACCATACATAAAGGGCCTGATATGGCATTTGGGGGGACCCCACACAATTTATTTTACATTTTTGTTTGGGGATCCCCTTAATATTCATACCAAAACCAAAGGGCCTGGTAATGGACTGGGGGGAAACCAATGCTGTTTTTTTTTCAATGACTTTTATCTGTATTGTGGGACCTGACAATTCATTATAGCTGCAAGCAGTTTTAAAATACTTGTTTCCTTTAGAAATGTCATTTTGCTGCAGGGTCTTCTTTATAATCAATATATAGCACAACTCCAACCCCAACAGACCCCCCTTCACCCGTCCCATGTGAAGACAAAGTATAGACTGCTGTGCACAATGATGCTTGTACTGTGACAGTGTGCAGCGCCTAAGCTCCTCTGTTGGTGTCACACACGGTGCCCCCGAGCTCAGCTCAGCGACACTGTGCAGAGGTAACCTGGGCTGTGCAGCAGCCATAGCAATACACTGTCATATCATATGTGCGGCCTGTATATTTCCTGCACCACACAGCCGGCCTAGGCTTCTACAACTACATCTCTCAGCATGCCTTGCTACATCTCCCAGCAGGCTCTGCTGCTCACTGCACCCACCTGACACTGCTCAGGAGTCAGGACTTCTACTTTTTCTAGTGTTATACCTACTGCAGGGTGACTGGCATTTCTCCTCATAGTACGTGATGACAATGTCCAATAAATGCAGCGTATGAGGGGTGAAATGCACTTTTGCGATTTCATGCGTTACCACAACATACGTTGCATGAGTCGTGGCATTGCAGACGCGTTCGCTCTGAATGGTGCCCCAATGCAGCGCACTTTAATGCACATAAACGCAAAAAAAGCCTGCTGTGTCAGAAAACGCTGCATGCTTTTTGTGCCCATTTTTGTGCTTGCAGCCAATTCCGAAAGGTAGGAAGTTTAAGTCCACTATTTGCAAGACAAGCCTTGTTCCCACAGGTTATACAATACCGTACGCCCGTGGAGAGTCGTGTTTTCCCACACGGGGGGCCAGATTCAGGTAGAGTTAGGCTGGAGTATCAGTGATACTCCAGCCTAACTGTCACTTTGAGCCGGCGTTTTTGTTTTCTGTAACCAGAAAACAAGAAACGCCGGGTTGGAGTTCCTATACGAGCGGCGTAATTGTATTTCGCCGTCGTATCGGAACTTCAATTTTAAAAATGGCGCTCGGGGCGTTCCCGCTGATTAACGCCGAGAATATGTTAATCAGCGGGAATCGGAAATTCACGATCGTATTCGGGCCCGACGCAGTGACGTTCCAACGTTTCCGTAAGTGATACGCGGCGTAAAGAAAAAACAGCCCCCTAGTGGAGTATCCTATGTTAAGTATGGCCGTCGTCATCGCGTCGAGTTTACAAATTTTCGCGTAGTTTGCGTAAAACGTCCGTGAATGGGGATTGACGTCATTGACATTGTCATTGCCGCAACTTTAGGAGCAAGTGCTATGTGAATAACTACTTTTTCCTAAAGTTACGGCGGAGTAACGTAAATGAGAAACGTTACTCCAAAGTAAAGAAGCGCCCATCTACCTGAATCTGGCCCGGGGTGTTCTGTAAATCCTTGTGCAGGAGCTGTGCGGGTGCAGGGCGGTGCATGTTGCCAGCTGCTCGCAGGGTATGTGGGCACCCACCCACACTGTTGTGATATTGGGATATGGCGGTTATGTTCCAATAGAAGGCAATATAACACATATTAATGTGTGTGTGTGTGTGTTAATATGTGTGTGTATTAATATGTGTGTGTGTTAATGCGTGTGTGTGTTCATGTGCATATGTATGTATGTGAGTGTGCATGCCATATGTGTATGAATGTGTGTGTGTGAATGTGAACATGTATGTATGTGAGTGTGCATGTATGTGTTAGTGGCGGTGCGTCCATAAGAGCGCAGGGCATTGCCCCCCTCTCTCCAAGCCACCCCCTGGCTGTGTTTGATGGCACAGTGGTTGCATTTGATGTGCACAGTGGCTGCATTTGATGGGCACAGTGGCTGCGGTTCATGGGTACAGTGGCTGCGGTTCATTGGTACAGTGGCTGCGGTTCATGGGCACAGTGGCTGCGGTTCATGGGCACAGTGGCTGCGGTTCATGGGCACAGTGGCTGCGTTTGAGGGTACAGTGGCTGCATTTGATGGGCACATTGGCTGCATTTGATGGGCACAGTGGCTGCATTTGATGGGCACAGTGAGACTGCAATTTTTTTTTAAAGAATTTTTCAGTTTGCTTGCGCCCCCCCAAAAATGTTGAGCACCAGCCACCACTGGTTTATATGTGTGTGCATATGTGCATTTATATATATGTATATAAACAGTGTATGTGTGTTTACATGACCCCCTATATGTGTACAATCAGAACCGATTTTTATTTATTTTTTGCTTGTTCATGCTCAGATCGATTTTCAGAGTCACTTGACAGCTGGTAAAGAGGCAATGTGTTGCCTCCTGACTGCCTGTTTTACCCCTTAAATGCATCATCACTAAGCTGCAATGCACACAGTTGCAGGGTGGTTGCAGTGCAGCCGCATTCACCTAGGGCAGTGATGGCGAGCCTTGGCACCCCAGATGTTTTAGAACTACAATTCCCATGATGCTCATGCACTTTGCAGTGTAGTTGAGCATCATGGGAAATGTAGTTCCAAAACATCTGGGTTGCCAAGGTTCACCTTCACTGACCTAAGAGTATACTTCAAGGGTGCCCTGGCTGGAAAAATATTGAGAAACACTGGCATAGAGGAACCAATCTCTCAATTTTCCTCCTGCAGCCGCTGAATGCCTGCGGGAGGGAGAGGAGGAGAAGCAGGCGGAATGGAGAAAAATCTGTTCATTTATATGAAGCCACCCACTAGCAACCGAGTCCTGTTGTTTCGCCACCGAGCTCGGAGAAAAGAACCCTGTCCGGGGGGGGGGGGGGTCAGGGGGGCCCTTCATGGTTTCTTGCATCGGGGCCCTGAAGGTTCTAGTTACGCCACTGCAATAGGGGTCACAAATTTGCACCTGCTTGGCAGATCAACAAGTTTGGGACCTTTATTGATATTCATAATTTCATTAGGAAGTTGTCTATCAAAAGAGACTTCTTATGCACACCAATAGCTGTTATCTTCTAATCCAAACCAATAGCTGTGAAAAACTATATGAACAAGGAGGGCAAGCAATACACACGGAACTGAGAAATGTCTCATTACTTAACCCTCCAGAAAATGTTAGCTCAAGTATTTATGTTTTTAAACAAATGGTGTTATAAGATCTTAATAAAACTCCATTTAAATTCAAATCTTACAATAGACATTTTAAAACAGGACCCCACTTGTAATTATAAAAAAACAGAGAAAATCATCAAAAATGGTTATACAGATGGAATCATTGATAAAAAGGAAAAATAGTCCCACAGATTCCAGAAGTATAATATCTCCCGAAGGTTCATAAAAACCCTATTAAAACCTCCAGGAAGACCTATTGTGGGTGGGATTGATTCCCTTACCTCACATATAGGGAAATATCACTCTGCTCAATATACTGTACACGCTGTGGTGCCTTCATTGTGAGTTTTTTATCTTTTATTACGATTAAATAGTTTATCCAAACGGAGAGCACTATGTTTTGGCATTTGTTTATTACATGACCTGGGATGACCTATCGGTTTCTCTGTGACGTCTCCACTACTGCTGGATTTGCTGATATTTATACATAAAGCGCATTTGACCCTCCATAATCAAAGGGTCCAGGTGGTGAGGTGAGAGGCCATTCCATGTGGTGGTGGATGTGTGTCTAGCACGTGTGACGTTATCTACACAGTCATCTGTCTGTCTACATTGGCACTCACTGGAGGTGTACTGCGATTTTATGGACTTTCTATTCATCTTTTATTTGAGCGCTGCACCATCTGTATTTGTATAGGGAAATATGTAGATTTTTTTCTAAAAACTTTGGTCATGGGCACTCTGGCACATTGATGATGCCTTCTTCATTTTTCTGTTAAATGAACATTCCCTGCATTAATATATGGTTCGATTAAATTCTAATACATGGGGCATACATTTTTCCTATAAATGGAGTTATTTATCAGTTCACTTTCTTGACTTGGTTATCTATAGAGAGAATAATTATTTATTAACCAAAACTCCTTTTAAATCCACCGACAGTAATGGCTTCATTCCAGTTGTGAGTTGTTGGGAGTTGTTACCACCCCAGCTGGCTGAAGACCATTACTAAAGGGCAATTCCAGCATATTTCCTATAACTGTTCTAAACAGGTGGATTTATCATTACAAGCAGAAATACCTAAAGGGTGGTTCCTAGAAAAGGGCTATGGGCACAGGATATTTTGGAACAAGATATTCATCAGTTATCACCCCAATGAATTCTCTACTGGCCACTGAAAAAAACAATTATCCACTAATAAGTTTGAATGGTCCTTTCTCACCACTTTGTCAAACCAACATAGGATATTCCAATGTTTATTCAGAATGTTACCTAAGGGAGGATAATGTGTTGGGCTCATTAATTCCTGAATGCCCACTAATTATTTTTATAAAAGTACGCTCCCTTAGAAATAGAAATAGCTCTTCATCCTATAGCTCCAAAACCTAAAATGTTTGAAAATCTAAAAGGTTTCTTCCCTTGTAAGAGATGTAAAATGTGCAAGAATTCACAGTCCATTCACACATCTTTTTCTTCCACCTCCATATACAAAAAAATGTGAAATTAGATGTTTCATCACATGTCAGCGCTGTATATGTGGATTACAATATGTGGGGAGGGCCACATGGGCATTAAACGTATGTATATGTAAACATCTAAATAACATTAGAAAATGAAACCCTTCTCATAGTGTATCCCAAATTTTTGACACATTTCGTAAGAGAGACCCCTCTTTACAAGTTGTAAAGGTATCGAAAAATACTCTTCCCATTGTAGAGGTGGCAATCTTAAAAGACGTATGTTCCATCACGAAACATATTGGATTTATGAGGAGTAGGAGTAGGAGCGTGTGAGTCATAGCTCCAGGCAGGCGTAGGAGGCAGACAGGCAGAGTCCCTCCCAGCCCTGCTAGCCCGGTCTTCTCTCCAGCTCCAGCCTGGAAAAACCTGTACCCCAGTCCGAGCACTCCTCTAACCCAGCTCCTTGGCTCTCCTGAAGGTAAGAGCCCTCCACTGAAGCTGCTGACGGCCGTCCTTTTTAGGATAAAGCCGCAGCAATCACGGATCCCCCTTGCTCCTTTTGGTTCCTTTCCTCGGTGCCCCGCACTCCCACACCTCCATCCTCACCAGGGGCCCCCTCCTGTAACCTCCCCACGGCAATTCCGACGTTCGGGGGCACTTTTTTGAAAGCACCGCGCCAGGCCGACCTGAATCACGGGGCCGCGGTTTAGGAAAGACCGCGGCTTCACTTGCGGCCTAACGGCGCGCGGCTCCCCACGCCCTGCTAACTTCACCCAGCCTCTGGGAAACCCCCCCTCACCCCAGAAGGACAGCCATCTGTCCTTGTTTTCGCCCTCTCAGCCCCTAGATCATCCGGAATACACCTTATCTGTTCAGCCCTCATCCCACTGCCTGAGCAGGCAGCCATCCTACCAGACCAGCAACAAGTTCCCCCTCTCATCCCCAGCCCCCCCCTTGTCTCGTGAACGAATAGAAGCTTGATCCAGGGGTTAACCGATCGCCTGTTATAGGGGTCAGGAAGGAATTTTTTTCCCTACCGGAGCATATTGGCCTAGCACCGCCAGGGTTTTTTTGCCTTCCTCTGGACCAAGCCAATTTCCCCCCTCCCCCCCCCCCCCCACGGTGTATTGCGATTATGGCAGGTCGACAATATTCGGCCGAAACCATTTGGAGTTTGAGGCAATTCGCCGCAATACTGCCAGCCATCACCAAAAATGCCCTAAGAACTGAGCGACTTTTGAGAATCGATCATCGATTGACTGTCAGACGTTTCAGCCATTTACCCCAGCTCAAGCACATATCATGTGCTCTGATTAACACAAGATCGGCAGTAAAACACCGACTAGAAATCCGCGACTTCATTCAACAAAATGATTTAGACTGTCTTTTTATTACAGAGAGCTGGCTCACAGCTGACTGTAACACCATTCTAGGAGAACTGGTGCCAGAAAATTACCGTATTATAACGGAAAACAGAATAGGGCAAAGAGGAGGCGGCCTGGCGGTGATCCACAAGACTCACCTTACGATCACCAAACCAGTCCGCCAAAACCCTCTTCCATTCATGGAAACCCTTACTCTGCAACTGCAAGCAATTTCAAAGGAGACCATCCACATTCTGCTCTGCTATAGGCCTCCCGGCCCAAAATCGCAGCTGCTATCATCTTGGACGGATTTCTTCTCCACTTATACCCTCAACAGCAAACATCTTTTGCTGCTAGGGGATTTCAATCTCTGGGCTAACTCCTCACAAGACCCCATTGCCGACGCCTGTATTGACCACCTGCAAGGATTAGGATTACAGCAACTAGTATGTGGGCCCACACATGCTTCAGGTCACACACTCGATCTTATTTTCAGACAAGCGCTGGAAATAAAAATTAGGGAAAATGAAAAATTGCCATGGACAGACCACCATGCAATTATATTCAGTATTTCCACCATCCCCCCTGCAACAAAAACATCAAATCCAGTGACAACACACTGGACTAGATGTCAGAAGAAGCTCCACTCGGAACTCTTCAAAACGACTTTAAGGAAAAAAATAGAAACAACTCAGCCGCATCAAACGGCCGTTGAAACATTGGAAGCCATAAATTCGGCCATGCTACAGTCAGCCGACTTGGTAGCGCCGAAACGAATAACCCGCATTCGGAAAAACAACAGCAGCTGGTTTAACAACCAGCTGTCGTTACTGAAGCAAGAACGCAGAAGGGCAGAATCTGCCTGGAAAAGATGTTCTTCAGAGCTAAACCTATCCATCTACAAGGCGACTACAAGGAAATACCACAAAGGAATTTTCCAAGCCAAGAAAAATTATTTTTCGGAGGCTATCAACGGTGCCCTAAACCGCCCCCACGAACTCTTCAAGATGGTCACCCAGACCATGAAGCCAGCATGCATTGAAGCCCCCAGTCCGGACACACAAGAATTTTGCAATGAGCTATCGGATTGCTTCATTAATAAAATCGAAGCAATCCGTGAAAGCATTCAGCAAAACAATTCTTCCCCCAGCCCCCCCCGCAGCCTCTCACACAGCACCCATAATAATTCTCCGATATCAGGTAAGTTCACCCTGGAACCCATCTCCATCGAGACTACTAAGAATGTCATTTGTACTCTGCGCAATGGCGCAGCGCCAAATGACATTATCCCCACAAAACTGCTGAAGGAATGCGCCTACATCCTGGCTCCTCCCATCACGCAGCTTATCAACCAGTCTTTCTTGGAGGGCATAGTGCCCTCACAGTTGAAAGAGGGTATAATCCAACCCATCCTGAAGAAACCCTCCTTGGACCCTAAGGACCCACTCCATCGCCGTCCCATAACAAGCCTCAACGTACTCTCTAAGATAATGGAAAAGGTAGTGGTAAAACAGCTGCAACTGCATCTAGATACCTACAAGCTACTTGACCCATTGCAATCAGGCTTCCGTCCCGGTCATGGGACGGAAACAGCATTGCTGAAAGTATGGGACGATGTTCTCAAGGCCGCAGACGAAGGAGAATCTTGTCTCCTGGTTCTGTTGGACCTAAGTGCAGCTTTCGACACTGTAGACCACAATCTGTTACTGACTCGGCTTGCTGAAGTAGCCAGAGTCGCAGAAAGCGATTTATCTTGGTTCTCCTCTTTTTTGGAAAACCGATCGCAAACAGTGAAGTTAGGACCTTTTACGTCTGAAAAACGCACAGTAACATGCGGAGTCCCTCAAGGATCGCCTCTGTCACCAGTGCTGTTTAACATATATCTCCGTCCTCTTTTTGAAATTATCAGCAGCCAAAAACTGCTCTATCACTCATACGCAGACGACACGCAACTTTATTTCCGCATCTGCAACAGGCAGGATCACCACCTCAATCTAGAGACATGTCTCTCTTTGATAGAAGACTGGATGACAAAGAGTTATCTTAAACTCAACGGAGCGAAAACAGAACTTCTTCTGTTCCACGCCAAGCGCAGGAATCAACTTTCAACAGCATGGACCCCCCCGCCTATTTTAGGCAAATTCATCACCCCTAGCGCCAAAGTCAAAAGCCTAGGGGTCATTTTTGACTCCTTTATGACAATGGACGCACAAATAGGGTCAGTAGTCAGCGGATCTCACCATCTACTGCGCCTACTACGTAGACTCACTCCGTTCATTCCCAAAGAAGACTTAGCGGTCGTGGTGGGAGCTATTGTAAACTCCAGGTTGGATTATGCAAATGCCCTTTACCTCGGCCTCCCCAAGTACCAAATCGCCCGTCTGCAAGTCGTTCAGAATACGGCCGCCAGACTGGTGACTGGGAAAAAACCCTGGGAATCCATCTCACCTTCACTGAGAGCCCTTCATTGGCTGCCAGTTAAAGACAGAATTGCTTTTAAAGCTCTCTGTCTTACGCATAGATGTGTCCATGGGAATGCCCCCATTTATTTATGCGAAATAATAAAAGCGCATAATCCCAATCGCGTTTTGCGATCCACGAATCAGAACCTGCTCCAGGTTCCGAAAGCCAACTTCAAATCCAAAGGAGAAAGAAGATTCGCGATCCAAGGTCCCAGACTATGGAACGCTTTACCAACCAGCATTCGGTTGGAGGAGAACCACCTAGCATTCAGGAAAAAGGTCAAGACTCTTCTCTTTTGATATCAAAGGAGACTGGAACAACAAGCGCCCAGAGGCGATTCAGTTCGCATGTGCCGCGCTATACAAGTTTTCATTCATTCATTCATTCATTTATGACTTGAGATGCTACCATCCATTGGGTCTCAACATTGAATGGGACGTTAATTCATTTATTAACAACAGTTAAATCATTTGTTTGGAATTTCAACATGTCCCTAACTAAATCTTCTGTTTCAACCATCTCCTGCCCTTGGAATTTTTAAGATGATTTGGTTTATAGCAACCTATACATGTACGCAGGTAGAATAATGATAGCGTTTTTATGTTTCAATATTTTTATTAAATTTAAGTTTAGGGTGTACAAGCTGGGTAAGTGGGATTTACGGGTTACATTGAATAAACTGTAACATACATAGTTATATGCGAAAAATAAAATAAAAAATAAACAAGTAACAATTACATTGAAACAAGAGCAGTATCCCTAATAATGCATGTCCTGGATGCGCCTGGAGACAATTATCAGATTAGACCATCCATCTACAAGAGTGAAATGAGTTGACCCTAGGTCGCGTTCACCTCTTGGGTGTCAATTGGCGTCTTTACAGGATAGTAGTGCTCTAAACTTTAGTTCAATTGAAACCATGTGTAAGGTACCTGTAAAAGGTAGTGTCCGAAGTGGAAGTAGTATGCTGGAGATCCAGGCAAAGCGTCGTCAGGCAGATATGGTCGGCAACGGATCAGGCAAATAGTTCACAATCGAATTCCGGAGAAGGGTCAGGCAGGCAAAGGTCATACACGATCTGGCGGTAAGGTACAAAATCATCAGGCTGTAGAATAGTCGGGATATCAGGCAGGAGTTCAATACAAGGAAGATCACTGAAGACAAAACACCCAGGAAGTAATCCAATAAATGGGCGCTGAGTGATGACCTCACTTCCTATTTAAAGGCTGTCCAGATTGAGAATTGTCCACAGCTGGCAGCAGGTGGAGCTAGTGAGTCCGAGGTAGTGTTTAAACACAGTAAGGACATTCCCAAAGTCTAGATCTCTTCTGTAGCACAGCAGGTAAGGCTGTGGTTTAAGAGACCAGAAAGATCCCGGTTCGAATACACCCTGGGACATGACAGGGCCCCCTCCCCAATGGACCCCTCCGGGGGCCTTGCGGGGCTTAGTAGGAAACGAGGCATGGAAGTCTCGTATAAGAGAAGGGGCATGCAGATCTTTGGCTGGAACCCAGGAGTGGTCTGTGACAGGATATCCCTTCCAATGAACCAGATACCGAAGGCCACGGCCCTGTCGTCTGGAATCAAGAATCTTGGAGACTTCAAACTCATTTTGTCCATCAACAAGAAGAGGAGGAGGTAGCTGTTGTGATCTGGAGTAGCGGTTGAAAATTGCTTTTTTGAGGAGGGAAACGTGGAACACGGGATGTATCCGGAGAGAGGTAGGTAATTTTAAGCGATAGGAAACTGGCCCAACTCGAGCAATGATCCTGTAAGGACCAATGAATCGAGGGCCCAATTTGGTAGAAGGTTGTTTCAGTCTCACATACTTGGTTGATAGCCAAACTCTGTCCCCCACCACATATGGAGGTATATGGCGTCTTCGTCTGTTGGAAAAAAAGTGTGTACTTGCCTGCTGACTTCCGTAGTAATGAACGAATCTTCTTCCAATGTAGAAGAATATTTTTCACCCGCTGATCTGCTGCTGGTACACCAGAAGAAGGCTGAAGTAGGGGAAAAGTCTGAGGGTGATAGCCTAGGGCTGCGTAGAATGGTGTGGTATGAAGAGCACTGTGCCAACGGGAATTTAGGGCGAACTCAGCAAAAAGGCAAATATTCAGACCAGTTGGAGTGTAAGGCATTGACATAATGTCGAAGATAGGTTTCTAGGGTCTGGTTAATGCGTTCGGTTTGACCATCAGTTTGAGGGTGATGTGAGGTAGAGAGCGAGAGCGTTACTCCCAGTTTCTTGCAGAACGCTCTCCAGAATCGGGAAACGAACTGAGATCCACGGTCTGAGACGACATTGGTAGGTATGCCATGATGTTTTACAATATGGGAAAGGAAAAGAGTGGACAGTGCTTTCGCTGTAGGTAATCCCGGGAGCGGCACAAAATGAGACATTTTGGAAAAGCGATCCACTGTGACCCATATAGCAGTCATGCCCTCGGACTTGGGTAAGTCTACAATGAAGTCCATGGTCAAATGGGTCCAAGGCTGGCGAGGTGCCGGAAGTGGATGTAACAGTCCAGCAGGCAATGTGCGGGGTACTTTATTAGCAGCACATGTTGGGCAGGCAGCCACATAGTCAGTAACATCCTTTTTCATACGAGGCCACCAGACATGACACTGCAAGGTCTTAAGAATGATGGTGACACCAGGATGACCGGATAACACGCCATCATGTGCCCAGAGGAGTACAGGTTTTCTGAGACTAGGGGCTACGTACAGGCGACCTGGTGGTATCTTCAAGCCCTGGGGAACACTATTCTGGGTTTCTTGTAGCTGTTGGGAAAGAGCCGTAGAGATCTGTGCGACAATTTTGTGAGGTGGGATTATATACTGCTCGGCTGGTCGATCTTCTTCAGAGGTAGCGAACTGTCTGGAAAAAGCATCGGCTTTTTTATTTCTATGCCCTGGAACATAAGAAAGGACAAAATTAAAACGGGAGAAAAACAGAGCCCATCGAGCCTGACGTGAGTTCAGACGTCTAGCAGTCTGAAGATACAGTAGGTTTTTATGGTCAGTGAGGATAGTAAAAGGCTTGGGAGCCCCTTCCAGAAGGTGTCGCCATTCAGACAATGCCAATTTGATGGCCAGTAGTTCTCGATTCCCAACATCATAATTCATCTCTGCAGGAGAAAACTTTCTAGAGAAAAAAGCTACTGGATGGATTCTACCAGACTTTCGCTGTCTCTGGGAGAGTACGGCACCTGCTCCAACCTCAGAGGCATCAACCTCAACAATGTACTGGAGATCAGGATTTGAATGCTGAAGAATTGGAGCTTTACTGAACATGTCCTTTAATCTCTGGAAAGCTGAGTTTGCTTCTGAAGACCACACCTTGCAATTTGTACCCTTCTTAGTCATGGCAGTAAGGGGTGCCGCAATGGAGGCAAAACTCTTAATGAAGCGTCTGTAGTAATTTGCAAACCCTAAAAAGCTTTGGAGTCCTCTTAAAGTGGTCGGTTGGGGCCATTGCAAGACAGCGGAAAGTTTGAGGGTCCATTTGGAAACCGTCAGCACTTATGATGTACCCAAGGAAAGGAATACAGCTTTGATGGAAACTGCATTTCTCGATTTTTGCATAAAGATGGTTTTCTCTAAGTCGCTGTAATACCTGTTTCACATGTGAGATGTGCTCTAGATGAGTCTTGGAAAAGATTAAAATGTCGTCCAAGAAGATTATCACAAAGCGGTTGCTGAAATCATGGAAAATTTCATTCATGAAACGTTGAAAGACAGCAGGTGCGTTACACAACCCAAATGGCATGACCAAATATTCAAAGTGTCCATTACGAGTGTTGAATGCTGTCTTCCACTCGTCCCCCTCGTTAATTCGAATCAGGTTATAAGCCCCTCGTAGGTCTAGCTTGGAGAAGATAACAGCCCCCTTAAGTACATCAAATAGTTTAAGAATGAGAGGCAAAGGGTAGGAGTCCTTTACGGTGATTTGATTTAACCCCCGATAGTCTATGCATGGTCGAAGGTCCCCATCTTTCTTTTCAACAAAGAAAAAACCTGCTCCTACTGGAGAAGAAGAGGGTCGGATAAAACCTCTTTCCAAGTTGTCACTTACGTATTCCTCCATAGACTTTTGTTCAGGCAGAGACAAGGGGTAGGTCTTTCCTTTGGGAAGAGGTGCTCCGGGAATCAATTTAATTGTACAGTCAAAAGGACGATGTAGAGGTAACACCTCTGCCTTTTGGTGGGATAGTCACAGGAGCCAACATGCAAGCAGAAAGTCTTTTGGGTTGAGACAAACAATAAGGCCTCGTTCACACATGGATCCGTTCAGGTCCGCCTGTCAGTTTTTCAGGCGGACCTGAACGGGCGCTCCATGCACCCCTATGGAGCGTCGGATGTCAGCGGAGACATGTCCGCTGACATCCGACCTGATCCGATCCGCTAAAAACAAACGTATGGGGCTCACGTCCCCATCCGTCCATGCGGATCGGATCGGGAAAGATCTGATGAAAACGGACATGCTGTCCGTTTTCATCAGATCGCTCCATAGAGGACAGCGGGACTCGACAAGCTCCTCCCCGCTCAGTGAGCAGAGAGGAGCTTGTCATCCGTCGGCTCAGCGGAGATCTGCGGACTGATCTCCCGCTGAGCTGGCAGACACAGGCGGACTCCGTCGGAAAGGACTGAGACGGAGTCGGCTATGTGTGAACGAGGCCTAAGGGTGACAGGACGATCCCCAGGAGGTTAGTTCTCCATTTTCCCAATCAAAAGAAGGGTTGTGAAGTTGCAACCATGGGTAACCAAGGATGATAGGCAGAAACGTAGAATCAATGAGAGACAAGACAACTTCCTCTTTGTGGAGGAGGCCTACCTGAAGGGTGATTGTCGTAGTCTCGAATTTCACAATGCCATCTCCCAAGGGCTGTCCATTCAGGGTTGTAATGTTCAGGGGTATAGACTTTGGAACAAACGGGATGTTGTTCTTTCTTGTAAAAGTGTAGTCCAAGAATATGCCAGCAGCTACAGAATCCACAAAAGCCTTGCAGAAAACAAGCTTAGAAGGTAAATGGATAGTAGCCGGAACAGTAATCTTGGTCTTGGAGGATCTACCTGTAAGGTCTAAGCCAGCTCCTCCAACACTGGTTAGACCCTGTCTTTTACTGGACGGGAAGGGCAGACAGATACTAAATGTCCTTTAAGTCCACAGTACAGGCATAGGCCCAATGAACGCCTCCTTTGTTTCTCTGACTCAGTTAGGTGGAGACCAGTGGCGGCTGGTGCTCAAAATTTTTGGGGGGGCGCAAACGAAAAAAAAAAAAAACATTGCAGCCTCACTGTGCCCATCACATGCAGCCACTGTGCCATCAATTGTCACCACTGTGCCATGCCATCAAACGCCGCCACTGTGCCATCAATTGTCACCACTGTGCCATGTAACACAGCAACTGTGCCATCAATTGTCACCACTGTGCCATGCCACCAAATGCAGCCACTGTGCCATCAATTGTCACCACTGTGCCATGCCATCAAACACAGAAACTGTGCCATCAATTGTCACCACTGTGCCATGCCACCAAATGCATCCACTGTGCCATCAATTGTCACCACTGTGCCATGCCATCAAACGCCACCACTTTGCCATCAATTGTCACCACTGTGCCATGCCATCAAATGCCCCCACTGTGCCATCAATTGTCACCACTGTGCCATGCCATCAAACACAGCCACTGTGCCATCAATTGTCACCACTGTGCCATGCCATCAAACGCAGTCACTGTGCCATCAATTGTCACCACTGTGCCATGCAACACAGCAACTGTGCCATCAATTGTCACCACTGTGCCATGCCACCAAATGCAGCCACTGTGCCATCAATTGTCACCACTGTGCCATGCCATCAAACACAGAAACTGTGCCATCAATTGTCACTACTGTGCCATGCCACCAAATGCAGCCACTGTGCCATCAATTGTCACCACTGTGCCATGCCATCAAACGCCACCACTGTGCCATCAATTGTCACCACTGTGCCATCCCATCAAACGCCACCACTGTGCCATCAATTGTCACCACTGTGCCATGCCATCAAACGCAGTCACTGTGCCATCAATTGTCACCACTGTGCCATGCCACCAAATGCAGCCACCGTGCCATCAATTGTCACCACTGTGCCATGCCATCAAACACAGCAACTGTGCCATCAATTGTCACCACTGTGCCATGCCATCAAATGCCCCCACTGTGCCATCAATTGTCACCACTGTGCCATGCCATCAAACACAGCCACTGTGCCATCAATTGTCACCACTGTGCCATGCCATCAAACGCAGTCACTGTGCCATCAATTGTCACCACTGTGCCATGCAACACAGCAACTGTGCCATCAATTGTCACCACTGTGCCATGCCACCAAATGCAGCCACTGTGCCATCAATTGTCACCACTGTGCCATGCCATCAAACACAGAAACTGTGCCATCAATTGTCACCACTGTGCCATGCCACCAAATGCAGCCACTGTGCCATCAATTGTCACCACTGTGCCATGCCATCAAACGCCACCACTGTGCCATCAATTGTCACCACTGTGCCATCCCATCAAACGCCACCACTGTGCCATCAATTGTCACCACTGTGCCATGCCATCAAACGCAGTCACTGTGCCATCAATTGTCACCACTGTGCCATGCCACCAAATGCAGCCACCGTGCCATCAATTGTCACCACTGTGCCATGCCATCAAACACAGCAACTGTGCCATCAATTGTCACCACTGTGCCATGCCATCAAACACAGCCACTGTGCCATCAATTGTCACCACTGTGCCATGCAACACAGCAACTGTGCCATCAATTGTCACCACTGTGCCATGCCACCAAATGCAGCCACTGTGCCATCAATTGTCACCACTGTGCCATGCCATCAAACGCCACCACTGTGCCATCAATTGTCACCACTGTGCCATGCCATCAAATGCAGTCACTGTGCCATCAATTGTCACCATTGTGCCATGCCATCAAATGCAGTCACTGTGCTATGCCATCATATGGAGTCACTGTGCCATCAGTTGTCACCACTGTGCCATGCCATCATATGGAGTCACTGTGCCATCAGTTGTCACCACTGTGCCATGCCATCAAATGCAGTCACTGTGCCATCAATTGTCACCACTGTGCCATGCCATCATATGGAGTCACTGTGTCATCAAGTGTCACCACTGTGCCCCATGCCACTGTGCTCATTGTCGCCTCTGTGCCCTTTGTCACTACTGTGCCCCATGCTGCCACTGTGCCCCATGATGCCCCTTTCCCTGTTAAAAAAACACTTACCTGACGCTTCCATGTCCTCCCTCGATGTCTTCTGCCGCCGTGGAGAAGCTTCAGCCAATCAGGTTCCTGATAACCAGAATCCGGGAACCTGATTGGCTGAAACGGCTGTCAGTCTAATGCAAGGACCGCTGATTGCCTGCGCTCCGAGCATAGACTTCCGGGAGCCGGAGGGCGGTACTGGAAAAGCCTATCAGAGCCACTGGCTTTGATAGGCAGTTCCCTTCAGCCAACCAGCTGCCGCTATTCAGGTAACCGGCGCCCTATGTCCGGTTATAGGAATAGACCAGGCAGCTGGCAACAACACACGTTCAATGCATTGAAGTGTGTTATTTGCGAGAGGGAGTGGCGCTGCAGCGCTGCAGCGCCCTCTATAGACGGCCGCCAGAAAGTTCTTAAAGGGCCCGTTTTTTTCAGTATTTTTTCAGTATCACCACCAAACTTGTCAGGCAAGGGAAGTTTTGGTGGTACAGAAGAGGCGGGTTGGATCGTAGCAGGAGTAGGATCCGGCGTCTGGACCGTTGCAGAGGAACCAGGCAAACAAGATTTGAGCATAGTGCAAAGTTCATCTAACTTGGTGTCCAGGGAAGAAAGATGCTGTTCATGCGCTCCAATCAATTGTCCCTGACGTGTAATCGCCTTAACAATCTCAGCAGGGTCCACTGCCATTGTGGCCCGTTTATTATGTAAGGTACCTGTAAAAGGTAGTGTCCGAAGTGGAAGTAGTATACTGGAGATCCAGGCAAAGCGTCGTCAGGCAGATGTGGTCAGCAACGGATCAGGGAAATAGTTCACAATCGAATTCCGGAGAAGGGTCAGGCAGGCAAAGGTCATACACAATCTGGCGGTAAGGTACAAAATCAGCAGGCTGTAGAATAGTCGGGATATCAGGCAGGAGTTCAATACAAGGAAGATCACTGAAGACAAAACACCCAGGAAGTAATCCAATAAACGGGCGCTGAGTGATGACCTCACTTCCTATTTAAAGGCTGTCCAGATTGTATTGTAGCACAGCAGGTAAGGCTGTGGTTTAAGAGACCAGAAAGATTCCAGTTCGAATACACCCTGGGACATGACACCATGAACCTTGCATGAATGCCTGTATATAGGAAATGGGGGGGGAAGAGGGGGGAAATATAAAAAAAAGGGGGGGGGAGAAAGTAAACTGGGGAGGGAAGGGGTAAAGGTAAAGTGACTGCACTGTGCCTGGGAAAATATGAATCATTTTATATAGGACTTGTACCATGCCACCCATGGGTCCCATGCCTGGGACAGTTCAAGGTAGGCAATTCTATCTGCTGCCAGCGTGGTCTCAAATATGTAGTGGTCTTGGACCTGTTTTATTACGTTTAAGACTTGTGGTGGTGAAGCATTTTTCCAGCATTTGGTTATATTCTGTCTGTCTGCAAGTAGGATGTGTATTACTACCTTGTGAAAGTGACGTGGGACATGATCGATGTTTAAATTCAGAAGTGCTAACTCGGGTGAGGGAGTTGCGGTGATATTAGTAATCTGCGCAATTAGGGAGAAGATTTCTGTCCAATACGGGATTAATAATGGACAATTCCATAATACATGGAGAAGGGATCCTGTTCCTCCGCATTTACGCCAGCATACCGGTGAGACGTTGTGGTCAAAGGTGGCAATCTTAAGGGGCATTGGGTATCTGCGTTGTGTTATACTTTGGGTGAGCTCCCACAGTGCGGTACAGGAAGTGGCTTTGTATATAGAGCGTAGTGCCCTTCCCCAGTTATGGGCAGTGTATTGTTGTTGGAGATCGCATTCCCACAGGCGAAATATTTTAGAGTGTTGGAAGAGCGATTTCTCGTGTAACATGTTGTAGAATACTGAAATGCCTTTTGTTTGTTTATTGCTGGGTGAATAATATGCAAGGGCTCTTGCTGGAATAGGGACCAGGAGATGGGGGTTAAGGTGTATACAGTGGGCAATTTGAAGGTATTGGTAGTAAGCTGTGTTAGTTAAGTTCAAGTCAGATTGTAGCTGATTGAAAGATTTTGCACGGTTATTAAGGACAAGGTCGTGCAGTTGGGCATTTTCGCGCCATGTGTTGAGGTTTATGCCTGGGATTAAGAGTACTAGTATGGAGATCGGGAGCTTCATGGAAGCTCTGGGTGTATCTGGCCAGGGCATGGAGATGAAATTTCGCCATGTCCTGACTGATGCTAAAATAGTTGGGGAAAGGTATTTGGGTAGCTTAGATTTTGGGTGTAGGCTATATAGCCAAAGTTTTAGATTTCTGCCAGGTATAGAGCAGCGTTCGAGATCTCCCCATAGGGAGTGGGTCTCTGTGAGAAACCACTCTTCGAGCTGGGTAAGCACAGTGGATTGGTAGTAATCTGTAATAATGACTAGGCCTGATCCGCCGACTGATCTATGTCTAGTTAGCCAAGCCCGGGCAACCTTTGGTGTTTTGCCTTTCTATATAAATTTAGATAAAATAGACTGCAGGGAGCTTAAGTAGGAGTAAGGGATAGGAATGGGTAGAGAGCGGAACATGTACAAGAGTTGCGGGAGGATTGACATTTTAGATGCCGCTAGTCTGCCTGCCCAGAAAAATTTGTGTTTGGATAATTTCTCTAGCGATTTAAAGTATTCCTGTTTAAAGGGTAAGTAGTTTGTTTTGAACAGATTTTCTGAATTGTTAGTCAGGGTGATGCCTAGGTATGCTATGCCTGTCTCCGACCACTGGAATGGGAATTGTAAGTATAAAAGGATTTTAGTGACACTGTCTATTCCCAGATTGAGTATGTGCGATTTTGAGGCATTCACTTTGTAGTATGATACTGCGCTAAATTTGTTAAGAAGAGCTTGGACTGCGGTAAGGGAAGGGTGGGGATTTGTTAACATCATGATGACGTCATCAGCAAAAAGGCTGATTTTGTGCTCTTTCTCCTATTTGGAATCCTGAGATTAGTTTAGACATTCTAATGTGTTCTGCTAGGGGTTCCATTGCTAAGTCAAAGATGAGAGGGGATAGGGGGCAACCCTGCCTTGTGCCATTGGTTATATGGAATGTAGATGAGGTGATTTCTGCCACGTATACATAAGCTGAGGGGATTGTGTATAAGGCCATGATAGCTGAAAGGATTCTATTAGAGAATCCAAATTTGGTCAGGATGGCCTGCAGGTAACCCCAGTGGACCCTGTCGAACGCCTTCTCTGCGTCTAAAGATAGGAGCAGAGAAGGCCTTCCAGAGCTTTTTGCCAAGTGAGTGATGTTGATTAGGCGCCTGGTGGCGTCAGGGGACTGACGGCACCTGACAAATCCTGCCTGGTTTCTGAGGGAAGGAATGATGGTCATCAACCTGGAAGCAATAAGGTTAGCATACAGTTTTATGTCTGCATGGAGCAGCTATATCGGTCTGAAGTTCTGTGGTGATGTGGGTTCCTTGCCGGGTTTAGGAAGGGCCACTACAAGAGCTTTCAACATTTCCTGAGTAAATGAAGAGGAGGAGGCAGCTTTGTTGAAGAGGTCACATAATAAGGGAGCTAGAGAGTCCTTGAACTGTTTGTAGAATTCCCCTGGGAGCCCATCAGGGCCAGGCGATTTACAATTTGGGAGGGAATCTATATGACAGGCAATTTCTTGTGGGGTAAAAGGGGTGTTTAGTACTTCTAATTGGTTTGTGGAAAGGGTCGGAATATTTATTTGGGACAGGAAGTCCCTGATGTTATCTAAAAGTTGGCTGAGGGGTTATGGTGTCATTTTTGAGGTTGTAAAGGGACTCATAGTAGTCGCTAAATGCATTGGCTATTCCCTGGGATCTAAAATTTTTGCCTTGGAGGTGGGATGGAAGATATATCGGATCTTGGTCTTGGCACAAAGGCCCCAGAGTTTTGAGGCCATGCGTTTGCCTGCTTTGTTGCTAGTGGAGTATGAGCAGGCTTTGAGCCTGCGGTGTGTTTTTTCGTAAGATTCTAGTAGTAGGGACCCGAGTTCTTGCCTCAGGGCCAGGAGTTTTAGTTTTAGGGAGTGGGATGGCATCAATTTGTTGAGGGATTCTGTGGACTTTATTTGTGAGATTACCCTGTCAATTCACTGAGTCCTCCTCTTTCTTTCCTGAGACCCCAGTTTCATTAACACCCCTCGAATGAACGCTTTGTGCGCCATCCACAGGGTCGTAGTTTTATCCACTGAACCAACATTGTGTAAGAAATACTCATCTCTCTGACATGTGTTAGCCCTCCATAACCTTGTGGGTATGGGCGATTTTCTTGTGCTAATTGTTAGGCAGATAGGAGCGTGGTCTGACCACGTTATCTGTTCAATGGTTAAATCCGAGGTTCGTTGGAGTAGCCACTTGTCCGTCAGGAAGTAATCGATCCTGGAGTAGGAGTTATGTGCAGTGGAATGGAAGGTGAAGTCTCTCTCAGTTGTGTGATGGCATCTCCACGCATCATACAGGTCATTTGCTAAGATAAAGTGGTGCATCGGTGAATTGTGTCTCAGGTTCCTATTTGTGGTGTCGAGGTGGTACTCTGGGGCAATGTTGAAGTCTCTGCATAGAATTAGAGAGCCCTTTTGGGCTTTACGGGCTTTCCTCAGTAACCAATTCAGGAACGAAATCTGTCGAGAGTTCGGAGCGTACAGACAGACCAATGTGAAAAGAGCAGAATCTAGTGTGCATACCAGTATCAAGTAGCGCCCGTTAGGATCTGGGATTTGTTCCAGGAGTTGAAAGTCAATAGTATCTCTAACTGCTATCAAGACTCCGCGCCTTTTCTGAGCTGCATGCTAGAAATACATGGGGGAAGGAGCTATGTTTCATTGAGGGGGTTGCAGTGTCTTTGAAGTTTGTTTCTTGTGCACAGACAATGTCACTGTTCAATTTTAGGGCTGTTCGCCAAAGGGAAGTTCTCTTGGCGGGATGGTTCAGTCCCTTAGTGTTGATAGATGTTATTTTTATGCCCATTGTGGGTAGTGAGAATGCTGGGTGTATTTGTACTTACGATTTGTTCACGACTTTTGGCTCTGGATAGGCAGGATATTAGTTCTTCATCTGTACGTTTTGTTGTCAGCAGTTCGGCATAAGAGCAGCACAGTGGTCGTGGGATTAGTTGCAGACTAGGGTAAAGTAAAACATATAAACAAACTGAAACAAGAAACAACAAAAAAAAGAAATTGCAGCTTGAGGTACTTGCGTACAGCTGCATATTCTGCTGGAGGGGTATGAGTTCAAACAGGTTGGGCGCTGCAGCCGCAGAGCATTTAGAGGGGGGAAGTTGCTGAATTCTCCAGTGGATGAGGGACCCTTCAGAATTTAGGTTGGAAGTTTCGGTTAGATTTGTGCCACAGAGGTAGAATTGGACCCGGAGCGATTCGGGAGTTTGATGCGGGTGGCGAGTCAGGAATGATTCCCCATTCATTAAGTAAGGCAAGGCCAGCCTCAAGTGAATGTATAGTAAAAGATCTTCCGTTCCTGTCGATAGACAGCTTAGTCGGGTGGCCCCATTTGTACACAATGTTGTGGTTTCGCAGGGCTTTCGTGATTGTATTCAACTGACGCCTGAGGTCCATCGTGCATTTGGAAAGATGGGCGAAAACGTGTACGTTTTCGTAGGGGTCCGGAAGTTTTCCCAGGGTTCTGGACTTCCTCAGAATTTGGTCCTTGGTTGTATAGAAGTGCACTCTCATGAGTACATCTCTGGGAATCGTGTCCGGCAGGAACACGGGTTTTGGGATGCGGTGAATGCGATCAATCGCTAACTCGATTGGCGTGAGATCAGGAAGGAGTGCACGGAACAGGTCTGTAGTGTATTGCTTCAGCTCTGAGGGCTGTACTGACTCTGGTATGCCGCGCAGCTTTAAGTTGTTTCGTCTGGAGAGGTCTTCCAAATCTGCGATTTTGGCCCTCAGCCATTGCCTTTCCTCTATACCATCTTCATTTGCATCCACTAGATTGTTAACGGTGGTAGTAATGTCGCTAACAGCATTTTCAACTAAGTCCACTCGTTCACCCAGAGATGACACTTCAGCAGAAATTTTTTGGGATAGGGAGGTGATGTCAGTATGCAGAGATTGTTGCAAGGACATTAAAATGTCCTTGAGCTGAGTGTCTATGACAGGCTAGTCATTTGTGGGGAAGGAGGCTATTGGAGCACATAGTGTATTATGCAACAGTGGTGGGGATTCCCCTTGACTCACCAGGTTGCTGTTCTCGGGATAATCCAGCCTCATCCTGGCTTTGGCAGGGCTGGCACAAGGAGGGCTCGATAGTGGAGAGGTCTGGTGGTGTGCTGCAGCCCCTGGAGTTCCCTCAGCCTGCGGATCATCCTCGGGGAGGTGCGTGTAGTGGCCAGAGTGCTTGTGGCTGTGTGCGGCGGTGGATGCTGGAGCGCCGGCGCCATCTTTTCCTCCGCCTCGTGGAACATTGAGGAAGTACTCCGTCAGCTTCTAAAGGTCGCCGTTCCTCATTGCGCTTCCTTGTCATCTTCGGGTGCTGGAGGTGGTGTAGCTGAATGTGGGTCTCAGACGCTAAAATCCCCCTCCGGAGCTTCTCTAAAGAGCGGCCATCAGCAGCGTGTGCAAGCCACGCCGCCCAATGATAACATTTTTGATAGGTTCTACTGTGCACCACATCGATGGTATCTTCTACTTCCCCTGTTTTTTTGTTTTTTTTTTATAAACATTTTTTATATAGAAAGGCCTTTTTAACAGAATTAATACAGCATTTTTTATAGGGATTTTAAGATATTGCCTTGTAATTTTGAATAGTATATGCAATATCTTCATCTAACCGCTAAATGCATGTATCCTAAAGAGAAATGCATGGATAAAGTACTGACGTATGGGTATGTCATTTTGCGTGCAGTGGTTAAAGGCGTCTCTACCTCCCTGCCAGGCCCTCAATCTGGGAATTGGCTAAAGGCCACTAAATATTCATGGCAGCTCCTCCTTACCCCTGCCCACTAGTTCTAGAACATTCCCTGGTGTCCCAGAAACAGGGAGAGGCACCAGAGAGCTGCCAGATGAGTCATCCAGCCCTGGCCTCTAGTAACCCTGACCCAGATTTAGTAACTCAGGGTTTATCCCTGGCCAGAAAATGTTTTTACCAACTATTACTTCTAGTAGCACACACTAGAAGGTGCTAAATTTTTTAGTCTGTGTGAAAGTTATAGAGTCTACAATCTAGGGATTATATAGTATATTTGAAAATTGAGCAGTCCAGAGGTACTGACTGCCTATCTCATTTCTTCAGCCCCTAAAATGCTAGAACATTAAGAAATTCCCCCAAAGGAGGGGCTTTTTAGGCAACAGTAGTAAACGTAAATATAGTGGTACAAGAAAAAAGAATTGTATATATTTAATAATTATTTAATCGTATAAAAAAATCATACAATATAACACTTGACAAAATATGAAGTTGCTAAATCAAGACTGATCCACATAAAAACTCTACAAGGCCCTACGCGTTTCGGGGGTTTCCCTTCTTCGGGGGCCGGAGTCTGTGTGGGAACAAATTATATTACATAAGGTTTACATAACCGTATCATCAAAATAGTTTTTACAATTACATCAAACTTTAAAACAGCGAGAAATAGGAAGTGCAAGAAAAACAAAAAACACATACCAGTCAAGAGATGGCAATTCGGTAAAAACACAGGGCAAGAAGTCCATGGTGAATGTTCCTGAGAAAGATGGTGTACAGGAATTGGGGGACAGGCACCTCACATCCAAAAAGAAGCAAACCCTTGGCCAAAACTGCCAGACTAGAAAGATTATATAGTCCCTAAAATGAAGGACAAATTGCACAGAAAAATATATATGC
This sequence comes from Rana kukunoris, assembly GCA_029574335.1. Taxonomy (NCBI): domain Eukaryota; kingdom Metazoa; phylum Chordata; class Amphibia; order Anura; family Ranidae; genus Rana; species Rana kukunoris. The sequence continues at coordinate 265,885,517 of CM056059.1, read as the reverse complement.
AAAAATAGAAAAGGGGTATATCAATATTTGTTAAAGTAAAAAAATGTATGTAGATATATACCTATCCAGGGGAAGTAGTACTCAAGGATAGCCAGAGGGGGTCAGCATGGAGCACAGCACAGAAAAACTGAAAAAATCAACAAGTAGCATTGAGATTCAATAGTATCGAGAGAGGAGAAAAAAACAACAATTATATTTTTGAAAAAAGAGAGAGACTGACAGTAAAGGTATAAGACATCAGTATACCTTTTAGTGAGTCTATAGCCTGATACCATCGCCGTCAACCAGGTCAGACATTCCCGGGAGACGGCTGAGTTTAAATAGGAGGAGGGGGCGTAATCAAGAGGGCGACAGACGGCGCCCATACAGCGCGATCACGTCGATTCTAATCGATTTGGGGTGTTGGCAACTCCTGCAAGGTCACATTCTTGTGATGCTACATTCATTTTATTGTATCCAAGGTAGCAAATACCTATGAAATTGGCTTACCCCCTCTTTCTTCCCCCTAGTAACATCTTCCAGTGACCTCTATACATCCCCCTGGTGTCGGGGATCTTTTGATTACTCCTTATTATCTAATTTCTGTCTTCACTATTACATTTTCTTTGTTATTTTTGTTTCGTTATTGCTGTTTGTTTTTACTGTCATCGGACGGCGACAGTGTAGTGTACTTGTGCAGACTTACATTCCTAACAGTCCACTATGTTTCAAGGTAAGGACTGGGATGATCTGATGCTGAGCTATTCTGCTAGTCACCATAAAGGGGAGGCCATAAACTCGGAGCTCTCCTCTTTGTGTAATCAACTTGGGAGACTCGTAGAAAAGAGGGCAGCCCTCTTTTGGCATGTCGAAAGTTTCGACAAATACCTTAAAGAGGACATCAATCCATATGGGCTCCGCATTCAGATTTTACCTCTCCTAGATAACATAAATACCGATTTCCGCATAAAATGGGAGCAGAATCTTCAACAATGCTCGGCCAACATGATGAAGCTCCTTATTGAAGAATATAAAATTAGAACAAGCCAAGTTGAAAAAGATATCGATGATATATACATCAAACTCTCACCATTCTTGGCTCTTCCAGCCTTCAAAGATCATGAAATCAAAATAAAAGGATGACTTGATATAGTCATAGCAGAAACTCTGCAGAAAAAAGAGAATACATTTTGGAGAGATAAAAGATCATTCCAGGAAGGGAAAGCCTATAAATGGCAATCGGCCTATTCCTCCCAAAAATACTCTGCTAAGGGTAATACCAATACAAATCCCAAAAAAGGCTATAAGACTTCCTCAACTGTTCCAAGCAATGCTCCTGTACAAAATTCTACCAGGAATAGGAATAACAAGCCAAAACTACCCCTTTCGGGTGAGGACGATAACACTACCAAACAACGTCTAGTACAGCAATCAGGTCCCATCAATACATTCGGTGGTCCTGATAGATCTAAACAACAATCTACACAACCGACTGAATTATTCTCTGTCTTTTCGACCCCTCAACTACTTAACACGCAAACTACTCACGAAGGGCTAAGACCCAACATTAAAGAAACTTGTGACACTGGGTTTTTTCCCCAGGTCACTCACATATCCACAGACCCATAAATGACGACAGTATACCTGACGATCAATCAGGCACTACTCTGGGGCTTGACATCATAAATCTCTGTATTGTCATCAGACGAAAACACCCTACTAGCTAAAGGTCTCACTTTCTGCCCTGAAGCTCATTTGGATACATTCGAATTGATTAAAGATATCCATTTATTTGCCAGGAAACTTTTACTAAAAAGTCTTTATTCCAAACCTAAGAATGACTCTACTTATAGGACCATTCAACAACATAAGGAAGACATGGATCTGCTCCTGTCACTTTGCGGTGAAGCAGATATTTCTGATTCTAATGTAATGCAGGATCTGGAAGAAATGTCATTTGAGTTCGATTTTGAGGGCACTCCAGAAACAACGGTCAACATTTTAAAAAACAAATCGGACAAATTTCCACCATTACAAACCAACTCTAATCTGGCTACGTTCGTAGCACTTACTACCGCTGAAATCAAAAAACTACACCATTCACGAAGTACCAGTCATTCTACCCGCCAAACAAATAGTGCTTTGGACAAATTGAAAGATTGTCACTCACTAACTATTAAGCCCTCTGATAAAGGAGGAAATATTGTTATCCTGACCAACCAACAATATAAAGCTATGTGCCTAAAAATTCTTTCTAATAAAGACTGGTATCTACCCATCTCCAAAACCTCTGTCATTAAAATTTGAAATTGAGTTCTACGCTCTAGTAGACGGGGCGTTTTCCCATGGTGTCATCAATCATGACACTTGGGAATTCCTCCGTATCAAATACCCAAGAATCCCAACCTTTTACTGCCTTTCTAAAATTCACAAGCATATGACCGATCCACCGGGACGACCAATTGTTTCGGGTAATGGTGCCATCCTGTGCCCCATCGTATGCCAACCTGTACCTGGGGGAGTGGGAGAAGTCCTTTCTGACCAGTACAGCTATACAACCTTTCATCCATCTAGTATCGGCTTGGTTTAGATACATAGATGACGTCTTGGTGATATGGGAAGGGACAACTGATGAACCGAAATGTTTCATGTCCATTATGAATAACAATGACTGGAACTTAAAATTTACAATGACATCAAGTGACACCCAGATTGCTTTTTTAGATGCAACTTTATCTAAAAACTTTGATGGCAGCCTTTCCACAGGCCTTCATAGAAAACCTACAGCCGGCAACACTATATTGCACGCTACTAGTGCCCACCCTATACCTCTAATAAAGTCTATACCGTACAGCCAGTACTTACGCCTTAAGCGCAATTGCTCCAATTAAGAAGCATTCTTGCTGGAGGCTGCAGCACTAAGAGAAAGATTGCTGTTAAGAGGTTACTCTAAGAAGTGCCTCAAAAAATCTTTCCAACGTGCTAATGCGCATGCCAGACAAGATCTACTCTCCCAACCAAAGAAAAAATCTACCATAGGTGGAGATACTCTACGCTTAATTACGAAATATCACACGCAACACCAACAAACGAGAGGGATCCTTAAAAAATTCTGGCATCTACTCTCCTTTGATCCCAACTTGGGACCTTTTGTTACCAAAGAACCAGCCATTACATACCGACGGGCCCTTTCCTTTAGGGACCAATTGGTGACGAGCGAGTTTAAGGGAGACTTTAGGAAAGATCCCTGCAAAAGGAAGGGTACATACACATGCGGTGGCTGCTCTGTCTGTCGGTATATCAATACCAACTCAGAGGTTCTGCTGCCGAATGGGCAACCCTTTAGACCACGCCATTTTGCAAATTGCAAGACCCCGGGGGTAGTATACCTACTTACCTGTTCATGTAAGAGGTTCTACGTGGGCAAGACAAAACTGCCATTTTTCAAACGTGCTGCCCGACATATTAACACCATGCGTTCAGCAAACCCTGATATGCCCTTAGGGCGTCACATTTTGCTTCATCATAATGGACAATTTTCAGGGGCCAAATTCCTCATTCTGGATAGGATTCACCCAAATCCGAGAGGGGGTGATTGGAATAAAACCCTCTTACAACGCGAAACCCGATGGATTATAGACCTAGAGGCAACTACTTTCCCTGGCTTAAACGAACAAATTAGCTTTAGGCCCTTTTTAGAGGGCTTCTCTTCGGGCGGGTGTGAAAAAGAGTAAATTCATATTGTTCAACACGGTTGCTGTAACAACCTTCTATTTTATTTATTTTATTTTATTTGCTGCCTAGACATTTTGTTTTTGTTTTTATTTTGTTTTTGTTCTGTCTTGGTTGTTTTTTCGGATTTTTTTTATTTCATCTTCTTGCCTCTTCTGATGAACATCATTCAGTTATCATGTCCCTTAATCTGGGATGTCACCTCGTTATGTTTACACAGTGTTTCCTTGCCCTGGTTTGATTTGGGGAACTGGGCACCTCCATCCTCATTGTAAGCACGGCGCACCCAGGCCGTCATCTTTGAGATGACGGCCTCCTCTTGACCTGGTCGTACGGCACATTGTGCCCTTCGACCACGGGTCAATTTTTGCGCCATACGGTGATTCCGTCTGGGCAGGGGACCTTGTTATTTTTTCCCCTCTCCGGGCGTTATCTCTGGACCCTCGTACCGGCCACTGCCACCATTTAACCAAGGTCTATCTCCCTTTTTGTCAGTAAGGAAGTCTTAATCCAAGCACAGTTCATTATTTTCCTTTTAACTTTCACATATGTTGTCTTATGTGATCACGCGGATTTTATTCGCTAATATCATATCTCCTATTGTGTGTTTGTTTTTCCCTTCTGTCCAAACGTCTTGTTTTGCCCTTCTGTCAAAACGTCTTTTGCTGACAGTCATCATATCCCCCTGAATTTTTTGTCTGCTTTTTCCGGGAGGATACTTCCGCTCACGTGACTATTATGGGTCATGTGACAATTGCTGTGTCGTCATGATGCGACATTGTTTGTTGTGTTTTTTGGCCTACTCGCGTCGCGTATTGACGCCGTGGTTGCGTCTGCGTCTTTACGCGAGTGTGGCTTGAATATTCTACCCTGTCCGCCCCCTTCAGGCCCCTTCCAAGGTAATATACCAGGGCTTAGGGGCGGTGCGCGATGACGCGATAATGACGTGATCGCGCTGTATGGGCGCCGTCTGTCGCCCTCTTGATTATGCCCCCTCCTCCTATTTAAACTCTGCCGTCTCCCGGGAATGTCTGACCTGGTTGACGGCGATGGTATCAGGCTATAGACTCACTAAAAGGTATACTGATGTCTTATACCTTTACTGTCAGTCTCTCTCTTTTTTCAAAAATACAATTGTTTTTTTTTTCTCCTCTCTCGATACTATTGAATCTCAATGCTACTTGTTGATTTTTTCAGTTTTTCTGTGCTGTGCTCCATGCTGACCCCCTCTGGCTATCCTTGAGTACTACTTCCCCTGGATAGGTATATATCTACATACATTTTTTTACTTTAACAAATATTGATATACCCCTTTTCTATTATTATTATTTTTTTTTTGATAAATCTTTTTTATTACATTTTTGAACAATAGACAGTTTCAAAAAACAACAAAACAAAAAAAAAAAAAAAAAAAAGGGTGAAAATCTTGACAGGTACATAAGCAGCAGACAGATAGTGCTTAACAAGTCATGACAGTTTTAGCATGTGATCTGGACAGTGCATGACAGGTATATGCGTACTCGGGACACAGCTGATATCCAGTGCGTCAGACATCTCCTCCATAACCAGGAGCAGCTATTCCCCAATCAGGTATACAATGCTCCCGTACCCCTTTACAGCAAGGTATCCATAACTATTCCGTAACCTCGCCTCCTGACAATCAAGCCGTTGTAGGTTCCGCTAACCAGGTACGCCAAATTTTGTTATATTTCAAGGGGCACTCTCTATTTTCATATGTATCTTTATATAGGGGAAGGTTCTCGTTTACAAGACGCTTCCATCGAGCCAGAGAAGGCATCGTGGGTTTCTTCCAATGCATAGCTATATTTTTCCGAGCATAAAAGAGCAATAACCCAATCAGAGTTCTCCTTGCAACAGTCGGCACCAGCGTGTCTATAAGGCCCAAGAGGCACACCCCCATCGTCATTGGCACCGCAATCAGGGCGACTAGGCCAATCAAATCCAGCACTTCAGTCCAATATTGCTGGATCTTAGGACAAGCCCAGAAAATATGTGTAAAGTCTCCCGGGGAGACCCCACACCTCCAGCATTCTGCAGAGAGCTCAGGTTTCATTTTATGAAGCCTATGAGGTGTGAAGTACGCTCTGTGTGCTATTTTAAACTGTACAAGTCTGTCTCGCAACGAAACTAGGGAGCTAAAGGGGAAATCCCAGACATCATCCCAGTCATCGTTGTCCAGCGTAGGGATATCTCTTTGCCAACAAGCCCAGAGCTTATCCATGGGAGGGAGAGACACAAATATCAGATGCTCATACAGACGAGATGTTGGTTTTTCAGCACATCTGGAGCGAAGTGTCCTCTCCAACCCTGACTGAACCACCATGCAGGAGGAAAGTGGGAATTGGGCATTAAACGCATGTGACAGTTGTAGGTACCGAAAAACATAATGAGTCGGTAGATTATGAGTCTGTGTGAGTCAGGACAAGGGAATTAAAGTATTGTTCTCTGTTATATGCGATATAAGTTTGATGCCATACTTGGTCCAGACATATGGATCCGGCATGTTGTAGAGATGAGGTATAAATGTAACGGTCACCACCGCTTACAACCTTCCATCCATCCACGACAAGCTTATCTGACACTCCACAATCCTGCATACACGATCCATATCCATTCCCATAAACAAGACGAGACTCAAGCTCTGCACTTGCTTCAAAGATATGACCATTTATTAGTTTCCTTAGCTTGCTTGTTTCTCAGAAACGCCTCCGATATGCCTCTGGTGTGACGGCATACCTGACCAAAAGTGCTTCTTTTACCAGTCCATAGTTCATAATATCCTTGTCTGGGATGGCCCTGAATGCTTCACTGGCCCGGCCGGACAATTTCCCAGACAAAATGGTAACCCATTCCTCGGTGGGTACCCGGTGTAGGGCACATTGCCGTTCAAAATCAGCAAGGTACCCATCAATCTCCCCTTCAGCTTCAATGAAATTCTTAAAAGCAGAAAAATGTATTTGTCTCCTTTCCGTTGGTGCTGCTGTGACTTCTGCTGCTGCAGAACCTCTTTGTGGTAGCAAATGTGCATCCACAGCTGCTATAACCCGGTCTATGATCTCCGGTGGAGGGTTAGGACCATAATGTGCCAGTCTTAGTTCAACAGCCCGATTAAAACTTGCCTCTTCAGGTGTCCTGTCCGTTACGCTGGGTCTTTCCGTTACGCTGGGCCCTTCCGTTATGCTGGCCCTCTCTGCTCCATCCATTTGGACTAGTTCTGCAATAATGTCCATCTTCTTACGGTTGCTGGCCGGTCTGCCCCGGCTCTCCAGTAAGTCCTTGAGGGAAGAGCACTTCATCCGTGCATACACTGCCTCCATTGTCATGTGTCCTTGTAGCCGTCCTTCTGAAGATGGAATCATCCCACTGCTGCCACCAATGTAACGATCACCACCGCTTACAACCTTCCATTCAACCACGACAAGCTTATCTGACACACTCCGACAATATTGCATACACGATCCATATCCTTTCCCAGAATAAACGAGACTGCGCTCCGTTCTTGCTTCCAAAGATATGACAATTTATTAGTATTTTCTCAGCTTCTTATATCCAGTACAGCATAATACAGTTCATCACAGGACAATGCAATCTCCACCCCCCCTCACACCATGGGGGGCTTCAATCACACTCTAAAAGGCATTCAGGTAAGCTAACCATGTAGACCGGTCGGCACCGCTTCTTCAATAGGGTTCAATTAACCTTGAATAGTAACACAGACATCTATACAAAAGGTATGACTCACTGGCTGACCTGGTCATGTCATCGTGACTCCTTGTGATATCTCAGTCCTGAAATATGAAGTATTATTAATGTCCCATCTCATGTAATATGAATTATGATTCTTTGTCACCCTATGTACAAAAGTGACTCCTGTCACATTCGGGTTCAGCCAAAGCGGAGCGTTCGGCGAGATCTCAGTAGATCTGTATTTCTCCACCGTCAACCCCGCTCGCCATGCGTGTATGGTGGTGCATATGGAGGGGGTCAGGGGGTAGGGGGCACGAGGTCCCCTATAAACCAGCAATTTGAGTGCCTCCAATGAACCTACCACTGCCGCCTCCAGGGCTATAGCTGAATTTGAGGCATCCGGATCTAGCCACCACGCCACTGTCACCAGTTGTGCGGCAAGGTAGTATTTAAAACAATCTGGGAACGCCATTCCCCTCTTGTGTTTTCGGTCTCATTAAGGTGCTTAGTTTATATCTTGGTGGGGAGGAACCCCAGAGGAAGGAAGAAAAGATCTGATTAAGCCTTTTAAAGAAAGATTTTGGAATCCACTGCGGGGAATGACGAAAAAGGTAAGTGAGTCTGGGAACGATCTTCATTTTAATGAGGTTAATTCGGCCCCATAAGGACAGCGGCAAATTACTTCACGCTTTGAGCTTAACCTTTATATCCAGAAACACTGGGTCTAAGTTGAGAGAAATAAAGTCTGTTGCTCGGGGGGAGACAATTACACCCAGGTATTTGAAAGTGCCTACCCACTGCAGGGGAGTGTCAGAAGGGGATGTCGTCCTTGCTGCTTGGTCAATTGGGAATAGTAACGATTTGGACCAGTTAACCTTTAATCCCGTGACCCCCGCAAAATCGTTCAGCACTGTCAGCGCACCCTGTAATGACGGACCCGCATCTCCGAGAAAAAGGAGCATGTCGTCAGCGTATAGTGCCACCCTCTCCTCCAGCAGCCCTATGCGCAGACCACTGATGTGCGGGGACGTGCGCAGCGCCTCCACCACCGGTTCCACTGCAAGGGCAAATAGTGCCGGGGAGAGAGGGCAACCCTGCCTCGTGCCCCTGAATAGCCGGAAGGGGCCAGACAATAGACCCCCCAGGCGCACAGAGGAGATGGGACATTTGTAAATCACCTGAAGCCATTTAATGAAGAGCAAAGGGAAGCCCATTCTACGCAATGTCTCCCATAAAAAGGGCCATTCCACAGTATCAAATGCCTTCTCAATGTCTAAGGAGGCAACAGTGCGGGATCCCTCATTAATGTGCTGGGCATGGATATTCGTGAAGAGTCTACGAAGGTTGACATCAGTGGCTCTACGGGGCATGAAACCTGTTTGATCAGAGTCAACCACCGAGGGTAGCATGGGGTATAATCTAATGGCAAGGAGTTTGGTCAAAATTTTAAAGTCATTGTTTAGCAGCGCAATGGGCCTATAGGAAGCACAGGAAGTGGGGTCCTTCTGAGGTTTATAGATCAAGGTCAGATGGGCGTGATACATAGAATCCGGTAATTTCCCTTCCGAGAGACATTTTGTAAATAGCCATGCCAACTGCGGCGCCAGCACCTCTTCGTGTGCTTTATAAAAATCTATCGGCAGCCCGTCAGGGCCTGGTGCCTTTCCGGAGGGGAAGGATCGGATTTCATTTAGAACCTCCAATGTTGTGAAAGGTTGCACTAAAGCTTCCCGTTCTGTGTCTGACAACCAGCCGAGGGCCAAGGGGTCCAACAGATCCCGTAGCTCCTCAGGCCGGAAGGCAGAGGGCAGGCTGGAGGTGTATAAAGTTTCATAGAAGTCAGTAAATGCTTGTAGGATATCCGAAGGGGTAGTTGCCGTCCCCCCGCCCGGGGTGGTTATAGTGGAGATAAGCGTAAGTGGCTGGTCATGGTGAGCCAACATGGCTAACAGTCGACCATTCCTGTCTCCCTGTTCAAAGAATCGTTGTCTGTTCTTATACGTGTCTAGCTTTGTGATTTCTACCAGATGAAGATTTAGTTCTCTCTGTGCCGCTGCCAAAAGATCAAAGTGGCCTGGGGTGGGGTCTGCGCTATAAGTGTTAGTATGGTCTAGTACCGACTGCTGCAAGGACTGAGTCTCCGTACTCATTTTTGTCTGATTGCCGCAATGGAAGAAATATATTGTCCCCTAGAGTAGGCCTTAAAGGCGTCCCATGTAATGTCAGTGGGGGCGGACCCTGAGTTTTGTTCCCAGAACTCATTCAACAGTTGAGGCATTTCATCCGCAAGGTCTGGATGGGAGATCCATTCCGGCCCCAGCCTCCACAGAGCTGCGCTACGGGAGGCAGGGGCACGAAAAACCACTGACAAAGGGCTATGATCCGACAGTCCACTGGGCAAATAGGTCGCCTCTAGAACATCCGCCAATAACAGCGGGTTGGCAAAGGCTAGGTCTATCCGCGAGGCAGTTTTGTGGGATGCCGAGAAGCAGGAGTAGGACCGTGTAGTAGGATGCTTCCACCTCCATATCTCAACCAAGCCAATTGCTTGGACCCAAGCGGATAGACCCGGACAATGCAATTTGGTAGGAGTGGGCCTGTCAAGATCAGCCGACATAGTGGCATTGAAATTGCCCATGACCAACAGCCTTCCAGGGCAAAAGGGAGTGACCCTTTCCAGGACCTTGTACAAAACCGTAGGGGAGAAAGGCAGAGGAACATAAATATTCACCACAATATATCTTTGAGACCATAGGGTAAATACCACCAGGGCAAACTTACCCTGGGGGTCTGTGCAGATCTCTTCAATTACACACGGGAAGTTCTTGTGCACCAGAACCGACACTCCCCTAGCGTAAGTGGAGTATGTGGCGTGAATCGCCTTTTGAATCCACGGCTTTTTTAATGTTAGGATTTTGCTGCCCATAAGATGGGTCTCCTGGAGGAGGATTATTTGGCGAGAATGTGATTTCAGGTATTGAAATAGGAGGGCTCTTTTAAATTTGGAATTTAGGCCTCTTACGTTCCATGAAAGAACGGAAAAGGAGTTATCTCTGAGATCAGCCATCATGGTGGGGACTTAGCAGAAGGACCGGATAGTATACTTGAATTTGGAGACCAATCATGAGCAGCACAATCCCTGTCAGGACATATCTCTGAATATCAGCACTATAGCATATGAAAAACATGAAACGTACCATTAAAACAAACAAAAAGAAAGGAAATAAACAACCCAGGCATGAGGTGCCCTTTTTACTATAACCCATCTCCCTCACGAAACAGGGGAGAGAGCCTGGGAATACCGTATTTTTCGGACCATAAGACGCACCTGACCATAAGACGCACCTAGATTTTAGAGGAGAAAATTTTGAAAAAAAAGATTCTGACCCAAATGTTGTACTGAAATATTTAATAAAATTTAACAGAATTATATTTCAACCATGTAAAGTGAACAGCAGTCAACAATGACATTAAGAACCATCATCACTGTCATTAACAAATAACAAGTAAGGAGAGACTTTAAGATTTGAGCACTCTTCTAGTTTTCTGAGAACCCCAAGAACTCATCATCACTAGTGTCAGAATTTATGAAGCTCAGTTGCTCGCAATCGCTGACATCACTTTCTTCGCTATCTTCATATACGATACAATCTTCAGTTCCATCTAAGGCATTGCTGATGCCACATTTTTTGAATGACTGTACAACAATTTCCTCCTTAACTGAGTGCCATGATGTTTTCACCCATTCACAAACTTGAGTGATAGTGGGCCTCTTCATTCGTCCAGTAGGTGTCAGATCATGATTACCAGCAGCCATCCATTTGTTCCACTCTTCTCGCATAAACACTTTAAATGGTTTGTTGATCGAAACATCGAGAGGTTGCAACTGGCTGGTAAGACCCCCAGGAATCACAGCTAGATGAGTCTTCACTTCTTTAAAGCACTTTTTTGTCGTTTCGCACATATTTGTGCTCTAAACTGGTCAAGCACTAATAAGGCAGGTTTTTCAGAAGCCCTCCAGGGCGTTTGGACCAGACTTTTTCAACCCATACTCTCATTCCATTTTCGTCCATCCATCCTTTGTCATGGACATGTACAACAACTCCTCGAGGAATCACTTCTTTTGGAAAGGTTTTCCTTTTGAAAATTAGCATGGGCGGCAATTTGGTGCCGTCTGCACAGCAGGACAACACAACTGTGTAATGAGTTTTCTCATGTCCTGACGTTTTGACAGTTATGGTTTTTGCACCTTTCATATCAACAGTCCTATTAGATGGGACATCAAATGTTAGCGGAACTTCATCCATATTCCCAATCTGGGCGATTTCAAAACCATTTTTCTTTCTAGAATCGATCACAAATTTGTGAAAAGACACAATCTTAGATTCGTATTCTTTAGGCATTTTTTGCGCAATTCTCGTTTTGGTGCGCATAACAAGGTCACATCGCTTCATGAATCTGTAGCACCAAGATGGTGATCCCGTAAAATCCTTAATGCCTTTCTCTACAGCAAGGCGTTTGGCTTCAAATATGATCATTTTTGTAGAGACTGAGAAGCCATTATTCCGATGATGTGTGATCCATTCTTTCATGGCCACTTCTAACTGTGGCCACTTTGCAGCATGCCCGCGAAAAGTGTGCTTACTTTTATTTGCTTTTTGAAGCTGATCTTCCTGTTTCCTCCACTCTCTTATCATTTTTTCAGTTGGAGGTGGTCCAAAATGTCTCTCCGCTGTTCTGTTCCCATGCTCCTTAGCATATTTTACTACTTCCAATTTAAAAGGAATTTTATATGCAAGCCTTTTCTGCTTCATCATCTTTTCTGCTTTAGGACCTGGTGCCTGGCCCTACTGTGGGTGGCTGACACCTGGTCCCTGTTGTGGGTGGCTGAGCTGGCACCTGGTCCCTGTTGTGGGTGGCTGAGCTGGCACCTGGTCCCTGCTGTGGGTGGCTGAGCTGGCACCTGGTCCCTGCTGTGGGTGGCTGAGCTGGCACCTGGTCCCGGCAGTGGGTGGCTGAGCTGGCACCTGGTCTCTGCTGTGGGTGGCTGAGCTGGCACCTGGTCCCTGCTGTGGGTGGCTGAGCTGGCACCTGGTCCCTGCTGTGGGTGGCTGAGCTGGCACCTGGTCCCAGCAGTGGGTGGCTGAGCTGGCACCTGGTCTCTGCTGTGGGTGGCTGAGCTGGCACCTGGTCCCGGCAGTGGGCGGCTGAGCTGGCACCTGGTCTCTGCTGTGGGTGGCTGAGCTGGCACCTGGTCCCTGTTGTGGGTGGCTGAGCTGGCACCTGGTCCCTGATGTGGGTGGCTGAGCTGGCACCTGGTCCCTGCTGTGGGTGGCTGAGCTGGCACCTGATCCCGGCAGTGGGTGGCTGAGCTGGCACCTGGTCTCTGCTGTGGGTGGCTGAGCTGGCACCTGGTCCTGGCAGTGGGTGGCTGAGCTGGCACCTGGTCTCTGCTGTGGGTGGCTGAACTGGCACCTGGTCCCTAAAGTGGGTGGCTGAGCTGGCACCTGGTCCCTAAAGTGGGTGGCTGGGCTGGCACCTGGTCACTAGACTGGGTAGCTGGGCTTGCACCGGGGTCCCTAGCCTGGGAGGCTGAGCTGGCACCTGGTCCCTAGCCTGGGAGGCTGAGCTGGCACCTGGTCCCTAGCCTGGGAGGCTGAGCTGGCACCTGGTCCCTAGCCTGGGAGGCTGAGCTGGCACCTGGTCAGTGTACTGTAATTCGTTACTGTAAATAATTTTTTTAAATGCCACTGCTAGTGTACTGTATTCTGTATTCCGTACAGATGCTGTCCAAATGCTCCTGAGGGAACAACCAATGAGATCACATATTTTGGTCACCTGACTCAGGGGTCAGCTGACTCAGAAGAGCACTGAGTGCACGGAGCAATACGTAGTGACGCCGTGTGGGCGTAGCTCCGTGCACTCGACATGGCTCAATGCTTCCTGGGGCTTCTGTGTAGCCCGCTCCCCACGCTGACATGCCGCGCTGTTAAACTGTCTGACCAACCGCGCCATGACACCATCCGCGCCATTACACCTTCCGACCAGCTGCTGTAACCCCATCCGACCAGCCACCGTTACACCATCCGACCAGCCTGATACTGTGAGAGCCCGCTGATGGCGCTGACTGCCTGCATGTGTTCTGCTATACCCGGTATGTTACATGGCGGTGCCGGGGGGTGGGCTGTATATTCAGTATTCGGTCCATAAGATGCAGGGACTTTTTCCCCCATACATTTGGGGGAAAAAACTGCGTCTTATAGTCCGAAAAATACGGTAGTTTGTACCTCAAACCAAAAACTTGAGCAACTAGTAGAAAACAGAAAACATAACTTCCCAAGCACTGAGTGCTTTTCCTACCAGCATCCGGCATCTCCCAAAAACACTGGGGATGGCCGGAGGCCGGTCTATACCCAAAACTGCAAAAAATGTGCCTACTTGAGGCGAAGAGTTCCAGGGAAGATCCCTGGTAGTTTCTGGCCTGCAGCAGCAGGCAAGGGTGAGGGGACGTGTATCACATCACATCCGGCGGGGGGCCGGAGTATCCATAGATGCACAGTGTCCTCAAGAGGGTACGTTGAATCGTCTTGCTGTAGCTCCGTTAATTAGGATCTAGCAGAATCAGGGGAAAACATGACCCCAAGTAGAGGGGTGAGCCACATTGATTGCCCGCCATAGAAGGGACCCATTGGAAAACCGGAAACAACATAAGTCAGTTAATGGGATGAAGAAGAGTGGCAGACAACTGGGCAGAGGAGTCCTCTCCTGCGTCCCCTCCGTGGGAGAGCCGTGGCGCCCCACCCGTCATAACCTGCAGAATCAATCAGGTAGCTATGAAACACATCTGCAATCCGTGGAACAAAGAAAAACAGCCAGGATTGTAGGGTAAAGCAAACATAAAGTTCACTGCAAGGATAACAGCCAGGTATCAGCCTCTGCAGGGGAGTCAAAAAAACCTCACCGAGCCACCATGTTGAACTCGCAGACGACTAGGGTAGAGCATGGCGTACTTGATGTCCCGTTCCCGGAGCCGTCTTCTGACCTCAGTGAAGGTTTTGCGACGTCTTTGGAGATCCGCAGAGAAGTCAGGATAAAGATACACTACCGTATGCTCATAGGGAAGGGTAGGGTGATTGCGGGCCTCACGGAGGATGCGGTCACGGTCTCTGTAATTGAGAAACCTCACCAGGAAGGGTCTTGGCGGGGCCCCAGGGGTGTTTCGGCCAGTCGGGACCCTGTGGGCCCTTTCAACCACGTACGTCGGGGGGACCTCGGTCAGGTTAAGAAGTGTCTTAAAGAAGGCCTCTGCAAACTCAGCTGGGCGATCCCCCTCCGCCCCCTCTGGGAGACCCAGGACCCTAACATTATTCCTTCGAAGGCGGTTTTCGGCATCATTTCTCCACTTATACCCTCAACAGCAAACAACTTTTGCTGCTAGGGGATTTCAATCTCTGGGCAAACTCCTCACAAGACCCCATTGCCGACGCCTGTATTGACCACCTGGAAGGATTAGGATTACAGCAATTAGTATGTGGGCCCACACATGCTTCAGGTCACACACTTGATCTTATTTTCAGACAAGCTCTGGAAATAAAGATTTGGGAAAATGAAAAATTGCCATGGACAGACCACCATGCAATTATATTCAGTATTACCACCATCCCCCCTACAACAAAAACATCAAATCCAGTGACAACACACTGGACTAGATGTCAGAAGAAGCTCCACTCGGAACTCTTCAAAACGACTTTAAGGAAAAAGATAGAAACAACTCAGCCGCATCAAACGGCCGTTGAAACATTGGAAGCCATAAACTCGGCTATGCTACAGTCAGCCGACTTGGTAGCGCCAAAACGAAGAACCCGCATCCGGAAAAACAACCGCAGCTGGTTTAATAACCAGCTGTCGTTACTGAAGCAAGAACGCAGAAGGGCAGAATCTGCCTGGAAAAGATGTTCTTCAGAGCTAAACCTATCCATCTACAAGGCGACTACAAGAAAATACCACAAAGGAATTTTCCAAGCCAAGAAAAATTATTTTTCGGAGGCTATCAACGGTGCCCTAAACCGCCCCCGCGAACTCTTCAAGATGGTCACCCAGACCATGAAGCCAGGATGCATTGAAGCCCCCAGTTCAGACACACAAGAATTTTGCAATGAACTATCGGAACTTCATTAATAAAATCATCCGCGAGCCAGCAAAACAATGCCTCTCACACAGCACCCATAGAAATTCTCCGATATCAGGTAAGTTCACCCTGGAACCCATCTCCATCGAGACCACTAAGAATGTCATTTGTACTCTGCGCAATGGCACAGCGCCAAATGACATTATCCCCACAAAACTGCTGAAGGAATGCGCCTACATCCTGGCTCCTCCCATCACGCAGCTTATCAACCAGTCTTTCTTGGAGGGCATAGTGCCCTCACAGTTGAAAGAAGGTATAATCCAACCCATCCTGAAGAAACCCTCCCTGGACCCCAAGGACCCACTCCACCGCCGTCCCATAACAAGCCTCAACGTACTCTCTAAGATAATGGAGAAAGTAGTGGTACAACAGCTGCAACTGCATCTAGATACCTACAAGCTACTTGACCCATTGCAATCAGGCTTCCGTCCCGGACATGGGACGGAAACAGCATTGCTGAAAGTATGGGACGATGTTCTCAAGGCCGCAGACGAAGGAGAATCTTGTCTCCTGGTTCTGTTGGACCTAAGTGCAGCTTTTGACACTGTAGACCACAAACTGTTACTGACTCGGCTTGCTGAAGTAGCCAGAGTCGCAGAAAGCGATTTATCTTGGTTCTCCTCTTTTTTGGAAAACCGATCGCAAACAGTGAAGTTAGGACCTTTTACGTCGGAAAAACGCACAGTAACATGCGGAGTCCCTCAAGGATCGCCTCTGTCACCAGTGCTGTTTAACATATATCTTCGTCCTCTTTTTGAGATTATCAGCAGCCAAAAACTGCTCTACCACTCATATGCAGATGATACGCAACTGTATTTCCGTATCTGCAACAGACAGGATCACCACCTCAATCTAGAGACATGTCTCTCTTTGATAGAGGACTGGATGACAAAGAGTTACCTTAAACTCAATGGAGCAAAAACAGAACTTCTTCTGTTTCACGCCAAGAGCAGGAATCAACTTTCAACAGCGTGGACCCCCCCGCCTATTTTGGGCAGAATCATCACCCCTAGCGCCAAAGTCAAAAGCCTAGGGGTCATTTTTGACTCCTTTATGACAATGGACGCTCAAATAGGGTCAGTAGTCAGCGGATCTCACCATCTACTGCGCCTACTACGCAGACTCACTCCGTTCATCCCTAAAGAAGATTTAGCGGTCGTGGTGGGAGCAATTGTAAACTCCAGGCTGGATTATGCAAATGCCCTTTACCTCGGCCTCCCCAAGTACCAAATCGCTCGTCTGCAAGTCGTTCAGAATACGGCCGCCAGACTTGTGACTGGGGTTCCATCTCACCTTCTCTGAGAGCCCTTCATTGGCTGCCAGTTAAAGACAGAATTGCTTTTAAAGCTCTCTGTCTTACGCATAGATGTGTCTATGGGAATGCCCCCCTTTATTTATGCGAAATAATAAAAGCGCATAATCCCAATCGCGTTTTGCGATCCACGAATCAGAACCTGCTCCAGGTTCCGAAAGCCAACTTCAAGTCCAAAGGAGAAAGAAGATTCGCGATCCAAGGTCCCAGACTATGGAACGCTTTACCAACCACCATTCGGTTGGAGGAGAACCACCTAGCATTTAGGAAAAAGGTCAAGACTTTTCTCTTTTGATATCAAAGGAGACAGGAACAACAAGCGCCCAGAGGCGATTCAGTTCGCATGTGCCGCGCTATACAAGTTTTCATTCATTCATTCATTCATTCATCATCAGATTTTGCCACCAAGGATTGGACGGTGCGCTGCAGCGTGAGGAGGGCATCATCATGATGGGCAGCAAGATCCTCTGTGGCAGAGATACGTGACTCAGTCTCAGAAAGTCTGCCCCTGATTTTATCCAAGTCCGCCCTGATGAAGGTGCATTCCTCAGTCAGATGATCAATGCGGACTAATAGGGAGGTTTTACTCTGTTCTATAGCGGCTAGGATAACAGTGGTGTCACTGGCTTGTGTCGGAGTGGGAGGAGGTGGAGAGGCCGTCGGGTTTCCCGCCTGTTCCATGTCCGCTATCAGCACTCTAAGTTGATCAAGAATGGCACTGGGGCACTGGGCAGGCTGTGGTGGCGCCTTTTTGGTCGCTGACTTGCCCCTAGATGGCATGAGTAGGTGCCTCTATGCTTTTAAGGCTATGTGCAGATAGGTGGGTCTGCCTCTTTAAGAGCCTGGGATGTGCAGAGGGAGACCCTTCAGTGTAGGGAAGGCAGACAGATACCTGAGGCTTCTGCAGTGCTGTTCTTCCCAGGACAGGAGGGTGGTGACACCTGCCTGCTCCTCCAAGTATGCCTGGCACAAGGATGTGGCCGGTCTCCTCTTAGTCCAAGGCACTCCAGCAGGGAGGATGCAACCCGGTCCGTAGGCCGCAAGATGGCGGCGCCCTACGAGTGCGCGGATCCGGCTGTCCGGGTCCCCCGACTGCTCCCCGATGCTGCTGGCCCCCTCCGGAGATGGATTCATGGGCGAGCACAGCTGTGTGGCCTCCCATTTTGCGGCACCAGAGCACGGAGGATGCAGGCTCCGTAGGCCGCAAGATGGCGGCGGCCGCGAGTAAAGAACACCGGCTGTCTGGGAGCCTCAGGCTGCCCCCCAATGCCACGCACCCCCTCCGGAGATGACCCCACAAGTGGACGAGGCAGGGGCGACTGCTGTCTCCGCGGATCGCGGCTCCGGTGTGCAGGAAAGGTAGGATGCTTCGTAGGCCTCAAGATGGCGGCGGGTCTGCGGTTATGCAGTGATGGCCACGGACTGGATGGGGCACAATCGTCCGGCCAGGCTCCAAGATACCGGCCTGGGATGAGGCAGGGGATGTCCGGGGACACGCAGGGTGCTTTTCAGGGCTCACCAGGGTGTGCAGTGAAGCGGATGACCACGGATTCTATCAGGATTTGTGGAGCTCTTTGTCAGCACGTCTGCCTCGGCTTACATCCGGACACGCCCTCACCCCTTTTCTATTTTTGCATATATATTTTTCTGTGCAATTTGTCCTTCATTTTAGGGACTATATAATCTTTCTAGTCTGGCAGTTTTGGCCAAGGGTTTGCTTCTTTTTGGATGTGAGGTGCATGTCCCCCAATTCCTGTACACCATCTTTCTCAGGAACATTCACCATGGACTTCTTGCCCTGTGTTTTTACCGAATTGCCATCTCTTGACTGGTATGTGTTTTTTGTTTTTCTTGCACTTCCTATTTCTCGCTGTTTTAAAGTTTGATGTAATTGTAAAAACTATTTTGATGATATGGTTATGTAAACCTTATGTAATATAATTTGTTCCCACACAGACTCCGGCCCCCGAAGAAGGGAAACCCCCGAAACGCGTAGGGCCTTGTAGAGTTTTTATGTGGATCAGTCTTGATTTAGCAACTTCATATTTTGTCAAGTGTTATATTGTATGATTTATTTTATACGATTAAATGATTATTAAATATATACAAATGCTTTTTTCTTGTACCACTATATTTACGTTTACTACTGTTGCCTAAAAAGCCCCTCCTTTGGGGGAATTTCTTAATTTTCTAATCGATTTGGGGTGTTGGCAACTCCTGCAAGGTCACATTCTTGTGATGTTACATTCATTTTAAAATGCTAGGTAGTAAGTAAAAGGCATGGTAAAATGTGTTTTATCATAAAGTTGGCAACTTAAAAAGTTTTTTCTCACACACACAGTAATACTTACAATTGCACATTAAAATACATTCTGCTACACCTAATGAGTATAGAGGTACGACTTTTGTGAGATTTTTTCACACCCTGGAAACACCCAAAAACACCCAAAACACCCAAAATCCAAGAAGCACCTTCACTACCTATCACATTTTTGGAGGCCCTGGAGAATCAGGACATCCATAAAATGACCAACATTTTGAAAAAGCAAACACTCCAAGGTATTTTCTGAAAGTCATAGTGATTCTTTTGAAATGTCATTTTTTTGCCACAAGTTTTTAGAAAAAGCATAAAAGAAAATTATTTATATTTTTTCACACAAATCTGTCAGTTATTAAGATATGTATAACACATATCATAGGCAACTTAGAAATACACCCCAAAAAAATGGAAGGCCCTAAAGCACCAGGATAGTGAAAACACCAATAAAATTGACACTTTGGGGAATACTGTATGGAGGACCAACATATGGCAGTCGGTGTAATGAATGTTAGCCCTCTGCAGATAGAGGGGAACCAAAACACCAGGGAGGGTGTGCAAAAGAAATAATTTCTCTTAATCCAGCGCTGGGTGGGTGATGGCTACAAATCACTTGAGCCATACCTCAGAAAAGACATAAAAATGTCTATGGTTTGTGATTAAAAGATGTATTGTGAAATCAAAGTCAAAGGATTCCAAGAATGAAAATGGTTCAAATATGGCTGACAGGCAAACTATGTTAAACATTATGCTTGATTATGAGCCTTGATCTCACCCAAACCTTGGCATGCTGACTCAGGCATATCAAGGTTGGTGCTAGGGCAGCTAAAAGGTGTGTAACACTGTATGTGCCAGATGTCTCATGGGCATCCACCCAATGGAAGGGATGACAGACCACTAGTTGAACCTGTAAGGCCTCGTACACACGATCGGACATATCCAATGAAAACGGTCCGTGGACCATTTCCATCGGATATGTCCGATCGGGAGTTTGATCCGATGGCGTGTACACACCATCGGATCAAATTCCCCGCCGCCGGACGGCGCGGTGACGCGGCGGTGACGCGGCGGTGACGTTGACGCCGCCACGTCACCGCCACGTCACCGCACCAGGAAGTTAAACACTTCCGCGCATGCGCCGAATCCATTCGGCGGCGGCGGTGGGGGACGACATGTCTGCTGGTAAGTGTACTAACCAGCAGACATGTCAGGCGGACAGATTCCACCGGATGGATTTCAAAGCATGCTTTGAAATCTGTCGGGTGGAGAAATCTGTCCGCTAGCCCATACACATGAGCGGAGATGTCTGCTGAAACGGTCCATCGGACCGTTTTCAGCGGACATATCCCCTCGTGTGTACGAGGCCTCAGAGTCAGTAATGAAAAGAGGCCCCCAGTGGACCAGGCAGAGGACTCCAAACTGCCAGATGGTGAAGCTAGTGTAGTCGGGTGTCACACTGGATGTGACATCACCAACACAGAGCGATGTTGAACCGACTCACCACAGCAAGGCTTGAGATGGAACGCAGATACGGTAGTAGAGCAGATGGAAGGTTGTTAGCAAGCTGTAGTCATGACAACACATTTTAAAATTACCTGACAGGTTGCTCCAAGAGGTTGTGTCCTGGCATCATTTACCTTCAAAGTACCCAGGGATCCCTAAAAAAGCCCAAATTCAACCAAGCAGTTATTGGCCGAGGTAGAACATCAAGATTTTGGAAATATTCAGGCACAATGAAGCTAAGCTAAGTAAGAACCTAATGCCGCGTACACACGATCACTTTATGTGATGAAAAAAAAATGACGTTTTTAAAAAAGACCGTGTGTAGGGGAAATTTTTTGTGTCGTTTTTCAAAACGTCGTTTTTTGTTTCACAAAAAGTCACGTGTGTAGCAAACAACGTCGTTTTTCAACCCGCGCATGCCCAAAAGCTAGTTATGAAGAGAGCTTCAATGGAAAAGAGTGGTGAACGTAACCTCGCTTTGCTAGAGCATTGTGAAAAAAAAAACGATGGTGTGTAGGCAACATCGTCTTTGAAAATTGAAGTTTCAAAAACGTAGTTTTTTACTTCACAGAAAACGTCGTTTTTTTTCATCACATAAAGTGATGTACGCGGCATAATAGTTACTAAATCATAGATATGTAGCTACAGTAAAAAGTAACATGAGCTTAAAGATTTCCAATAAAATGCCTATACATTTTAAAATATTTACATAACATATAACTATGTATTTAAACTATATTAGATGTATATGTTTAGATGTAACAATCGACTGAGAACGTAATCATATGTAATAGAGGCATGGATGCAGGGGCTGCCTGCTTCTAGCACTTTGTGATTACCATTGATAATACAACTCTATTACAGTATAGAAATCATTATTTGTGGCTCCTGACAGTGACTGAATTAAATCAGCCAGGCATGTGCACGGTGTGTGCCGGGTATGCTTGGGAACATCCTAATCACCCACTGTGCATACCTCCCAAGTGCCCTGGATTGGGCAGGACCATCTCGAAATTTCAATTAAATCTTGGTTCCTGCCAATCCATGCTGAATCGTAAAGCCGTTCTGGCACTCTGCTCCTTGCTTCTGTGTCTCCCCTGCAGCTGCGCTTGTTTCAGTCAGATACAGAAGAAACAATGCTTATTTATTCCGGAGAGGGGGGCGGGTAGTAAAGTGCTGGCACAGGGAATAGGGAGTTGAGGCTGTGATTGAGAGTGCTTGGCTTTATACAGGGGTGGGTGCTAAAGGCCAGCATGTGGGCAGGGCAACAGGACAATCATAGCTCACACCCCCTACTCACTGTGCCATCTTTTAGCACCCACTCTCTCCCTCACATAAACAAACAGCATTCCCGCTGTAGCTGCCTTTTAACAAGCACATCTGTTGGGGGGACACAGAAAGAAGATTTCCTTATGTCTGTCCTTCTCCCTGGGACTTTTCACAGTACGTGTGGTACTGCAGCTTTGGCTATTCTTCCCCGTCTTCTTTTCCCTGGTCCAGTGAGTGGGACTATAAGTAGCTGTAATTTAGCTCTGCCTACTGGACCAGGGAATATGAGAAGGAGGAGGAAGAGTTGGAGCCGCAGTATCCTGAGTTCTGTGAAAAGTCCAGGGAGAAGGAGAACAGAAGTAAACAGTGCAGAGGTGAGCTAGACCGCCACTACTGCACACTGTGTCACTGCTGCACTCTGTGTAACTGCTGACCCCTGACGTCTGTCTCACTTAGCATTAACCTCTGGACTCCACCTTAGGTTTTACTGACCTCTGAACTCTACCTCACTTAGCACTGGCTCCCAACCACTGCCTCACTTAGTACTGAACCTTAACCTCGGCCTCACTTAGCACTGACCTCGGAACTCTCACTTAGTACTGACATCTGAACTCTGTCTCACTTAGCACTGACCTTAAAACTCTGCCTGACTTAGTACTGGGCTCTGAACTCTGCATCATCTAGCACTGACCTTTGAACTCTATAGAAAGTGATGAAGAGCTCATAAGTGAATCAAAGGTCAGTAGTAAGTGAAGCAGAGTTCCAGTGTCAGTAGTAATTAATGGAAAGTTGCAAAGTCAGTAGTAATTAAAGGTCAGCATGGCTTTTAGTGCAGTTTTCCCACACCATGAGTGCAGCACAGTGTACCTGTAGCTTTCATGTAGGTTAGCTGCGATTTGCAATAGACTTCTACTACGTCCCATAGTTTGGTGCGCTTTCTGAAAGCAGACTAAGACCCCGCTTTTAGTTTATTGTTTCAGAAAGTGCACCAAAACCATAAGACATAATAGAAGTCTATGGCAAACCGCAGATAATCCACACAAAAACTGCAGGAGCACTGCGATGCACCCATGGTGTGGAAAAAACGACACTGCATCAGTGTGAAAGCACCCTACTGGGTGGAGGGAGGACCAAAAGCATATATTTTTTGGTTACAGGAAGGCTTTTGTTTTACCACGTCCCTTTAAGCCTCTACCACTGTAAATGCAATTGGGTCACACCCACCATTCGCCACGGCTTTGCGCTTTGGTAAAATGCAATAGGCTGCACACACCAATGCAATTAAGTATGTGAAACAGACACTTTTCTTGTCCTCACCCCTTAACTGTACAGTATACATGTTTTAATTGATACCTAATGGTCAATAACCTTGTCCTTTTTGTATGTCTGTCTGTTTTATCAAACGTACGGTCATTTGCATTTTCTCCTCCATCACTTTCAATAATACTTACCTTTTCTCCTTTTCTATTTTTTCCTTTCAAAAAAGGTTGTCTACAAAAATAATGATTTCAAACTTGAACTGTCCCGTTTGGCTGCTGATGGTGATCCAAAGATGCGACTGAGTGGTGATCTTTTATTTCGATGTGAAAATGTTCCTTCTTTAGACCCTGTTACTTTTCAAGTACCTGAGGCATTTTTGCTCCTTCCACGTTGGGAGACCAAGAAAGCTGGATCCATATCATTTGACTTTCGAACCACAGAGCCAAATGGTCTTCTTCTTTTTAGTCAGGGAAGGCCACGTGGTGGTGGAAATGTACCAGGAACAATTCCTGGAGCAGTTACCGCTGGACGACCTGAAAGACCACCAAAAGCAGATTACTTTGCTGTGGAATTACTTGAAGGAACTCTCTATCTTCTCCTTGATCTTGGGTCTGGTGGAATAAAAGTGAAAGCAAGTCACAAAAAGGTCAACGATGGAGAATGGTGCCATGTTGACATCCAGAGAGATGGCAGAAAAGGTATGAAATACATAACCTAAGATACAACTGTACTCTTGTTTAAAAAGTGTCTGCAAAAAATATATATGTTATCGTTAGCTGTGAAAAGTCAAATGATAGACTGAATAGTCAATATTGCTTCTTTGTACCCTTCAGTCTTTAAAGTTATTAGAGCACTAGAAAGATGAGAGTGCCACACTACTTTGTACAGTCCATCAAAAAGTTATTATATACAGTATATTAGAAAAATTAAACGGACAAACTGAGTGGGTATTAGCCACTTCAGAATAATTAAGACTTTGTTGGAGCCATGTGTCTATAGTAGGTGAGCAAGAAATAACAACATTTATTTAATACAAAAATAACAAATTTAATTTAAATACATAAAAGAGATTGATAATAGAATCGATTATTTGCCCTGATACAATGCTGATGACAGAATTGATTAGATGGGGGTAGTGCTGGTCGCCAAAATGTTTCGCAAAAAGAAGCGTCGTCGGGGCGCCGCATCCATCTATTTCTTTTTATTCCTTCATCTAATTATATGCAAAATAAAGTAAAGCATGTTATTTGTATACATTCATGTTACATGGCATCATAATATTTAACATTTAATAGTATGTAAATTGTGAGCTTAAATATTATAAAGAATACTATTAAATGTGAAATATTATGATACCATGTAACATGAATGTATACAAATAATATACTTTGCTTTATTTTGCATATAATTAGATGAAGGAATAGAAAGAAAGAAATGGATGTGGCACTGTATCAGGGCAAACAATTGATTGTATTATCAATCTCTTTTATGTATTTAAATTAAATTTGTTATTTTTGTATTAAATCATTTTTGTTATTTCTTGCTCACCTACTATAGACACACGGCTCCAACAAAGTCCTAATTATTCTGAAGTGGCTAATACCCACTAAGTTTGTCCTTTTCATTTTTCTTTTAACACTTTAAGGACTGGAGCACTGTGTCTGTCCTGGTAATCGTCCAATAACTTTTTTCATATATACAGTATATTATTATTTTATATATTCCATATAAAACTCCAATAAGATTCTGGAGTTAAACAATCTCCCTTTACCAAGGTTTATCAGTATAGCTGTCAGCAGTTATATGAATATTTAGAGAAGTTACCCCGATCTGGAAGACCACCAAAAGTATTTTTATTTTTTTTTGTGGTGGAATTACTAATAGGAACTCTCCATCTTCTTAATTTTGGGTTTGGTGTAATTAAAGTGAAAGCAAATCACAAAAAGGCCAATGATAGCGAATGGTCCCATGTTGACATTCAGAACAATGGCACAAAGGGACATCATAAAATACATAACCCAAGATACAACTGTACTCTTGTTTTTAAAAAAATGTTTGCAAGGAATAGCTGTGTTATTGTTAGTTAATAGGCAGTATTCCTTCTTTGTATCCCCCAGTTTATAAAGTCAGTAGAGCATTAAAAAGATAATAGTGCCACAATCATTTTCACAATCTATCAAAAAGTTTTTCTACATAAAAAGCCAACCAGTTTCCGGAGTTTAACACTCCTCTTTATCAGGGCTTATCAGTCTGGTTGTCAGCAGATATACAAGTATAATTGCTGGTATCTGCATTGGTAAGCCAAGATCAAAAGGGGGCTGAGGCCTTTTTCTGGGGATCCTTTGATTACAGTTTTTTTTCAAGCAGTACACATTCCAGGCACCAAGATCAGTAGTAAACTGTGTAAGACATACCACACTTACAATATATACAGTAAGAAGAGAAAAATACCAGCTTTGAACATTTATATCGCGTAAACATGATCATTTTTCAGCATGAAAACAAAATGTTGGCCCGGATTCACACCGGCGTATCTAGAGACAAATGTGCGCTGTCGTATCTTTACGCCGATTCCCAAAGCTAGATACGTCGTAAAACAAGGCTTCAGCCGCCCGATTCAGAAGGCGCACCAAAACTATAAGACATAATAGAAGTCTATGGCAAACCGCAGCTAATCCACACAAAAACTGCAGGAACACTGCGATGCACCCATGGTGTGGAAAAAAAACGACACTGCATCAGTGTGAAAGCACCCTACTGGGTGGAGGGAGGGCCAAAAGCATATTTTATGGTTACAGGAAGGCTTTTGTTTTACCACGTCACACCCACCATTCTCCGAGGCTTGGAGCTTTGGTGAAATGCAATTAAGTATGTGAAACAGACACAACTGGTCATTTTACAAGAGACACATTTAATGGGGAAAAAATTGATGACGTTAAAAAAGGCATGGATACGGGAAACATATCATTCAACATACTCATCGTACTCTAGGGGGGTATCAGTCTTGGTAAATAAATCCTTTCTGGAAGTAATAGAAAAGGCATACATAGTTCAAATGGAAAACCGGAGTTAGGCTTACCGGTAACTCTGTTTCTAGGAGTCTTCCAGGACACTCTCTGAGACCTTGGGCTCCTCCCTCTGGGACAGGAAACACACACCCCCATCACTTTAAAAGTACGCCTCCAGAGTTCCCTCTTCAGTTATCCAAGAAATGCCGGAAGACTCTGAAAGACATAATATACTATCACAACGTTAGTTCCACAATGCCCGTAACCATATCAATACCAGGTGGGAAAAAAACAAAAAAAATTCCGGCTGTCCTGGAAGACTCCTAGAAACAGAGTTACCGGTAAGCCTAACTCCGGTTTTCTCTAGTCGTCTTCCAGGACAGCCTATGAGATGATAAGCAAGAAACTTACCCCCCCCTTTTTTTTTTAAGGTGGGGTTACTGCTTGGAGAACTTTCCTTCCGAAGGTTTGTTCTTTTTGAGAGAGCAGGTCCAAGCGATAGTGCCTTGCAAATGTCGAGAAAGAAGACCAGGTTGCCGCTTTACATATGTCCTCCGGGGAGGCTCCGGCCCTCTCTGCCCAGGATGCTGCCACTGCACGGGTTGAGTGTGCCTTAACCAGGGGAGGCTGTTTTCCCTCAGAATGATAAGCTTCGCTAATAGCCATTCTTAGCCATCTTGCAATCGATGATTTGGATGCCCTACAGCCCTTGCGGGCACCCGAAAAGTTCACAAACAGAGAATCTGAACTCTTTGGTGGCTTCTAAGTAAATCAAAAGGGACCTCTTAACGTCTAATGAACTCAAAGATTCCCCTTCCTCCCTTTCTGCAGGGGCCTGGAAGGTCGGCAGGACAATGTCCTGAGTCCTATGAAATAAGGAAGGCACTTTAGGAAGAAAACTAGGATCCGTTTTGAGGATGACCCTATCCTCTAAAATGAACAAAAAGGGTTCCCGAATGGATAGTGCCTGAAGATTACTGACCCTCCTGGCCGAAGTGATCGCTATTAACAAAACCGTCTTTAAAACAATATTTTTTAGAGAAGATTTCTCCAAGGGTTCGAATGGCAGTTTGCCAAGAGCTCCAAGGACTAGAGACAAGTCCCAGGGGGGACAAGATTTTACCTTGACTGGTTTTGACCTAGTAAGGGCCCTGAAAAAATTCCTGACAAACAGATTTTGCTGAAGCGGAGTCTCCAGAAATAAGGTTAAAGCCGACGTTTGCACCTTTAGGGTGCTGACGGATAACCCCAGGTCCACCCCAGCCTGCAAAAATTCCAGCACTGCTGGTATGTCGGCCTGATCCTGATCTCGCTCGGCCAACCAAGATCTGAATCTTTTCCAGACCTTGGCGTAAATCGCCCGAGTTACCGGCTTGCGACATTCTACTAATGTTTTGATCACCTTGTCCGAGAATCCGTGCTTTTTTAGCATTTGTTCCTCAGATACCAAGCTGTAAGCTTCAAGCTTTCTACTTGTGGATGGAGGACCGGACCCAAGGAGATCAGGTCCTCTCTGTTCGGAAGAAACCAAGGTGGGTAAAGGGCCAGATTTCTCAGGCTGGTAAACCACGGCCTCTTGGGCCAAAATGGCGTGATTATAATGAGGTCCGTGGGTTCCGAAAGGAACTTCTGGAGAACCTTGGGTATCAGCCTGATCGGAGGGAAGGCATATGCCAGAGTGAAGTGCCATGGATTGGCCAGGGCATCTATCGCCGCGGCTTGATCCTGAAGGTGGATTGACAAGAACCTTGCCGTCTTCCTGTTTTTCCCCGAAGCAAAGAGGTCCATCTCCGGCAGTCCCCACTGTGCTGTTATTTCCCTGAACACATCCCCGTTGAGGGACCACTCGTTCTGGTTTACCGTTTGCCGGCTGAGGAAATCGGCTAGAGTATTCTGGACCCCCTTCAGGTGGACCGCGGACAATGAGGCCAGGTTTCTTTCGGCCCAACCGAACAGACTGTCTGATATGGCCTGAAGAGCGGGGCTCCTTGTGCCCCCCTGCTTGTTTATATATGTGATTGTTGTCGCATTGTCCGACCTTACTTGGAGGTGGAGCCCTAAAACCCGAGACTGAAAAGCTTCTAGGGCTTTTAGCACTGACAGGAGCTCCCTCTGGTTGGAGGATCGGCGGGCTTCTGTTTGGGACCAAGACCCCTGGGCCAAGTTCCCCTCCAAGTGGGCTCCCCAACCTGACGCACTGGCATCTGTTGTCACCACCAGGGGTGCCGACGTACTCCAAGGCAGACTAAGTTGGGATGAGAACGCCACCACCAAAGCGTCCTTTTGACCCTGGTAGGTATGGGCATGGGGAGATCCAAGCTCTCTCTCGTGCCGTCCCAGTGTCTCAGCATGAGTTTTTGTAATTGGCGCTGTTGGTGCCTTGCCCAAGGAACTGCAGGGAAACAGGCCGACATTAGCCCCAGTACCCTCATGACATTTCTGACCCGAACCACCAAGTTGGTCTGGAGCAGAGCTACTGCTAGTTGCACTTTTTGGATTTTTTCTTCGGGAAGAAGAATCCTCTTTTCTTCCGAAGAAATCCAGTATCCCAGGTACGATACCTCCTGCGAGGGGGATAACTGGGATTTTTCTAGATTCACTAGCCACCCCAGGGACTGCAGGAAACTCCGAGCCTCCTGAAGGTCCCTCTCCAACAGATGTTTGGAGGAGGCAATGAACAGGAGGTCGTCCAAGTAAGGTACTTGGGGCGGGTTTCCTTCTCGTTTTGCTGCCTGAAACCCCGAAAAAAAAACGCCTAGTTTCTGTTTTCTTCCTTTTTTCAGGAAAGGATTTCTTTTTATCCTGGGACCTTTCCAGCGCCTCCTGGAGGCCAGGTCCAAACAGGTGATCACCCGAAAAGGGGAGGCCACATAACTTGAGTTTTGAGGCTGAGTCCCCAGTCCATGTCTTGAGCCATACAGCTCGTCTGGCTGCATTGACCAGTGCTGCAGATCTAGCCGCTAGTCTCACCAACTCCGCTGAGGCATCTGCTAGGAAACCCACAGCTTTAAAAAGCAGGGGAAAAGATTTAAGGATTTGTTGCCTAGATGTTCCCGCTGAGATATGCGACTGCAGCTGCGAAAGCCAACATTCCAGGTTTCTAGCCACACACGTGGCTGCAAGAGCTGGTTTAAGTCCTATCGCGGACGTGTCCCACGCTCTTTTTAGCAGCACATCACTTCTTTTATCCATGGGGTCTTTCAATGACACCTCTCCGGCTGTTCCCATTCCAGCAAGATCGTGTCGATCAGGGACTTATGTACAGGGAATACCCGGGACTTCTGAGCACTACCCTTATACATTTGGTCGTGCTTTGAGTGTAGGACTGGTTCCTCTCGTATCTCCAAAGTGTCATAGATTGCCTTAAGCAAATCCCCCATGTCCTCCAAGGACAGTCTATACCTAGCCCCCCTGGAGGAATCTTCCATCTCAGACCCTGACTCTGAGCCTGCTTGAGAGGGGGACCCAGATCCGGGAAAACTTCCCCTATCTTCCCCTTCCCGTACTGCCTCCGTTTCGGACAGCGACGGTGCACTACTTGCCCTGGGGAGAGAGGGAGGCCCCTGCAACCTGTCCATCATCCCTCTAAAGGACTGGAAGGTGGATGACAATTCGCTTTTCACTGTGGAAAACAGCTTCTGACATTCTGTCATGGGATCAGTGGGGATCTGGGTATCCTTAGCTAGGCTGCTGACACATTCAGGGCACACAGGTTTCTTCCAGTTGGGAGCTAACTTGGCCCCGCATACGACACACTTCCTTTTGGGCGTCTGTGCAGGAGTCCTGTCCTGGGATTTGACCTAACAAGAGAGGAGACCAGACCGGTCATTAGTTTAACCGCCCAGATCCCTATCACCACTGTGAAGGATCTATAGGGAAGTGCCCTGCCCTCCACCAAGGTTCCCCACCCCGGGAGGGAAAAACAAAAGGATACCCTGCGGTACCTGACCCCCCAGTGTAAGAAGAGGCCTGTTCTCACCCTCTTACCTGGGAGGCGCCGGAGCCCGTTGCGTAGCCTGTGCTTCCTCCATACTGCCGTTCAGCTGCGGCCTCGCCGAGCGTTTGAACTTCCCGCTCCGGTGTCTGCCCCCTGCGCCGCGCCGTTTGTAGGAGACTGGAACTGAATCTCCTCGGCGCCCTCCGATGACGCTGTTCCGCCGGAAGTCCGTCCTCACTTCCGGCCCTGGAACGCAGACCGCCCCTCAGCCTGTACGCGGAAGTGCACGCTCCGTGGCCAAGCCTGCGTCTCCCGCCTGCCGACCACTGCTGATGCACTCGGCCCCCTTCCGCCAATCGTGGGGGTCCGCCAGCGTCTCCCGCCTTCGGAGGTTCCCCTTGGCCAGAGCAACTTAAGGTACCGATGCGGGGGGTTGTCTGCCTATCAACGGAGGTCCAGCTCCTATGAAATTAATGGCAGCGTCAGGTGCGGCTGTCCTCCCTTCCCTCAATAGGACAGGGGGTTGCCCAGACAAGAGAGTCCATCCTTCGGTACAGCCCTGAGCCTTGTTCCTGGTGCGTGCTCCTTCCCTTCCGGCAGGAAACACAATAACTGAAGAGGGAACTCTGGAGGCGTACTTTTAAAGTGATGGGGGTGTGTGTTTCCTGTCCCGGAGGGAGGAGCCCAAGGTCTTAGAGGCTGTCCTGGAAGACGACTAGAGAAAATATGTTATCTTGATATATAGGACAACAAAGGTACATTTTAGTGGCAGTATATTCCTCCCCCTTTTTCAGTAGGAACTTTAAATGAGATAGTGGAAACAATTATTCAACACCACCCGGCGAAGTTGCTGTGTATTGGAGATTTTAACTCAATCCTATCACAGGAATTGGATAGACCAAATCCTCCTAAACAGTATTCGCCGGATCTATATAACTGGGCCCAGGTGATGGGGGTAACAGAGATTTGGAGATGGAAGAACCCCGGGAAAAGAGTGTACTCATGCTTCTCTACGTCGTATAAAACAGAGTCGAGGATTGACCTGGCATTTGAAGACAATACGATGTTGTCAGATATTGAAGAAGCAACATATTTACCGAGTGGCCTTTCAGACCACTCTCCTCTATGTCTGACAATACGTGTCCCTATATTGAGAAATGCATCTATATGGTGATTGGCTCCACAATGGGTGGAATGCCCAGAAATAGAAGGGAAAATGTGAGAGATATTAACGGAATACTGGGAAAATAATGTAGGATCAACGTCGGTGGAGGTTGTATGGGATGCGTTTAAAGCGTATCTGCGGGGACAGTATAGATCAAATATTTCGGCGGTAAAAAAAAAAAAACAGACGGCCAAAATACAGGAGCTACAGAGTCCGTTGGAAATTCAGAAGCAAGAGTATGGTTGGGATTCTAGTGATAGAAATTTTGACTTAATGATGGCTGCACAAAGGGATCTACATCTCCATATGGAAGAAATTACAAGGCTAGAACTACACAAAAATAGACAGAATATCTTTGAGCAGGGAGACAAAAGTGGTAGATTTCTGGCGATGTTAGCACAACAGGAATATCAAAACACGAATATATCAGAAATTCAGACAGCAGAGGGAACAAAAGTAAAAGAACCGGAGGAGATATTAGAGGCTTTTAGAGAATACTACAGTTCACTGTATACCTCCTCTCTTCCCTCCGACTTCTGCCCAGAAGCCATGACGGGCCTTTTAGACCGGATAGCTCTTGGGTGGTTGTCGGATGAGGAGAGGAGGATAATGGTAGGCCCCATTACCACTGAGGAGGTTATGGAGGTTATACGGAGCCATAATAGCTCCGAAATTGGCAGAAGTATTTACAAATGGATTAGCGAAAGGGACACTTCCAGACTCTATAAGAGAAGCACATATAATATTAATCCATAAAGAAATGAAAGATCCCAAATTATGTTCCTCATACAGGCCAATTGCGCTATTAAATATAGATCTAAAAATATTAACCAAGATATTAACCTTAACCACTTAAGACCCGGACCAATACGCTGGCAAATGACCCAAGGGGTTTTTGCGATTCGGCACTGCGTCGCTTTAACAGACAATTGCGCGGTCGTGCGACGTGGCTCCCAAACAAAATTTGCGTCCTTTTTTTCCCACAAATAGAGCTTTCTTTTGGTGGTATTTGATCGCCTCTGCGATTTTTATTTTTTTGCGCTATATACAAAAATAGAGCGACATTTTTGAAAAAAAATCAATATTTTTTACTTTTTGTTATAATAAAAAACCAATAAACTAAATTTTGGACGATTATGAAGGAAACCCCCAAAGGATTGGGACTTTTAAGGCCAAGTTCAGATAAAAATGGACTTTATTGCATAGATAATAATATAGACCCAGTCATAAACATATTGGTATCTGTGGAAAAGGTGACCTGTATGGTCCGTTGCCTCTCTGTGGGTATCACAAAGTGGGCAGGGAGCATCAGGGGTAAGGGAAAAAGCACCCAGTGAAAAAAGATATAGAGAAATTACAATTCTAGGACAATACAGTGTATAATACAACAAAATAAAATAAACAAAGCACAATCTCCATAGGACAAAATGGAGAATGCCCGACGCGTTTCTGGTCTCTTGAGTTAGAAGCAGACCGTCATCAGGGGCCAAGGAGTTGTACCATATGAAAAAATGTATTTCTCAATTCTAGAGGTAACAGAAAATACAACAAACAGAGGACATACAGTCAAAAAACACAGCAAGTTTTTAAAACGATATATGGCACAAATTCAATGAGTATGAGTTAAAACTTTTTCATTTAAACACCTACCGCTAGTATGTGCGAAAGGAGAGGTTCCTAATTGGGATGGTAATGGTCATGGGTAGATTCGAGAACCGATTAGCTGGGGGGGTAAAAACCCTTCCTGTGTCAGTGGTCAACACTCCTAAAGGAGACATCAGGAAAGAGGGGGAGGGAAAGGAGGATCAGAGTCATGATAGTTTTTAATGGATTTTCTAGCTTGCCCCTGTGTAGCACATAAAACAGGGCAGCTGTTTGTTAAAGTTCTATTTGAGGGTTACGATCATTTCATTCCAATGTGTCAAGTAAACAGTCTAACGATATTTACCCGATATGGGAGGGGGGGTGATTGTCTTTCAAAGACGCCCCCTGAGATTCTATATGAGAATTCTCATGTGGTCCCTCCAGGTCAGACCGAGTAGGACCTGTAAATAAAAAAATATATATATACAAGTAGCTAAATTGCTCATGATCCCATTGCAAAAACCACATTAGGAGTAAGAAGCAACGGGATAGATGACTTACAGTTGTCTCGAAGTATCCAAGGATTGGTAGCGTTATCCCTGTTGTGCATGGGGTGCCGGTCTGTTGCTGATTTTGCGGAGTTTAAATAGGGTTTCCTAGATGGGCACCAGGTGCGCGTTTGTGTGATGTAATCGCGCATTACGTCTATCGTGCGTCTTGTGTCGCGCATTGTACTGACGTCAGCGCGCATTGTGCGCTGGCGTTGAGGGTGTAGTATGGGTCACATGACGCTGACGCTGTCATTCCGTTCGTGCGTCGTGTGTCGCGCATTGTAATGACGTCAGCGCGCATTATGCGCTGGCATCAAGGATGTAGTGTGGGTCACATGACCGCGGCGTCTAGTTGTGCTGGAGTGGGAGAAACATAGGCAATAGGTCTACATTTGGGGGAGTGGTTATGCTGCGCTCCCATTTAGCATTTTTTGCCCCCCGACATAGCAGGGTTGTCACGACATCCTATGAGTCACGTGACCGCAGCGTCCTATGGTGTTTCTGGGGAAGAGAATTCAAGCCTCTGGGCTGAATCAGAGAAATGGGCGTGATAGGTCCGCCTGTGTGTGTCATAGGTAGTGTCCGCAACTAAGGTGTTTCTATTGAGAGGTTCACTTCAGATCTAGATCATGACCATTATCAGAAAAATCCATCAAAGATGGTTATGCTGGAAGAAGGATTATAGTGAACTGATGCATCCATGCCATATATGGTGGTACAATGTATAAACATTCTATAGGCAGGTGCACATATGTGTGCACAGAGGAGCCAGACTTGTACTGTACTGACATAGTAAATATAAATACTGTTGACTTTTCATGTTCCTCTGGGGATTGTGTTTCATGTTTGGTCATTTATTTAGATTTTTCCTCTGTGCTTTATACTTATCACATTTGTTTTTAACCATCACCCTCCCAGACACCTGATTTGTAACCTTCCAGAAAGGGTCTGTAACTGATTTTGCTATTTAGGCCTGGGGGTGATGTAGCCTGTAAGGCTACTATCCAGCGGGTCTCCCGCTGGAGTAGTAGTTTGTCCCAGTTCCCACCTCTTGGATTGGGGTGGATTCTGTCTAGAGCCAAGAATAGTATTTTAGGGGTTTTACCTTGATGGACATCTCTTGAGTGTCTTCCCAATGGGAGATCAGGATTAGCTGTTTGTATACTTTTTATGTGTCTCGAAATCCGTTTCCTCCATTCTAATTTAGTTTTGCCTACGTAGAAACAGCCACATGAGCAGGTTAGCAGATACACAATCCCGTAAGTGTTACAGTTTGTGAAGTGTCTTGGTTTATATTGATGGCCATTCGGGAGTTTTATATTTTTTGAGATATTGATATATTGGCATTGGGCACATCCTCCACAGGTAAATGTACCCCATCGTCTGCACGGATCTCCTCTGAAGGTTCCAGTGTATTCACTGGTGACTAGAGAATCCTTAATGGATCTGGTCCGTCTGTATGTAATTAGGGGTTGAATGGGGATGAATTGACTGATGATTGGGTCAATTTTTAGTATATGCCAGTGTTTTTTAATTATCCTTTTTATCTGTTTGTGTTGTTTATTATATGTCGTGATGATTCTAGTAGGTAGGCATTGGTTTTTATCCATATTAACGATTTTTTTAGGAGGAAATAGGATGTCTGATCTTGCCTGGCTTTTCACTCTCCTGAAGGCCTTTTTCAGACATGTATGGGAATATCCTCTTTGTAGAAGCCTTCTCTTTAAATTGTCTGCTTCTTTTGTGAATAGATCTTCATCCGAGCAATTCCTCCTCACACGAAGATATTGTGAGTATGGGATTGAACGTACAAGAGGTTCCGGGTGAAAGCTTGAGGCTTGTAGGATGGTATTTCCGGCCGTTTCTTTCCGGAATAGCGCACTGGAGAGGTGTCCATCAAGGTTTTTAAAGATGGTAACATCAAGAAACGTAATCATTTGGTTACTTTGAATGCTGGTGAATTTTAAATTGAAGTCATTGATACCCATGTCTTTGATACAGATGGCCAGGTCTTCAGGCGTGCCATCCCATATCATGAAGATGTCATCAATGAACCTGTGCCATGTTAGAATGTTGGGTGTGTGCAAGTTATCACCCTCATCAGATAGAAAATGGCTCTCCCACTCCCCCAGATACAGGTTGGCATACTATGGGGCACAGCATGTCCCCATCGCAACCCCCTGCATCTGGAGGAAGTGGGAGCCATTGAACGAAAATGCATTATGGTAGAGTATGAACTCCAGAGCTTGCACAATAAATTGGTGTAGGGGTTTGTCATCCCTATGAGATTGCCGAATAAAATGGTCGATCACTTCCAAACCTTTTGTATGAGGTATGGAGCTATATAGGGCCTCCACGTCTACTGTGACTAGGAGTGCCTGGGTAGGTACTATGAGATTTTCAAGGGTTTGGAGGAGGTGAGTGGTATCTCTAATATACGATGGTAGATTGGTTACCAATGGTCTGAGTTGTTCGTCAATGAATTGGCTTAATCGCTCAGTAATGCATCCTCGTCCGGAGATGATCGGTCTGCCTGGGGGGTTGGATAGGTTTTTATGCACTTTAGGCAAACTATAAAATGTTGGTATTTTGGCATGATCGGTTCTGATGAACTCCCATGTTTGTTGGGTAATTGTGTTTTCCACATATGCTTTATCCACCATTGTGAAGAAATCACTATCAAATCTTTCAATTATAAGTTTCGAGATGGGTCTATACCATTCTGGATTAGAGAGAATGTCTAGGCACATCGTTTGGTAGAATTCATTGTTCATTATGACAATGTTGCCTCCTTTATCCGAGGGTTTTATTGTTAGTTGTTTTTGATCAGCCAGTTTCTTCAAAGCCGCCCTTTCTTGAGTGGAGATGTTGTCTGGTGTTGGTTTTGTTTTCAATCTCATGATATCTTTGCTGGCCATCGTTATGAAGGCATTAAGGTTTGGGTTGAGAGTCAGTGGTGGAAATTTGTTTGATTTTCGTTTAAGTAGGGATTTTTTTGAAAGACCACCTTCCGTTGGGGTTAATTGTTCTTCCAAAATCGCATTCAAGTCAATCCTATCAATTAGGTCGCTGTTACTTTGTTCATTTAGCAAGGTTATTAGATCATTTAGAGCTTGTTCTTCTCTGATAGAGACATCTTTTTTGTTTATTGGTTTGGCATAGAGACCCTTTAGGATCAATTTTCGAGCAAAAAGGTGTAAATCTTTTATTGTCTCGAAAGTATCAGCGTCTTTGGATGGACAGAACGTTAGACCTTTGTTTAAGATTTTTACCTCATCCTCAGATAAGATATATTGGGAGAGGTTAATGATGCTCATAGGGTCAGCATGGTGTCCAGGGGCAGCCCCATGTCATTGTTGATCGTTCCGATTCGTTGGGGGGTGGGTTTCCTTTGTTGTTTTTCCCCGATTTAATTGGGTACTGGTTGTATCCACTCTAGTTGAATTATAGTCATTGCTTCTAGTATTTGGGTTAGAATGTGGAACAGGACCATTGTCACTTATGTGTTTCTTATTTTCATTACCCCTTTCGGGTGAGGTCCATTTTTGTTTTTTTGTACCACGTGTACCTACTTGTGAGTGGGTAGAGGATAGGGAATTAAGGGAGGAATTTGATCCCAATTCGTTTTTCCACCCCTTTGTTTTTTTCAGGTTCGTTCTTCTTTGGGGGCGTTTTTGATTGTTTGTACGTGCATGCCAGCGATAGGCTTTTCCCTCTTTAAATGCCGTCTTATCCCTCCAGAAATTTTGCTCCTTTTTGGTTATAAGGTCTTTTGCCGTGGTATCAATATGTGTCTTGATCGAAGATTCCTGTTCTTTATAGGTGTCTATGTCTTTAAAGGGTTCCAATTGAATATATAAGTTGTCTATCTCTTTTTCAGAGATCAGTATTCTTTTTTGATATTCTTCGATCAACAGGCGCATCATCAGCTTAGTACACTGTTGTAAGTTGTTCTCCCATCTTTTTTTGAAAGTGTTGTCCATGTCTTCAATAGAGGGGAATATTTGTATTCTTAATCCTAGAGGGTTTATTTCCTCTAAGATATAGTGTTCCAGGTTGTCTATTTGCCAAAAAATGGCTACTTTCTTCTCTACCAGAGTTTTGAGTTGGGAGAACAGAGCTGTCATTTCTGATCCTTTAGCCTCTTTTACCCCATGTTCCTTGTATTGACCCATTAGGGTTTCAAATTCCTTACCCCTAAACATAGCTTGGCTAGGTATAATACTCAAAGTGCGAGATGTATTAAAAATATCTCAGATTTATTGCTTTATTAGTTTTTGTATGCCTGTTATTGTGGCTAATGTACTTAGTATGAGAAAAAGAACATATTATAATATAAAAAGTATACACAAAATTGCTTTACATATAAAAGTATTCAAGTGACATTTGATAAAGAGTAAAATGAACCCTGATGTTCCATGTCTAGATTACCAATATGTCTGGTATTTGAATTATAAAGTTCTAGGTCATTTTCTGGATAGAATAAAACCAATTGTTCAAGGTTTGTATCCAGTTGTGGTGTAGCATTAAAGTTATACCGGTCCGGAGTGCCTCAAAACAAGAGAGAGGGGGGGGGGGTTTGGGTATTTGCTACCCGATTGTTATGAAACAGAAGAAAAGAGGATTTATCACAACCGGACACTCTGAAATTAGCCGCATCCCTGATATATATAGACGATTATGAAGGAAACCCCCAAAGGATTGGGACTTTTAAGGCCAAGTTCAGATAAAAATGGACTTTATTGCATAGATAATAATATAGACCCAGTCATAAACATATTGGTATCTGTGGAAAAGGTGACCTGTATGGTCCGTTGCCTCTCTGTGGGTATCACAAAGTGGGCAGGGAGCATCAGGGGTAAGGGAAAAAGCACCCAGTGAAAAAAGATATAGAGAAATTACAATTCTAGGACAATACAGTGTATAATACAACAAAATAAAATAAACAAAGCACAATCTCCATAGGACAAAATGGAGAATGCCCGACGCGTTTCTGGTCTCTTGAGTTAGAAGCAGACCGTCATCAGGGGCCAAGGAGTTGTACCATATGAAAAAATGTATTTCTCAATTCTAGAGGTAACAGAAAATACAACAAACAGAGGACATACAGTCAAAAAACACAGCAAGTTTTTAAAACGATATATGGCACAAATTCAATGAGTATGAGTTAAAACTAAATTTTAGTCAAACATTTAGGCCAAAATTTATTTAGCCACATGTCTTTAGTAAAAAAAAAATTGCATTAAAAAAAAATTAGCTACCTAGCGGGAACAGCGACACTAATACAGCGATCAGAAAAATGATCGCTTAGTGACGCTGGCAATAGGGAGTGAAAGGGTTAACTAGGGCAGTGATCAAGGGGTTAAAACTTTATTGGGGGGGGGTGGGGGGGCTACCCTGACACTAACACTGACTGACTGTCACACTGTCTGTCACACTGACACTAAATACAGTAATCATACATGTATAATTACTGCATTCAGTGACACTGTGACAGGGGGAGGGGGGGGCGATCGCGGGGGTTAAATGTGTTTGTGTCTGTGTGTAAGTGTGCTGTTGGTGCAGACTTACTTGGTGTGTTGTGATCTCTCCTCAGCGGCGCTTGAAACAAACGCCGAGGGAGAGATCACGTCGCTTCCTCCTTCCGTGTTTACACAGGAGGAGGAAGTGACAGGGCGGGCGGGCGCGCGCATTGGCTGGGAGCGATCCGGAGGGGGCGGATGAAAACGGATAGCCGCCCCCACTTGTCGGATCGCTCCTGCAGCCGCGCGGACCGCCGCATGTACGGGGGGGGGGTCCGATCGGACCCCGGATCCCCCCCAAGGCACCAACGTATATATACGTTGATGTGCCTGTCGGTGCCATTCTGCCGACGTAAATGTACATGCGGCAGTCCTTAAGTGGTTAAGAATACAACCCCTGCTCAAAAATATCATAGACTCAGATCAGACAGGATTTATGCCACAGAGAACAACAGATGTTAACCTACATAGGCTATATACTAATATACATACTCATCACCTAAAGGAAGGATCCAGGACAGTGGCCTCTCTAGATATAGAGAAGGCCTTCGATACAATTGAATGGCCCTTCTTATGGGAGATACTCAGGAGGATGGGTTTTCCATTGGTGTTCATTAAGTGGATACAAACAATATACGAGAGACCCATGTCAGCTGTAAAATGGGGAGGAAAACTGTCATCATTCTTTAGGTTGTATAGAGGTACAAGGCAGGGCTGACCTCTTTCTCTAACACTCTTTGCAATAGCAATAGAACCGGTAGCAGAAGCCCTCAGGACT
This sequence comes from Rana kukunoris, assembly GCA_029574335.1. Lineage (NCBI taxonomy): Eukaryota > Metazoa > Chordata > Amphibia > Anura > Ranidae > Rana > Rana kukunoris. The sequence continues at coordinate 265,845,704 of CM056059.1, read as the reverse complement.
TCTCCAAATATACAAGGACTTTGAGTAGGGGGGTTGGAGGAGAGGGTAGCCCTGTATGCAGACGACATGCTACTGTTTTTAAGAGATGCAGGGCAATCCCTGGAAGGAGCATTGGAACTGTTAAATACTTTTTCGTCTTTCACTGGGCTCAAGGTGAATTGGGGAAAGTCTATGCTGTTTCCTATTGATCAGGGAGCACAGGACACCGCAGCCCCAACAGTGCCATTGAAATGGGTGAGCCAATTTAAATACCTTGGAATAGTAATATCTAGGCAAGTTGAAGATTTTCAGACACTAAGGGCCAGATTCAGGAACAGTTAGGCTGGCGGATCCAGTGATATTTTTTTTACTTCAACTTAAAAATGGCGCCGGGGGCGTTCCCGCCGATTTACGCTCAAAAAATATGTTAATGAGCGGAAATCGGCAATTCACGATCGAATTCCGGCGCGACGCAATGACGGTACGACGTTTCCGGATGGGATACGCGGCGCATAGATATACCTACATGGGGTTGGAGTATCCTATGTTAGGTATAGGCGTCGTCATCGCGTCGGGAAAAAAAAAATCACGTCGCTTGCGTAAAAAGTTCATGAATGGGAATGTGACGTCATTGACGTTCATTCACAGAATTTGGAGCATGCGCACGGGGATGTTTGGACACTCGACGCATGCGCAGTACGTTGGCGGCGGGATCGCGCTTAGTTAGAATACTACACGCCCCGTACCCGCCCAATTTGAATTCCGCCGGCTCATTTGTGATGCGCTGCCGCAACTTTAGGAGCAAGTGCTTCCTGAATAACAGCACTTGCTCCTAAAATTTCAGCAGCGTAACGCAAATGAGATGCGTTACTCCAGAGCAAAGATGCTCTGCTCTACCTGAATCTGGCCCTAAACCTGGACCCTGTGGTGCAGAAACCTGGGAGGAAGCTGAAGATATGGGTATCACTACCATTGTCCTTGTTAGGATGTATAAACCTGATAAAGATGAAGGTTCTTCCCAGGTTCCTGTATCTATTTAGGAACTCTCCACAGTGGCTACCCAAGAGATTCTTTGTACAGTTGTATGGAATGCTCTCATCATTTACATGGGCAAATAAAACAGTAAGAATTAAACTAAACACACTTATGAGAGCGGCGGAACAGATTTTTACAAATATTATATAGCCACGCAGCTGGTGACGGTTGCGAGATGGTTGAACCGGATGGGTTCGATCCCGCAACCATGTTATAAGCAGCAGTGGTTCAATCAGTAGAGGCACTGCAGGGGCTACTGTATAGAGGGCTAAAGTCTAGGCGAGAGTTGACCCCTCTAATGAAAACAACAGTTAAAATATGGAAAGCTGCTATGAAAAAAGAGGGATGGTCAGAAACTACCCTATCCCCAAACACCCCATTGTGGAGGAACCCTGAACTACCTCACCTGGATTCCTTACGGGATCCAGGGGCATGGACTAAATATGGGGTAAAAAGGGTATCACAAATAATACAGGGAGTGAAATTCTCCACGTTTGAGGAGTTAAGGGAGGCATGGAATATTCCACAGAGTTATATATTTAGATATAGGCAACTTACCCATGCATTTGCGGCCCAGTTTGCAGGGGGAACCCCGCAAATAATGGAAGTAGGTCTCGAAAAAATGGTAAAAAGTAAAAAAGGGACAATTTCAATCCTATATAAACATTTAGTAAAAAATACACCATTTCATACAAATAAATTAAGTGAACAGTGGAGAAGAGATATCCCAAATTTGGAGGGGGAAAACTGGGAAGAAGTGTGGGGGTTCCCACTACAGACACTGGTATCACTCCGAGATAAATTAATACAATACAAGATAATACATAGGAGTCACTGTGAAGGACTTTTATGCAATTGCCTATATACTTCAGTGTAATTCTCTCCCTGCTATTTTTAATGTCTGTGTGTTATGGGTAAAAGGTGACTTTGTGTATTCTAAAGGGTTTCATGACTTTTTTGCAACCATGTGCTCTATGGGGTCTGCCTCTAGCCCTGGATAATTGGATTACTTTCCCCTTTGTAGAGGCATCTGTAAAACCTGTTTAACCACTTCCCGCCCGGCCAATAGCCGATTTACGGCCGGGAAGTGGTTATGAAATCGTGACAGGCCGTTCTCAAACGGCCTGCACGATTTCATGCCGCACGCGCCCGTGCGGGCGCGCAGCGCGGCGATCGGTGATGCGGGGTGTCAGTCAGACACCCTGCACCTCCGATCTCGGTAACGAGTCTCCGGCGGAGCCTCGTTACCACGTGATCAGCCGTGTCCAATCACGGCTGATCACGATGTAAACAGGAAGAGCCGCCGACGGCTCTTCCTCACTCGCGTCTGACAGACGCATGTAGAGGAGAGCCGATCAGCGGCTCTCCTGACAGGGGGGGTTCGCGCTGATTGTTTATCAGCGCAGCCCCCCCTCGGATCGCCACACTAGACCACCAGGGAAATAAAAAAAAATACAAAAAAAAAATGACAAAAAAAAAAATGACAAAAAAAAAAATGACAAAAAAATAAAATGACAAAAAAAAAAGGGGGGCAGTAAAATAAAATGATGCCAATCAGTGCCCACACATGGGCACTGATTGGCAACATTGATCCATCAGTGCCACCCCTCAGTGATCATCAGTGCCACCCCAGTGTCTGTCAGTGCCACCCCACAGTGCCAATCCATGCCCAGTGCCCACCTATCAGTGCCCACCTGTGCCACCTATCAGTGCCCACCTGTGCCGCCTATCAGTGCCCACCTGTGCCGCCAGTGCCCACCTGTGCCGCCTATGAGTGCCCACCTGTGCCGCCTATGAGTGCCCACCTGTGCCGCCTATGAGTGCCCAGTGCTGCCTATGAGTGCCCATCAGTGCCGCCCATGAGGGCCCATCAGTGCCGCCCATGAGTGCCCATCAGTGCCCAATACCAGCGCCGCCTATCAGTGCCCATCAGTGCTACCTAATCGGTGCCCATCAGAACTACCTCATCGGTGCCCATCAGTGCCACCTCATCGGTGCCCATCAGTGCCACCATATCAGTGCCCATAATTGAAAGAGAAAACATACTCATTTACAAAAAAATTAACAGAAAAAAATAAAAACTTTATTTTTTTTTCAAAATCTTCGCTCTATTTTTAGTTGTTGCACAAAAAAAAAAAAACGCAGAGGTGATCAAATACCACCAAAAGAAAGCTCTATTTGTGGGGAAAAAAGGACGCCAATTTTGTTTGGGTGCAGTGTAGCATGACCGCGCAATTGTCATTCAAATTGCGACAGTGCTGAAAGCTGAAAATTGGCTTGGGCGGGAAGGTGCGTAAGTGCCTGGTATGGAAGTGGTTAAACCAGATTGCCATGCTGCCAGTAAGGGACAATGACCTTTCAATGCTAAGTGGCTTGTGAAATACCTTTCCATTGTGTTCTGCAGATGAATAGCCTTGTCAGAGACGAGACGCCTAGCCACCCGATTAGATAATTGACTCATGTTAATTGTTGTTCTGATTACTTCATTGTAGTAATTACCCCCTGGGGGCTTCTGTCTCAACACACATATTCAGGCTATTCAAGCTTTGGGACCAATCTCTGCTGTGTAATTTTCAAGTCCTCATTTGCATGGTTTAAGAGGACCTGAGTGAAGACTGCATACTTTACAATGGACCAATAGGAAAGCGGTTGTTGGGGGCGGGATGTTCCAAATCCTGTATAAAGTGTGCTGTGTACTTTCAATAAAGTGTGTCCTGTTTACATTCAGCATTAAGCCTTGGCTCATGTATGGATTATTCGGCGATTCCAGGGATATTCCTACTCATGGAATATTGGGCGATTTATTTTATGGGAGAAGAAGGAAAGGCTTGACGGGGATATGTTCTACCACCGTCACAGTCACTATACACCATATAAATTAAATAGGATCTCTCAGTCTAAGGCCTCGTACACACGAGGCAATCTGTTCAAATCGGTCGGACCGACGGATTTGAACAGATCTGTCTGTTTGGATTTTGGTTTGCTCACGTGTACACACGAGCAAACCAAAATCCCCGCCAGCAGACAGCGCGCTGAAGTGGCGGTGACGTGGCGGTGACGTTGACGCCGCCACGTCACCGCACCAGGAAGTAAAACACTTCCGCGCATGCGTCGAAACCATTCGGCGCGTGTGCGAGAAGACATGTCTGCTGGTTAGCGTACTAACCAGCAGACATGTCGGGCGGACGGGTTCCCAGCCGACGGATTGGTAAACATGCTTTCCAATCTGTTGGGTGGCCAAATCCGTCTGCTCGCCCGTACACACGATCAAATCTGTCTGCTGGGACGGTCTAGCAGACCGTTTCCAGCAGACAGATTTGATTGTGTGTACGAGGCCTAACCCTCCGAATTGTTGGAGATGTGCAGACATCTCAGGAGATTTTATGCATATATTTTGGCGATGTCCAAAAATAGTGGTATTCTGGAGGGATGTTCTTAGAATAATTGCCATAGTAACAACAATAACTTTAGAACAAGAGGCAGAGATCTGCCTATTAGGATTGGTAAGGAAGAAGATTGTCCCGAGGGAAAGGAGAATACAGGTGGCACTACTAATATACTATGCTAGGAAGACTATAGTCCTAAATTGGAAAAAGGAAGAGGCCCCCTCGGTGGCACATTGGAGAAATCTAGTCAACAACTGTTTACCATTATACAGGGAGACATACAGTAACAGAGGACAAAGGGAGAAATTTAAGAGCCTTTGGGCAAACTGGATAGAAAATCCTATGACAGCTTCGGGATAAATAGGACACAGGGGAGGAGAAAAGCACCAAGAAAGGATGGGAAGGAATGTAAGAGGAATGTAATAGAAGGATGAATAGATGGAAGGAATGTTAGAACGGCAGGAATATAGTATGAACATGTACGTTATTGTTTATTTCCTTGTCTTTATGTGTATGGAAATGTAATATAAAAAATAATAAAGAGATTTGTAAAAAAAAAAAAAAAAAGTATGTGAAACAGACACTTTTCTTGTCCTCACCCCATTCAAAAAGGTATGGACCAGGAAACAGCCGTTGTATGTTACGTCGTTTACGTAGTACTACGTGAATAGGGCTGTGCGTAGGTTACGTTCACGTCGTAGGCAGTGTATTGAAGTATCTTAGGCAGCTATTTTGACGTAACTGAGCATGCGCACTGGGATGTGTCCAAGAGACGACGCATGCGCAGTTTGTTTTTTGAAGCTCAGCCCATCATTTGCATGGGGTCACACTTCATCATAATATATCACGCCCACTTCCACCTACTTTGACTTACGTCGGCTTACGCCGACGACTATACGCTACGCCGGCGCAACGTTGAGCGCATATTCTTTTTGAATAGCATGCTTGCCTCTTAATGTTCCGCCAGCATAGCATAAAGTAGATACGCTACGCCCGCACAAAGATGCGCCACTCTACGTGAATCCGACCCGTTGTTTTTCAGCATGTAGAAAAAAAAGTTTTTCAACTTCATCATTAAAATGACATTGCCCACACACCATAGTTTTTGAAAAATGATCTAGCAAAGCGCGGTGACGTACAACACGTACGACGACACTATAAAGGGGAAGTTCCATTCGAGCGCTTCCGTCTCATAACTTGCTTCTGAGCATGCGTGGGTTTTTTACGTCGTTTTAGCCCACACACAATCATTTTTTCCAACCCGAAAAACAACATTGTTTAACCGCTTATGGACCGCCGCATGTACATTTACGTCGGCAGAAAGGCACGTACAGGCACACTCGCTTACCTGTACGTCCCTGCCTTGACGAGGGTCGGGGGTCCGATCGGGACCCCCCCCGGTAAATGCGACGGTCCTGATAGCTCTGGGAGCGATCCGGGATGAGGGGGCGGCTATTTGTTTTTGTCCGCCCTCTCACGATCTCTCCCAGCCAATGCGCGCGCCCCCCCCCCCCCCCCCGCTCTGCACTTCCTCCTCCTGTGTAAACACAGGAGGGAGGAAGTGATGTGATCTCTCCCTCTGCGTTTTTTTTTCAACTGCTGCTGAGGAGAGATCACATCACACAGTAAGTGTACACAACACTACACTGACACCAGGACACACAGGCACATTAACCCCTTGCGATGACCCCCCCACCCCCTCCCCCCTGCCACAGTGTCACTGATTGCAGTAATTATATGTATGATCACTGCAGTTAGTGTCAGTGTGACAGGCAGTCAGTGTTAGGTTCAGGGTAGCCCCCGTACCCCCCCTAATAACGTTTTAACCCCTTGATCACCGCCCTAGTTAACCCTTTTACTCCCTATTGCCAGCGTCACTAAGCGATCATTTTTCTGATCGCTGTATTAGTGACGCTGTTGTTAGGTAGCTAAAAAAAAATGTATTGCGATTTTTTTTTTACTAAAGACATGTGGCTAAATACATTTTGGCCTAAATGTTTGACTAAAATTTTGTTTATTTGATTTCTCTTATAACAAAAAGGAAAAAAAAAAAAGGAAAAAAATCGCAGAGGCGATCAAATACCACCAAAAGAAAGCTCTTTGTGGGAAGAAAAGGACGCAAATTTTGTTTGGGAGCCACGTCGCACGACCGCTCAATTGTCAGTTGAAGCAACGCAGTGCCGAATCGCAAAAAGGGGCCTGGTCATTTACCTGCATTTTGGTCCGGGTCTTAGTGGTTAAAACGACCTTAAAAAATGCAGCATGTTCGAATTTTTATTTTTTTTGTCGTTTTTGAAAACCAGAAAAATTATGTGAAGCCCACACACGATCATTTAAGATGACGTTTTTGAAAAACAATGTTTTTTTCATGCCGAAAAATTTCCGTAAATGTATTAAATACCTTCCTAAGATTTATCTATGCAAAGGAAAAGTGTGCAGCACATTTAAAAAAAAATGAGCCCTGCTGTGAAATATTACAGCAATAATTGTAATTACACGCCCCTGTTAAACAGGCATTGGTGCTGGTGCCATAACACTGTAACTCCTCACAGATACTCTAGTTCAGGAGTCGTCAACCCCCGGTCTGTGGCCCACATGCGGCCCGTGGCACTCTGCCATTTGGGCCACCTTGGTATTGTGAGGAGACTTTTCTTCCTCCTGCTGTCGCTCTGTAATCCTCACAGAGCCGACAGTGGGAGCCGGAATAATTATGAGTGGAGGGCGGAGCTGCCCGAGGTTATCAAACAGGTGATTGGCTGCTAGGACTGTCCTTCATCCTAGAAGCCAGTCACCTGTTTGTTACCTCGGCCCTCCATCCAGATCTGTCCCACCTCCCTCCCTGCAACTCCTCTCCTGTCTGAGGACTGGAGTGTGGGGGGGGGGGACTGAGGACTGGAGTGTAGGGGGGGGGACTGAGGACTGGAGTGTAGGGGGGGGACTGAGGACTGGAGTGTAGGGGGGGACTGAGGACTGGAGTGTAGGGGGGGACTGAGGACTGGAGTGTAGGGGGGGGACTGAGGACTGGAGTGTGGGGGGACCGAGACTAATGTGGGGGGACCGAGACTAGAGTGTGGGGGGGGGGACTGAGAACTGTAATGTGGGGGGGGAGCTGAGGACTGGAGTGTTGGGGGGAGCTGAGGACTGGAGTGTGGAGGGAGCTGAGGACTGTAATGTGGGGGGCCTGAAGAAGTTAAATTGGGGTGACCAAGAACTGTCATGTGAGGGGGGCTGAGGATATTAAAGTGGAGGTTGGGAATGTAATGTGGGGTGGTAGGCTGAGGACTGATGTGAGGGACTGAGGACTGTAATGTGAGGTTATGATATAAATAGGGGCAGACAACAGTACTGTTAATGGGGGAGCCCAGAGTATGACAACACTACCAGTGACAAGGTAAGTGTGAGCAGGGACTGACTGGGACACATGTGTACAGGGCCTAGTGGGGGCACTACTTTCATCTGTGGAGGGGGGCTATACCTTCATCTGTGGAGGGGGCCATTAGCTTCATCTGTGGAGGGGGCACTAGCTTCATCTGTGGAGGGGGGCACTAGCTTCATCTGTTGGGGCCTTACCACATCTAGTGGCAGGCAGCATGGCAAGTGACATTCCGCATCTGGTGGCAGGCAGCGTGGCAAGTGGCATTCCACATCTGGTTGCAGGCAGTGTGGCAAGTGATACGCTCAAAGCTCCCACTCATTCTGCATTATGGTGGGTTTAAGTTTTTTTATTTATTACTACAATGTAATAATAGAAAATAATGCGCTGACAAATTGCCCGTGAAAAATCGATTACCCCCCGCATGTCATCCCCAACCTCCCCCCAACTGGGTCTTGGCAAAATGTTCTTCCACGCAGCCGGTCCCCGGTGCCAAAAAGGTTGGGGACCACTACTCTAGTTGGAGCACAGGAATGAGCCCTGCTGCAAAGTATTGCAGCAAAAATTGTAATTACACGCCCCTGTTAAACAGGGGCAGAAAAATTGGGCCTTAGCCACTGGTGGCGGTGCCCACAACCAAAAATGTTTTTACAAGCTATCAACATGATCGTTGAGGAGGGAGAGGATGGTCACTCAGCATAACAGGATAGTAACTCAGCCTCAGCTCAGATTTTTCTGCGGAAGTTCAGAGGCAAAGATCCAAATTCATGGATATTAAAAGAAGGCTGTGCGCTCTCAATGTTCAATACTTTATGCTCTATCCTGCAAAGTTGAGAGTCATTGCCAACAGCAACTTACACTTCTTCAGCAATCCAACAGCTGCAATGCACTGGCTAGACAAGGAGGAGAAGCATCTTGCGCAGCAACCACCTTAGCAACACTAGGAAGTTCACAGTTCGCTAAATCCACTTCAAAGGTGCTTTTGTTGATTTCTTAGACAACCAGCGGGGATGGCTCATGCAGTCTGACAAGCCTATGCCACACAGTCCTGTTTTGTTCGTTTTATCTGTGCTCTGGGTTTTTTGGCACAAACTGACTATCAGCCTCACAGTGTAAATGGCCCTACCTCTTGGAGATCCTGGCCAGGTTTGGTCTGGGGAGCCATTTTATCGTTTGGGTGAATGTTCTGTATTCTGGGCCCAGAGCTAGACTCTGTATCAACAACAATCTTTCTTCCCCATTCGATCTGAACAGAGGCACTCGACAGGGGTGCCCGCTATTCCATTGTTGTTCACTCTGGCGGTAGAGGCTTTAGCCATCTTGATCCGCAACCCACCAGAGGTTGTGGGGTTTTGTAGAGGTCTGCTGGAAGACAAAATATCCCTGTATGCGGATGATGCACTCATTTACCTAGGTGATACCACCGTCTCTCTGCGAACAGTGATGTGGATTATAACTGATTTTGGTAGATTCTCTGGCTTCACCATAAATTGGTCCAAATCGATTTTTTTTAATAGAAACATTTTTATTGTACAAAGGGGGCCCTAGGCCCCGGGCGCAACATTTGGAGGGCGCAATCCAGCACCATGTGTCACCCTCGCTCCATACTCCAAAATTCAATTTTCTGTGACCCCATGCTCCGGCCGCCATGTTAAGACTCAGGCCTGCTCCTGGCACCCTGTGATTGGGCGAAAGGGGTCATGTGCAGCAGGTGGGGCTGGCCTTCACTGTGGCTGCTGTCTTCTCCTCCTCCCTGGCCGGGTCACCGATCATGTCCCTAGGGCCATGGGGCAGGCAGTCTGTGGCCGCCGTCTTCTCCTCTTCTCCAGCCGGGTCACTGATCATGTCCCTGGGGCCGTAGGGCAGGCAGTCTGTGGCCACCATCTTCTCTTCCTCTCCTCCTCCTCCTTTCTGGCCCAGGTCACCGATCATGCCCCCGTCAACAGGCAGCCTGGCAGTGACAGGTGGCAGTGCAGATGGAAGAAAAAAAAAAAGGTAAGAGACTCACTCACTCTTTGTTTTGTTTTGTTGCTGGCCCGTGGGGGGGGGGTAGATATGGTCTGGGGAGAGGGAGCTTGAATATCCGTAGGGTCATAGAGAGAACTTTCATACTCTCTCTTCCCCCAGTGGAGAGAATGTATTTGATTTTGGAGGCAGCTACTAAGGGTAGCTGCCTCCAATGCTGTTGCCGCATTGTTCTCCTCGGGGTAGAACCACCAGTGTGCATGGGCGAGCTGTGAGGCCACATAATATGTTTTGAGGCAAAGGAGTGCCAATCCCCCCTCCAAAACGGGTAGTTTAACAAGAATCTTGTCAATTTCCTTAAACTTGTTTTTGGGAATGTATATTGGGGAGGGGGGATAACCACTAGGGGGCAAGAAAAAGGTTAAGTGTGTCTTAGAGAGTGATTCTAACTGTGTGTGGGCTAGCTATGTTTACTGTGAGGCCACGTACACACGATCAGACCGTTCCGATGAGACTGGTCCGACGGACCGTTTTCATCGGACCAAGCTGAAGTGGTCTGATGTGCGTACACACCATCAGTCCAAAATCCCATAGGGCCAGAACGCGGTGACGTAGAACACAATAACGTGCTGAAAAAACAAAGTTCAATGCTTCCAAGCATGTGTCGACTTGATTCTGAGCATGCGCGGGTTTTTGATCTGATGCTTTTGTGTACTAACCATCGTTTTGGTCCGACGGACAAGTGTCCGTCAGACAGATTTTAAGGCAAGTTTTAAAACTTTGGTCCGACGGACAACGGTCCGATGGGACGTACACACCCATCAAATTGGTCTGATGAAACTGGTCTGATCGTGTGTACGTGGCCTGACATGACACCGATCGCTGCTCCTGATGCCAGGGAGCACACAATCAGTGTCCTGTCACAAGGCAGAACACGGAGATGCCTTGTTTACAAAGGCATCCCCCATTCTGCCGCTCCGTGACACGATCGCGGGACACCGGCGGACAGCGAGTCCATGGGTCTCACGGGCACGGTCACAGACTTTGCAGCAGGCACGCTTGCGGTGGGCGTGCACAGGGCCGCTGATAAGGGGGGACAACCAGTCCTCCTGTAGGGGGCCCGAGCAAACAGGGGGGCCCAGACAGCAGAGGGAATTATTGTGGTCGGATGGAGGGGCAATTACAGAATTACTTCCCCCACACCGATACCCCTCCCTGTTTTGCCTGCTTCTGATCCCCTCAGTGCCCCCTGTCACTGTGCTGCCTCCCACGGCACTACTGGCTTACCTGTCTTGTATAAAATTACAAATTGTAAAATAAAATACATTTTAATACATTTTAACATTCTTTAAAAAAAGATTTAAAGATTTTTAAAAACGATTTTAAAAGGGTATAATTCACTGTTTGTCAGGTTTCATATCAGGCTAGCAGCAGACAACAGTTCAGGTGTGCTAATATGCCTATAGTTCAATAACAAGAGCACATACCATGAGCAGGCCTTGAGAAGCAGGTCAGCGCTGGGACTTGTAGTTCACCACGGATGCAGGGTTGAGACGAGCGGGACAGCTGACACTTGTAGTTCACTGCTGATGTAGGTGTTGTGATGAGCAGGAAAGCTGGAACTTGTAGTTCACCGCAGGTGTGGATGTTGGTGGTGTTGCTGGTGCTAGTAGTGCACCGCTGCAATGGATGTTGCTTACAGGAGTCAGGCAAAGCGTGGTCTAGGCAAGCCGGGTCATACACAGATAAATCAGAGTTCGAAAGGTACCAAATCGGAAGCAACAAGCAGGGTCAAACAAGCCGGGTCATACACAAAGTTTACAGATAAACAGGTCAGGCTGGATCACACAAGGCAAGCAGAGTAACTGCACATCAGTAATTGGCTCTCTCAACGCTTGACCTTCAGCTGAGTATATGAAGATGTTTCATAGCTGCCAGGTGTTCTTAAATGTTTCCTGCCCATTTTGTGCCGTGAGGATGAGGTCTTCCATGTGTCTTATGTCCTCCACTTTCGGGATCCATAGGGATATTGTTGGTGGACGCGTGGCTTTCCAGAGGAGTGGTATGCAGGCCTTAGCTGCGTCTAAGAGGTGTCTTATTACAGACTTTTTGTACACTTTCTCCGGGATGGTAGATGCATGTGGGAGGAAGAATGCAGGATTGTCTGGGACAGGATGGTCTGTGAATTTCTGGACGACTTTGCGTACCACTCGCCAGAAGTGGCTCAGGTCGGGGCAGGACCAGAAAATGTGTACCAATGTACCCCTGTCTGCCTGGCAGCGCCAGCAAGTGTCCGACATTGTCGGAAAAAACCTGTGGAGCAGCGCAGGTGTTCTGTACCACCTTGACAGGAGCTTGTAGTTAGTCTCCTGCGTTTTGGCACAGATGGAGGACCGGTGCGTGAATCTCAGGATTCGCTGTTTCCTGGCCTGAAATGACAATGTAGGTCGATTTCCCATTGAACTAGTCCCGGGGGCTGAAAGTCCGCCCGCGGTGAATTTAAGAGGCCGTAGGCTAGGGAGAGTGTATGTGTCATGGTGCCTGAAGTGTTACAGATTTCCTCCAATGTTGTGAGAGGTTGGCTATTGGTCCCGGGGGGCTTTAAGGAGTGGAGGAAGTCCAAGCGGAAGGGGCCTGTGGGGTCAGAGAGTTCAGCAACGCTAAACCATCGTCCACCAGTACTAAAATGAGAAGCCTGGTGGAGGCCCGCCTCGGCTAGCCTCCGAAAGGTCGCGTCTTTCATCCCCGGTGTGAACCCAGGGTTCCCCAATATGGGGTACAAAGGTGAGTTGGGGGAAGATAATGGAATTTGGGAAAGCAGACGCGCGCACACGCGTGTTGTGTTACCAATCAGTGGGTGGCGCTTTGTCTCCGGTGGTAATATCGCATGGCACCACAGGACCTCTTCGAGAGGTATTGTGCTTTGGCTCTGCTCCAATTGTGTCCAAAGCTTGGTCTCTTGATGACGGCACCAGTCAATGAGCCTCCCTAGATGCACAGCCTGGTGATACGCCCGAATATCCGGCAGGGCAAGGCCCCCGTGACATTTAGGTAGAACCAGGAGTTTATAGGAGAGTCGTGCTTTCTTTTTGGCCCATATGAATTCTGTAAACATGGATTGGACCTGTTTGAAGAAAGACGCAGGGATGTGGATAGGCAATGCTTGCATAAGATAGAGGAATTTCGGGAAGATCGTCATTTTCAGGATGTTACAGCGCCCCATCCATGAATGCAATCCCGTGTGCCATTGGTTTAACAGTGACCGAATTGTCTATAGTAGGGGGGGGGAATTTAGGTCGAAGAGTCGTGAGAATGTATGGGGAATGTGCGTGCCCAAGTATTTCAAGGCGGACGTGGTCCACTTCAATTTAAAGTTGGATTGCAGGTGTGTAAGTTGCGTTTGCGTTATACCCACCCCCATTGCTTCTGATTTAGTGAAGTTCATTTTTAGGTTGAAAAGCGCACCATATAATTAAAATTCTCGTAGCAAGTTTGTGAGGGAGGTGGAAGGTGTAGTTAATGTAAACATAAGGTCGTCGACGTAGGCCGACACCTTGCGTTGTGTTTGGTGTATTGTTACCCCCAGTATGTTGGGGTTTAGTCGTACGTGGCAAAGGAATGGCTCCAACGAGAGGGCGAATAAAAGAGGGGACAGCGGGCAGCCATGCCTCGTCCCGTTCGTGATCGGGAAGGAGTCTGAGATCACTCTGTTCGCCCTGACTCTGGCCGACGAAGTCGCGTATGTTGCAAAGATCCAACTCAACATGTGGTTGCCTAGGCCTATATGACGTAGCGTTGCGAACATGAAAGCCCAGCTGACCCGATCGAACGCTTTTTCAGCGTCTGTGCCTAGAAAGATGGTAGGTGTTTTGGTACGGGTGGCCGCGTAAAGTAAGTTCAGGACTTTGGTGGTATTGTCCCTTGCCTCCCTCGTTGGGACAAAACCCACCTGATTTTAGTGAATCAGTTGGGGTAGATGGGATTGCAGTCTGGTGGCTAGAATTTTTGTAAACAATTTAAGGTCTGTGTTGAGTAGGGATATAGGGCGATAGCTCCCACAGTTTGAGGGGCCCTTACCTTCTTTAGGGATGACAGCAATCTGCGCCTGCAGTGTGGTGGTATGTAGTGCGCCTCCCTTAGTGAGGCCGTTAAGCAGGTTAACTAGGTGAACACCTAGCGACGGGAATAGTGTCTTATAAAACTGAAGGGCAAGTCCATCTGGTCTGGGGGCCTTCCCCATTTTGGTACTTCCTATCGCTTGTTGTAGCCCAGGAAGCGTGATCGGGGCTTCTAGCACGTTGCGTGCTTCAGTAGTTAGAGTGGGTATATGTGAAGAGGTTATGTAATCCGTCATGCGGTCTGAAGTCCTGGGATATTTGTTGGGGCATATTTACTCTGTGGCCCCTCGAGCAAACGGTATGTAGGACGCTATTTTCTGGGAGCGCAAGGATTGTGATAGGAATCTGCCGCATTTATTGCCCGACTCATAGACTTTCCTGCGGGAAATTTGGAGCGCCGACTTAGCTTTGAAAGTGAGCAGGTCAGTGACCTGCATGCGTAGTGTGTCTAGCTCTGTCCTTAACGAGTCCGTCGGGGTTTGGTTGTGTCGAAGTTCTAGGGACTGGAGTTTGTCAAGAAGGGAGGTCAGTTGGGCGGTACTCTGTTTTTTTATTCTCGCACCGTGTTTTAAAACGACTCCTCGGATCACCGCCTTGTGAGCCTCCCAAACCAACCCCGCCTCGCTGCCAGCGTCCCCATTGGTGTGGAAGAAGTGAGATATTTCTTTCGTCACGTCAGCTAGTACTTCTGGGTCTTGGAGAAGGCCCTCATTGAGCCTCCACGGTGCTCTTTGGCCTCTATAAAAGTCGGTCAGGGCATATCTCAGTGTGACCGGAGAGTGGTCCGACCAAGTGATGGATCCCAGCGAGGTGCTTTTAACCGCTTGAAGTTGGGCGTTGGGAACGAAGAAGTAGTCTATGCGTGAGTACACATTATGTGGATGGGAATAGAATGTGTAGTCTCGTTCGCCGGGGTAAAAAAGGCGCCAAGTATCAACGAGTTGTGATGCGTGTAGGGATAGGTGTATGGCCTTTCGTGTGCCGCAGGTGGTGGAGGAGCGGCCTGTAGAGGTGTCCTCAGCTGGGATCAGAGGGATGTTGATATCCCCTCCGACAATGAGTTGTCCCTCGGAAAACCCTTGGAGAGTTGTTAGGTGTTTTTTAATGAAACTGTCCTGTTGGCTGTTCGGGGCATATAAGTTGGCAATGGTGACCTTCACACCACCAATCAGGCCCTTGAGGAATATAAAACGGCCCATCGGGTCGGTCAAGACTGCCGTCAGAGACCACGGCAAACTTGCCAAAATCAGGACAGAGACTCCTCTAGATTTGGCTTCCTTATAGGTAGAGTGGTACACCGTTGGGTAAAATCTGTTTTTTAGGATTGGGAATGCGTTCTCTCTGAAATGTGTTTCTTGCAGCAGGACAATGTCGGCATTTAATCGCCTCATGTCATTAAGCAGCATCCGCCGCTTCTCAGGGACGTTGAGGCCCTTTAAGTTGAAAGTGACCAAGTTAATCTCAGCCATGTCTGTGAAGTGAGGGGGAAAGGGGGGGGGGGAAGGGATAGGGAGAGAGAAAAAAAATAGAAAGAGTGATAGAAGAATGTGAAAGGGAAAAAAGAATGAGAAGCAGACCCCCAGAGGTTGACCAGTCCTACCGGGCTACGAGATGCGTCCGATGAAGGGCTTAAACCCCCAGCGGACGCCAACCAGCAGTGCTGAGCGTCTAGAGTTTCTGCAAAATACCTGCAGTAACGCTCTCCGGTGTCACCTAAGTGGGTGTGTGTGTACAGATGGTGTACATTGACAAATTCAACAATTTAAATACAATGAACAATGTGCAAAGGTGGGGGGGGCACGAAACATAGGGGGGAGGGGTGCCCCAGTCCTGCATCAAAATGTCTCCACTCCACTACTCCCCCACACACAAAAAAAAGGGGTGTCAACATCCCTCTGGATCTCCAGCCCCCCACCCCCAGACCCCGACCCAGTCCAGGACCCCAATGCTGAGAGATCAGCGACCCAGCCCCCAAATGTACAAAAGCACCCCGGAGTCTTACTTTCAGTTGGTGTTGCAAGGGTGTCGGAGGTCTCAGAGCAGTGGGACATACCCGGACATTCTGGCAGTGTGTCACAGACTGTGGCAGCAAAATGGAGGGGTTCATCCCTCCACGTAAGACCACTTAGGAGTACTGCCAGGAAGTCTCCAAAGCCGGGGGGGCAAGAGCAGCAACAAGGTCCCCATTCTGGCTCCGAGAGGCACATTTAGATTCAGCTGGGAAACAGCGGTCCGTACGGAGGGGGGAGGAACAGGGTAGGGGGTGCTCACCGCCAAACAGAGGAGGTACAGGTGGACGGACGGGCAGCGGTAACTAGTAGGTGGCAGCAACATTCCCCCCACTCCCAGACAGAAAACGGGGAAGAGGGCAGGCGGAGCAGCTCCGTGTCAACTGAAGGAGGGGGGGCACATAGGAGGCACAACAGCCGTGGGAAAGTACAGTCAGCCAATGTGCAATCAATTTACCATGACCGGCAGCCAGGGGATGACTAGGACTCACGTGGCTCGGCGTTGGATGGAGCTCTGCGGCGTCCTCTGGACCTCTGAGAACGGATCTGCTGGTTGGGTCTGCTTGCGCCAAGATCTGAGCGGCCAGACGGCTTCAGGATCCTCATTAACCAATTCGGCATGCGGATTGGCTCTACTCCCAGGAATCGGAAGAGGTCCGGTAAGTCCAGTGGCGTCCTCAGGGTAAAAGAGGTCTGTTCCATGCGGAAAGTGACCGATAAAGGATACCCCCAGCTGTAGGTGTAGCCGCGTCTCCTCGCGATTTCTAGGACTGGCTTTAGCATCGCTCGGCATTGCAGCGTGGCTCTAGACAGATCAGGGAGAATCTGGATGTGTGCCCCGTCAAAGTCAGTGTCACCCTGGTCCCAGGCTCTCCGCAGGATGGTCTCCTTCACAGTGTAGTGGTGTAGGCGGCACAGCACGTCACGCAGCCTGGCGGGATCCATGGATCTGGGGCCCAGGGTGCGGTGGACGCGATCTATTTCTAGCGTGGGTTGAAGGGACTCCAGGAGTCTCTGGAAGATAGCCGTGACCGTCACTGCAAGGTCCTCGGGACTCATGGCCTCCGGAATCCCGTGCAGCCGCAGGTTATTGCGGCGACTACGGTCCTCTCTTTCTTCCAGATATAATTGCATCTCCTGGGCTTTTGTGTCTTGTCTTTCTTGTGCACGCTCCCTGGCCTGTACTCGTGATGCGAGGTAACCAAGGTCTCTCCGGAGGTGACCCGGTCTGATACGGCGTGTAGCTCTGTCCGCACATCCTGGATATCCCTGCTGTGCGACTCTTCGATCCGCAAGATCAGGGCCTCTATGTCTGATCTCGTGGGGAGGGCCTGCAACATGGTGCGGAGGTCCGCATCTAGTTGGCTCTGGCTAGGATCAGACATGCTGGGTCAGAAGGCGGCCGGTGTCTCTGCAAGGGGGAGATGTCGGATCGGGCGTTTGCACTGTGGCAGGGGTCTGTGTCACGCTGGGTCCATGTGGAGCTGCCACATTGGCGCCCGGAGATAGCCGCTGTGGGTCCCGAAAGTAGCGATATATGCTGGCTTGGGAGGTATAATTGTGGGTCCCCCTGGTCACCGATCTTGTCCTGTATTGTCTAGGGGTGTTCATGCCGTGCCCACATGAGAGGAAGGTGAGGTGGTGGCCGCGGGTAGCCGGGTTAGGCCAGGAGCTCCTTCAGTGCACGTCTTTACTTGGCCATTGCTAAGCCACGCCCCCTGGATCACTTTTTTCCTATTACAAGGAATGTAAACATTCCTTGTAATAGGAATCCGTGTGACAGGTCCTCTTTATGGAAAGATGTGGGGTCAATAAGAACCCCACATCTCTCCTCCAGGCTTACAAGCATGAAATCGGTGAAAAAAAAATGGTGAGGCATAGGTGGTCAAATCAGGACACCACATCCCAATCAATAACATGCAGAAAAAAGTATAGGGAGGGTAACAAGCCCTGGGACTTTAAAGGTGTAAAAAAAAATAGATCCAAACAGATATGATAAATAATGAATCATTTTTTAATTGACATACAAAAAAATAGATAAAAAGAGATTCAAGCAGTTACGAAAAAATCTCTAAAGATGTAAACGGCTTCAATGAAGAGCCACAACGAAACTTGTATAATGGATGCCCAACATGTTTCGCTCTCAAAAGGAGCTTCATCAGGAGCGTATACAGGATATACTAAAAAAGAAAAAGAATCCATAAGGAATTGTGCATATTGATACAATGCTGGAAGATAACATGATTTTCACAATCAATATAATACAGAGGTTTGTTTAAAAGAACAAGGTAAGATAAAGGGAAAAAAGGGGGAAGGGGGGGCAACTACCATCCTGCTTCCCGATGGACGTACACACAAACCCCACTTTTGTGCCAATTGCCAATCGGTAGACATTGTATATTTGAGCAGTGCACCTGCAATGCCTTCTATATTGGCAAAACAAAGAGACCTTTCTACCATAGTATTCGGGATCACGTATCCCTGATTCTGAAAAAAAAATGGAGACGCCAATCAGCAGACACATGGGTCTTTTTCACAACTTTGACAGTTTTCAAATGCATTTCTTTGCACTTAAACACATCCCCCCAGGGGATCGGGGGGTGACTACGACAAACAGCTTCTCCAAAAAGAAGCAAAATTAATCCATCAATTATCTGCCCTTAAGGCCTCGTACACACGATCAAATCTGTCTGCTGGAAATGGTCTGCTAGACCGTCCCAGCAAACAGATTCGACCGTGTGTACGGGCGAGCCGACGGATTTGGCCAGCCGACAGATTTCAAAGCATGCTTTGAAATCTGTTGGCTGGGAACCCGTCCGCCCGACATGTCTGCTGGTTAGTATGCTAACCAGCAGACATGTCTTCTCGCACACGCGCCAAATGATTTTGACGCATGCGCGGAAGTGTTTTACTTCCTGGTGCGGTGACGTGGCGGCGTCAACGTCACCGCCACGTCACCGACACGTCAGCGCGCTGTCTGCTGGCGGGGATTTTGGTTTGCTCGTGTGTACACGCGAGCAAACCAAAATCCAAACAGACAGATTTGTTCAAATCGGTCGGTCCGACCGATTTGAACAAATGAATTGCCTCGTGTGTACGAGGCCTAAATCTCCAGGGCTAAACGATGGTTTCAGCTTTAAACCATTTCTTTAAAATGTCTTCCTATCCTTTCCTTTGTTCCTATTTTTGACTATTTGTAAAACTTGGTACATTAAAAATGCTTTGGTGTTTATCTGAATCCAGTTAAAATATTGTATAACATTGATGCATTGCTGGGCTCCCTAACAAATGCCTATGGGCACTCAATCCTATATGCTTGACCATCATTATCTGCTATATAGCTTATATTTATTTATTTTTGAGAAAAGTTTTTACTTTTTATTTTTGGAATTCACATATGCAATATTCTTTGCAATATATTATGGTTCAAATACTAATGATCTTGCATATCCACCACTATCTAGCTTTTCTGCCCTCTTTCTGTGCCCTGTCTGTTTCACCCTCTAAACACACTGGCTATATGGGCACTAGGGGCACACCTAGTTAGGAAGATCCAATGGTCATTTATGTCCTCCGGGGTGATCCCCATATAGATGTCTTTTCACTCCCTTCTGCCCTGTCCTGTCTCCATTTTTTAGGTGGCTTTTATGTTTCTGGCCATGCTCCCCAGCTATTTTTTTTTCCAGCTTCCAAAATGGCGTTTGAGACCTCAGCGTCATCAATGACGCTGGTGCCACGCTGTGCGCATGCACGGCCGTCCGGCATCCCCCTTTAGATCAGCAGCTGCCCAATTCGCCGGCGTTACCATATGGTTTTTTAGGACCACCAATGGGAGATGTCTTTTGAGACATCTATTATCAGCCCACCCCCGGCGGTGACGTCAGACGCCGTCCATGGGGGTATTTAAATAGCTCAGCTATCACTGCCATCCCTGACTGGGCTGCTTGCCCTCTGTACTGATTCAGCTGTGGTTCACAGTCTGCCTGTCTGAGAAGTATCCTCCATCCTAAGGTATGAATTTAAAACTTCTGACTGGTGTTTTGTTTGGCATTCACATGCAGCCTTCCCTAAGGCTGGGGGCTGCATTTCTGATTACTTTTTACCATCACTATAGTAGAATTTTTTTTGACTGTCTGCTGTCTTTAAACAGCTACCGAAATAGACAATTGCACTGTGTGCTGTCTATTACTTGGCTGCGTTGGGGACCTCCAACTTTGAAGTACTTTACAC
Source organism: Rana kukunoris (assembly GCA_029574335.1). Classification (NCBI taxonomy): domain Eukaryota; kingdom Metazoa; phylum Chordata; class Amphibia; order Anura; family Ranidae; genus Rana; species Rana kukunoris. Next base: position 265,825,609 of record CM056059.1, on the reverse strand, counting down.
TACTGCAACCTAGATCCACAGTGACCCTATTTTCCTCATTTAAAGGACCAGTTAACGTTTTATTATTATAATGACCAAATATGGCTTTTTTACTTTAATTGAATCTACATTGGCCGGCTGGTGTTTCCAGCTGATGCCTTTTTGTTTGATTCCTTTACTCATGAAATCTTGCTTTTATTTACTGTAGCCAGTAGATGTGTTGATTGGTTGGTCCGGGATAACGAGGGCTGTTTATGGGCAAACAGTCGTATTCCCTTTTTGGATGTGCCTTGGATTTTCTTTTTTATTCCTTTATAAACTTCAAATACAATATTCTTCTTATGCAATGCATTTGGATTGAATGTGGCCCAGTTAGGTAAGTTTGGGTGCTCAATGTCGAAGTTTTAATGTATTTACATCTGTGTTTTCTGTCTAATGTAAATTCATCAGTCATTGTTATTACAAACCTTGTTATCTTCCCCTTTCCCCCCCCCCCACCTCAACTGTGTTTACTCTTTTTAAATCATGACAACAAAAACTACTCAAATAACCCTGATCATAAGTTTACATACCACCTAAAAATGAAAGGCTATTAAAGGTAACCATCCTCACCTGTGATCTGTTTGCTTGTAATTAGTGTGTGTGTGTGTGTGTGTGTGTGTGTGTGTATAAAAGGTCAATGAGTTTCTGGACTCCTTGACAGACCCTTGTATCTTTCATCCAGTGCTGCACCGACTTAACTGTATTCTGAGTCAAGGGGAAAGCAAACCAATTGTCAAAGGATCTGCAGGAAAAGGTATATAAAAAGATATCCAAGGAATTGAAAATGCCAATCAGCAGTGTTCAAACTCTAATTAAGAAGTGGAAAACGAGGGGTTCTGTTGAAACCAAACCACGGTCAGGTAGACCAACTAAAATTTTAGCCACAACTGCCAAGAAAATTGTTTGGGATGCAAAGAAAACCCCACAAATAACTTCAGGACTCTCTGAAAACATGTAGTGTGGCTGTTTCAAGATGCACAATAAGGAGGCACTTGAAGATGGGCTACATGGTCGAGTCGCCAGAAGAAAGCCACTACTACGCAAATGCCACAAAGTATCCCTCTTACAATCCCACTTATCCCACTTACAATACGCCAAACAGTACAGAGACAAGCCTCAAACATTCTGGCACAAAATCATTTGGAGTGATGAGACCAAAAATAGGATTTTTTCTTTCAATAGATTTTTATTTTTTTCAAATAAAGGATACAGATATAGTATGACCAAAGACTGAAATTACAACACCATAACATTCAACAAACCGGGCATAATGACAGTAACAATGACTCAATTGATTTCAAATTGCCCAACTGTGAGCTGATTAACCACTTGTCATCTGCCCACCGTCAAATGACGGCGGGCAGACGACTCCATTGTTCTGACATCACGTCATATGACGTGATGTCCCTTTAAAGCCGCGGGCGGACGCGCGCGCGCGTCGCCGGCGGCGCGCGCGCGCGCGCACCCGCCGCTCTGCGGGGATCCCGTGCGAGTGCCCGGCGGCAACGATCGCCGCCGGGCACACGCGATTGCTCAGTAACTGAGCTGGGACGTGCAGCTCTGTGTGTAAACACAGAGCTGCACGTCCCTGTCAGGGAGAGAGGAGAGCGGCTGTGTCCCTTGTACATAGGGACACAATCGGTCACCTCCCCCAGTCAACCCCCCCTCCCCCCACAGTTAGAACACACATTTAACCCCTCCCCGCCCCCTAGTGGTTAACCCCTTCACTGCCAGTCACATTTATACAGTAATCAATGCATATTTATAGCATTTTTCACTGTATAAATGTAAATGGTCCCAAAAATGTCAGAAAAGTGTCCGAAATGTCCGCCATAACGTCGCAGTCCCAATAAAAAAATCGCAGATCGCCGCCATTAGTAGTAAAAAAATAAAAAATAAATGCCATAAACTATCCCCTATTTTGTAAACGCTATAAATTTTGCGCAAACCAATCGATAAACGCTTATTGCATTTTTTTTTACCAAAAATATGTAGAAGAATACGTATCGGCCTAAACTGAGGGAAAAATTATTTTTTTTATATATTTTTTGGGTTATTTATTATAGCAAAAAGGAAAAAATATTGCATTTTTTTAAAAATTGATGCTCTATTTTTGTTTATAGCGCAAAAAATAAAAACCGCAGAGGTGATCAAATACCACCAAAAGAAAGCTCTATTTGTGGGAAAAAAAGGACGCCAATTTTGTTTGGGAGCCACGTCGCACTACTGCGCAATTGTCAGTTAAAGCGACGCAGTGCCGGAAGCTTATATTTTGTCTGGGCAGGAAGGGGGTGTAGGTGCACAGTAGGCAAGTGGTTAAAGGAATCCAGCGAGCTTGATAACAGAGGAAAGGGCGGAAAAATAAGTGAATATGGTGGTCTTGCGCTCGGGGGAATCCTGCCTGTCCCGGACACCCCTAATGGGATCATTCTGTGTCCCAGCCAGGCGCCTCCCAATCCGCCTCCTCCTATAAAAGTATTTGATAGGAAATTAGTGGGTTCGAATTTGGCTTCATTGAACCTCTAGCTCATACTCACGAAATAAGATAGGCCTATAGTGTTACCAAATTGCCCATATGAAAAACCGGACGAAGAACAAAGAACATTACCCTCTAGTCATACAACTGTCTTAAAAGAATAGAAGTAAGAAAAGAGAGAGAGAAAAGTGGAGGTAAGAAAAAGGGAAAGGAAGGGAAGCATGAGCCTAACGGATGCAGGTTGCGCGGGGTGTACCCCAGGCGCCAAAGGTATACCACAGTGGGATGCCCATGTTCCCCACACGGCTTCAAATTTTCTTGCGGTTTATTTCTGCAATGGAAACCCTGGGTTGTCTCCAAGCCCTTGCGATGGTAATTTTAGCCCCGAGGAGCATAAATCGGATCAGCTTCTGATTGGGCTTGGATATACCCGGAATCAGAGCATTTAGGAGAGCTACAGAAGCCGTCCTGGGGACCGAGCAACCAGTGACTGTACAAATGAGGTTAAAAATCCTCTTCCAGATTGGTCTGATTCTGGGACATTCCCACCAGACATGCACCATCGAGCCCAGGAGTTGACAACCTCTAAAGCAGCTGGGATCTGATGATGGGTAGATGGCCGCAAGCCTGGCGGGAGTCATATACTACCTCATAAGGACCTTTAAGTTTGCTTCCATCAGGGAAGTATTTAACCACTTTAGCCCCGGACCATATTGCTGTCCAAAGACCAGAGCACTTTTTGCGATTCGGCACTGCGTCGCTTTAACTGACAATTGCGCGGTCATGCGACGTGGCTCCCAAACAAAATTGGCGTCCTTTTTTTTCCCACAAATAGAGCTTTCTTTTGGTGGTATTTGATCATCTCTGCGGTTTTTATTTTTTGCGCTATAAACAAAAACAGAACGACTATTTTGAAAAAAATGCAATATTTTTTACTTTTTTCTGTAATAAATATCCCCCAAAAATATATAAAAAAAAAAATGTTTCCTCAGTTTAGGCCGATACGTATTCTTCTACATATTTTTCGTAAAAAAAAAATCGCAATTAGCGTTTATTGATTGGTTTGCGCAAAAGTTATAGCGTTTACAAAATAGGGGGTAGTTTTATGGCATTTTTATTATTATTATTTTTTTTACTAGTAATGGCGGCGATCAGCGTTTTTTTTCAGTACTGTGACCTTATGGCGGACACTTCGGACACTTGATACATTTTTGGGACCATTGGCATTTTTTTAGCGATCAATGCTATAAAAATGCATTGGATTACTATAAAAATGGCAAAACAATGATGATTCTCCTGCGCTCCGGTATTTCTTACTAGTGGGGGTCATACAGTTCAATTAAAAAGTATCTTCCAGAGTCTTGCAGCCCTCCTCAGAATCGTGGGAATTCAAAAGGAACTAAAAGAGAAAAGAGAATGGAGGGCGCACCGACCTAGTGTGATACTGTAACACGATTTTTATTAAAATACTAAAATCAATGATTATACTCACAAAATGAGTTAAAAAACAAGCCTTGAAAGACAGTTCAACAGCACCAGCAGAACAGGACGGTTGCTTCAGTCCAAAGGTATCTAACCGATATTGAAGCTAGGCTTACGCATTTCGGGGGCGTACCCCTTTCCTCAGAGCCCCGGTGGTCTGCACTGCTCCCTCACTGTACAGCTTGTCAGAATATATACACACACAAAGAGGTAGAAAGAGCATGTGCTGGAAGGTCACAGGTCATCCCGCCCACAGGGAGGACTCTTGGCGAGACTCCCCCCATTTTTGAATTAACCCTTGTATATACGAGAAGAGGCAAGAGGGGAGGAAAGAAATACAAGAAGAGAACAGAAAAGGTAGAGAATCACTCCACCATTAGAATATTCAATTTATCAAAATGTATCCTTAAAGAGGAGGAACTCAAATTGTTGAGAAGAGGTTTGAATTTTGCTCCAGAAAGTCCTCCTAACCTCTTTGAATTATTCATCGACCTGAATAAGTTTGTACGCAATCTTACAGTGAAACGGTTCTTTAGGCTAAAGGAAATAAATGGAGCTCCAAGTGATGACCAAGATGAAACTATTATATCATGTGAAGAAGAGTCGCTAGATAAGGATATGCTAGATATATTGGAGGAACTATATGGTGAAGGAGAGATAGAAATAGCAACCGAACCTCCAGTTCCAGCAGGTGAGGAGCCAATAATTAGCACCAATTTTAGGGCCAAATCAAGTTTCTACCCGCATTGGAACAAGGGTAACTTCATATCTACATTTTATGAGGTTGTCTTGAGAGAATTTAGAAAGATGTGGGAAAAAGAGTCTAAAAAGCAAAAACAGCTCGAACATAGACTTTGAGGCACCCTTGAACAGCTTGAAGAATAATTCAGAAATCGTAATAAGAAAAGCTGACAAGGGTGGTGGCTTAGAAGTACAGGACAAAGAGCAGTACCTTGAAGAAGCCTATAGGCTGATTGGAGACACCACTACGTATGAAAGACTTTTCTGGGATCCAACGATGGCCTACAATAAGGAACTCAAGAACCTATTG
>CM056059.1:265725579-265815579 GCA_029574335.1 Rana kukunoris | reverse complement strand
AGCCCACATTTATGAGTTTGGTCTCCACATGAAACGCCTTGAATGTCAGGGTTCTGTCGAATGGCTATCGCCAGGGTTTCAATTGCCATTGCGAAAATGATTGGGGAGAGGGGGCATCCCTGTCTGGTACCCCTGGCTATGTCTATTGGAGAAGAGTAGTACCCTTGGATTCGAATTTGGGCCTTTGGTTTAGAATAGAGAGCTTGTATTACCCCCATAAATCTCGGGCCAAAGCCCCATCGTTCTAGTAGGGGGAGAAGATATTGCCAGGACACAGAATCAAAGGCCTTCTGCAGATCAAGAGCTAGGAGAAAGCCTTTTTGTTTCGGACCTCCGTCCCAGTTGGATTGCAAAATTGAGACAATGTCCACTGCCCTTCTCACTTGATCTGGGCCTTGTCGACCTGGAATAAATCCGACTTGGTCCTTGTGAATATATTTATGAAAGAGGAGATACGGAGAGCTAGAATTTTTGTAAGAATTTTTAGGTCATTATTTATCAGGGAAATGGGGCGATAGTTACAGACTTCTTCTGGGTTTTTATCCGGTTTTGGAATAACCGTAATGTATGCTGTATTAAGTTGTGTACCCAAAGGGGTGCCTTGAGTCTTGAAATTAAAAAAGTTTGTCATATGTGGGACTAGGGTATCTGCAAATGACTTATAATAGAGGACCGACAGGCCATCTGGGCCTGGGGCTGAACCCTTTCGGAGGCCCTTGATTACTGTCGCCACCTCTTCAACCGAAAAGGGTGCTTCCAGCCTGTCTCTATGTTCTACGTCTAAGGATGGGATGGGTAGGCTGTCCAAAAAATCGTCAATCGAATCCCTGGGAATCTGTGGAGGGGCACTATACAGGTCAGAATAGAATGTTTTGAATGCCTCCAGGATCTTTTTTGGGTTGGGATCTTTTTAGGGTTGGACGTAGGTTCTTGACCTGCCAAGCATATCTTGGGCAAGGAGTGAAACCTTGTTTTATTGGACAATTTGGTCGCTAACATCTGGCCTATTTTCCCTTTTTGGGTGTAAAACGTATTGCCACTCCAGCGGAGAGATCTCTCCGCTTTCGTTGTGAGAGCTAAATTAAGTTCTAGTCTCAGCTTGTCAATATTCTCTAGTAAGGCTAAAGATGGTTTCTTTTTGTGTTGTGCCCTTAGGGTTCTATAAGACTTCTCCAGACGTACAATTTCTGCTTCGTGTTCTCTTTTGATTCGCGTGGAGATCTGAATAATCTTACCTCTAATACAAGCTTTATGGGCTGCCCATAGGGTCTCCGCAGAGATATCCTCAACATTGTTAATTGTGAAATATTCTTGAAGGGCTTTATTAATTTCCGTTGTTGTGGTTGGATTGGAGAGAATGGACTCGTTTAGCTGCCAATGTCCGTTCCTTGCCATACCGGCTAAAGAGCGGATGGACATGATGACCATAGAATGGTCAGATATGACTGTGTCTCTGATTTGGGCCTTGATCACTGCCGGAAGTACAAATGAAGGAATTAAAATATGATCGATCCTGGCGTAGGTATTATGCGGGTGAGCGTAATGAGTATAGTCACTCTTTGAAGGATTAGACTCCCGCCAGACAACCGTCCACCCCCTGTCATGGAGTAGTTTGGCAATTTTCAGGCTGACCCTAGTGGGTCTAGTAAGTTGGGCGGACGGAGGTCTGGATTTGTCCAAACCCTGGTCAAAAGCCACATTGGAACCCCCCCCACTAAATGACTGTGCCTTCCAGAAGTGGGGTTAAAGTATCCAAGATTAATTGGAAAAACTTGTCTTGCCCTTTGTTGGGAGAATAGTATGAGACCAGGGAGTATAGATGACCCTCAATTTTACCCTTAACCAGTATAAACCGTCCCTCCGGGTCTTTGAAGTCAGAGAGATACTCAAAGTTACAGGATTTGGAGAAAAAGATTGCGACCCCCTTGGTCTTGTTCTCGGCATTAGCCAAGTAGAAGAGGGGAAAATGAGAGTGGACAAATTTGGGACTGTACCGCCCAGGAAAGTGGGTCTCTTGGATCATGAGAATGTCAAGTCTGAGTGTTTTGTAACTATCAAAGATCTTTCACCTTTTGACAGGGGAGTTCAGGCCTTGAACATTGTGTGTGGCTATATTGAGGGAGCTCTGTACGTGATCAGCCATGGGGATCCGAAAAGTAACTATGTCTGTCTCTACCTCCACTCACCCTTAGATGTTTTCTGTCCCCCCAACCTTGCCATTTGTCAGGATGGACGTCCGGCAGCCTGGTGGACACTCCTCGTTCGTAGGTACCGCAAGCTGAAAAATAATAAAAGGTTAGGCTCATGTGGGAAAGATGGGGAATAGAAAAGGAAAGGACAGATTTGAAAGAGAGAAAGAGATGGTGTAGAGGACTCCCAATCCAACTAAAGAAAAAGAGAAAAAATACATTCTCGGGGAGGGGAGATGCCCCTCGAGAACTTCTACCAAGGTAGATCAAAAAAGGGCCTGCTCCAAATGAGAACAAGCGACCTCGCCCCCAGATACCTTCTGGAGTCTGAGGGAGAGGTGGAGGTACATGGGGCCCACCCCAGCCAGGGCGCCCCTGAAAAAATGGTTACAGCAATTATCAAAACCGAAACCGGAAGGGATTGAGTAAATCTAAACCCAGTTTGGTCTGATCTAAGTCCGAACCGGAAGTCCCCCCGTCCTCCCCCCAAAGGGGGCCGAGGAGGAGGGGACCTCAGAAGCAAAGTGGGGACATCCCCCTGCAAAAAATAGAATAGATAAAGAGATCTTTTTAGCAGGAGAAATACTGTTGAAATATCAATTGTCCAAAAAGTTGATTCGCTGATCAGAGAAAGTCTATTTCTCAGGCATAGGACCGACCAAGAACCTCAAAGTTCAAGGAGTATATGACCAATGTGTCAGCCGAGATCTGGGTAAGTGGGTCCGCTGTCTCTAGCTTTCTTGGACCTCGACCTGGTCCAGAGTAGGGATTTAGGACTGGTGGGGGTCGGTCTCTTGGAGGTGTTTGGGATGCTATGAGAAGTGTCCATGGCGGGTTCTTACGAGATGAGCCTAAGGCGCATTAGTAATCTTTCTCCATCAGGAAAGGTTGAGAAGGAGTAGTTTTTCCCTTTTTCCGAGAACTTGACCGCAAAGGGGAATGCCCATTTATATTTTATATCCTTTTGGACCAGGACTAGGAGTAGCGGCTTTAATGACCGTCTTTGCTGCATTGTGGAGGGAGAAAGGTCTGCGTATATTTGGACGGGATGACCTTGGCACAAAACATTGGGCACAGACCGTGCTAGTCTCATGACTTCATCCTTTACTGCGTAAAAGTGGGGTTTGGCGATGATGTCCCGCGGTGAGCCGTCCTTTCTGGGTGGCCCCAGGGCTCTGTGGGCTCTGTCAAGCTCTAGGCGGTCTTGAGGAATGTTTGGGATCAAGTTCTGTATCAAATTTTGTACCGCTGCTGGAATGTCAGTGATGGATTCGGGCAGCCCCCTGATCCGAAAATTGTATCTCCTGGATCTGTTCTCCAACTCGTCGATCCTGGAAAGGGCCACATCCAATTGCTCCTGTACTGTATGAATATGTTCTGAGTTCTGGTCTGTAGCTGCCACCGTTTGATCAAGCTTGTCTTCTATCGCTTCAATTCTGGTGCCCAAATTCTGGAAATCTGCTTTAAAATCTCCTGTTATTTTGGTAGCAGTCTGAGCGAGTCCCCTATCCAGGAGTTCAGCCAGTGCCTGATATAAGTCAGTCAGAGAGAATGCAGATGCTGCTGACAGGGTGCTGACAGAGAATTGAGCAGCCTGGCTCCCTATGTTAGGTCCTATGAGGGGTAGTACAGAGCCCTCCATATTACTGCCTACCAGGGGTTCTGTGGGAGTTGTTGAGGGGGGCATGTCCTGCTGGTAACTTACTTGGACCAGGGGGGTAAAAGGCAGGGGTACCATATTTGGAAAAATCCTTCCCTCAGGCATCTCCTCAGCTCCGTTCTTGTGAGGTGCAGCAGCGGCGGCCATCTTGGATTTTTGCAGTTTTTTTAAATGAGCAAAAAGCGGCTTTAAAGTGTCCCTTTAAAAAAAAATAGATGAATAGGGGGGTGCCCTGGTGTCTGGGGGTGCCGTGTGTGGTGAAAGCACCACTTCCAGCCCGTTTTTGGCTGACTTATGGGCGCCGCTGGTCTGGGGTGATGAGGAGCTCCCGGCTCAAGCAGCCATCCTCAGAGCTCCGCGCATGCGCCTCCAAAATAGGATTTTTTAATACAGCTTACCTGTAAAATCCTTTTCTTGGGAATACATCACGGGACACAGAGCCTTAACTACTTAGAGGGTTATGTAGTCACTACAGGTAATTGGAAACTGGCAAACCCAATTAAGATTGAGTTCCTCCCCTATATAACCCCTGCCAAATGGAGAGTACACCTGTTTTGTAGCAAAGCAATAAGTGTTCCACGTTTAATTCCGAAGAGGGGTGGGAGCTCTGTTTCCCATGATGTATTCCCAAGAAAAGGATTTTACAGGTAAGCTGTATTAAAAATGCATATTTTCTTGATCATACATCACTGAACACAGAGCCTTGATTACTCAATGGGATGTCCCATAGCAATGCTAAAATTCAGAGGAGGGAGACATCGTTCAGAATAAGACTGTCATCAGGCCACAGGGTCTATACTGCTTCCTGCAGTACACTATGTCCGAAGGCGGCATCCTCGAACCCTCTCACATCTACCTGGTAGAATTTAAGTTCAATCTTTTTTATTGAAATTTAACAAGTTACAAAGTTATAAACACAATGTGATCACCGCGTAGCATGTAACGACAAAGAACTATTAACCCGCATCACAATACAATGCAGTATAACTCTGTAGGCGGCGACAGAATGTAGAAATCAACAAGAGAGGGTATATAGCCATACATTTCATGCAATGCAATACTAGTAGGAGATAATGGTTTATCACAGAAAATACTGTGAAGCAATAACAACATTTGCTAGTAAAAGGCTACCGGAGCTTTGTAGAAAGGATTGGAAGTAAACGAGAACTAAACAAAAAGCTAAATAAAAATAAGGAAACATACAAATAAGGAAACAAAGAAAACAGAGGAGCCATAACTGAGTTAGATGGTTATATGCTACCGTTGGATGTAACCAGTGCTAGTTTTAATCATCCACAAGAGTGGTACCATTTATTCCAGGGGTCCCAGTGTTTGTCAACATTAGTTCTGCCTCCATTACTCAAGGCAAATAGTCGTTCATAAGTACCATGTGTGTGAACTATTTGTATTGTTTCAGCCATACTTGAGGGGATCGGGCTCCTCCAGTGCCTGACCAAAGCCAATCTAGCTGCCAGCAGCATATGGGACAACAAGGGTCTCAGATGATGTGGTACTAGGTCTATTTCCAGGGACAGTAGCGCCATCCCCGGACCCGGGGATACCTGGTAGAATTTAGTAAATGTATGTACCAAAGTAGCAGCCTTACAGATCTGAGCCATGGAGGCCTGGTGATGCACTGCCCCTGAAGCACCAACTGTTCAAGTCGCGTGCGCCTTCACCTGAAAAGGAGGGATCTTCTTTTCTAAACCATAGGCCTGAATAATGACTTGCAATAGTGGAATTTGATGCTGCCTGCCCCTTTTATTGGGCCTTGTGGCAGAATAAACAGACAATCAGTCTTCCTTATCTGAGCCGTAGCTTGCAGATAAATTCTTAATGCTCTTACAACATCTAGAGGGTGTAGACTCTCTTCCCCTGCAGAGTGCGTATCTGGAAAAAAAAATGTTAGGACTATATCTTGATTCAGATGGAATTTCTGAAAACACCTTAGGTAAGAAATTTGGGTGAGGACGCAGCACCACCCTGTCATCATGAATAATCATATACAGTTCTTTACACGAAAGAGCCACCAATTCCGATACCCTCCTTGCTGAGGATATGGCTACAAGAAAAAACAGTTTCTGTGTCAACAGACTTAGAGAAACCTGGTGTAAAGGTTCAAAAGGTAGTTTCTGTAAAACAGATGTGACAGGAAGTCAGCTAAATCTGTGTGTGTTGTCACAGACGGGAGATGCATTTCTGCCTTGTTTAGACAATACACCCATTACTACCAGGTGTCGGCTGCAGAAGTAGCCAGAAAGGTTTAGGGCATTGGAAAACTTCAGCTGTTCAGAATGAGGCAATTAAGGCTTCTATAAGTAATCCAGAGGATTACTACTGATTGCTGCATCCTGAGGCTTTTTGACTTAAGAAGAGCAGTGAGAAAGACTTCTGAAGGTGAGGTGGTGTTGATTTTTCTGTGTGATAAAAATCAAAAAGACTATTGTTTCTCTGCTGTATGACCAGCAGTGTCTGCCCAGCAGTAGGCTGTGCCAGACTCCATAGATAGGTTCCTGTGTGGTGAAGGTAGACGCCCCAAGTGGCCAGGGTTTATTTTATGTTTTGTTTTGTTTATGCTGTTTGGATGGTTGTACTTGTTTCCAGCAATATGGAAGAATAAACCAAACTCTTTGTTTTCAACCGTTTTTAGCTGCCTCTCTGTATAGTTCAGTGTGTAGTGAACCCATCCATGGGTTCACACCCCCCCGCTACCGAGCTAACCCCTTACACAGATAATACCAAATTCATATCCCATAGGCACACCGGAGACTTAACCGGCGGATTCAAATGCAGTGCTCCCTGAACAAAGGCCCTGACTAGGGAATGAGAGGCAATCAGTTTTTGAAAGAATACGACAAGGCCGAGATTTGGCCCTTGATAGTGCTCAAAGCCAACTTCATATTTAAGCCCAACTAAAGAAAGGCAAGAATCCTGTTAATGGCATATTTTCTAGGATTCCACTTTCTGGGTTCACACCAGGAAACATATGCCTTCCAGATTCTGTGATAGATGAGCCTGGAGGCTGGCTTCCTAGCATTACCAGAGTGGATAGGATTGGCCCTGAGAGCCCAAGTTTCCTCAGAATGTGGGTCTCAACAGCCAAACCATCAAATTTAGACTTTGTAAGACAGGATGGAATATTGGACCCTGCGACAGTAGGAGAACCCAGGGTCTTTCTACTGCCATCCTTACGATTTCTGCGTACCAGAGTCTCCTGGGTCAAGTCGGGGTGACCAAAATCACTGACTTTCCTTCCCTCTTGACTCTCTGAAGGAATCGTGGGAGAAGCGGAACTGGAGGGAATGCATAAATCAGGGAATAATGATCCCATTAGATTGTCAGGGCATCTGACCCTTGAGCACATCGATCTCTTGTTCTTGACAAAGCTGTCCAGCTTTGCGATGAACCTGGAAGCTAGAGATGAGCCGAACACCCCTGGGTTCGGTTCGCACCAGAACCTGCGAACAGACCAAAAGTTTGTGTGAACTTTAGAACCCTGTTAAAGTCTATGGGACTCGAACGTTTGAAATCTAAAGTACTAATTTTAAAGTCTAATATGCAAGTTATTGTGCTAAAAAGTGTTTGGGGACCCAGGTCCTGTCCCAGTGGAGTGTTTGGGGACCTGAGTCCTGCCCCAGGGGACATGTATCAATGCAAAAAAAGTTTTAAAAAAGGCAGTTTTTTCAGGAGCAGTGATTTTAATAATGCTTAAAGTGAAAAGTTAAATATTCCTTTAAATTTCGTACCTAGGGGGGTGTGTATAGTATGTGTGCAGAAAATTTATCGTGCCAATATTTAGTGAAAAAAAGCTGCTACCCAAAAATAATCAATAGATAACAGACATTGGAAAATAGGAGCTAGTAAACTAAAACAAAATAAGTGATCTACTATGGTTAATTTTGTTAAGATGATCCAGTAAGATGTTGGTGAAAACCTCTCACTAAATCACCATAAATAGCATAGCCTGTGCTAACATGTGCAAAACATCAAAACAATACAGCACAGAAAACATGTGCGGGAAAAGTGCGGAAATTGTTCTAGAAGTCCATAGATAAGTATATTTGCATATATTAATCTTGATTGCATTAGCTCATGCTGGTGCTCTTGTAAATCTCAGTTGAGGTCCACAAACAAAATTGCAAAATGTGTGATAACTAATAAGAATAATTGTGTTAAGATGATCCAGTAAGATGTTGGTGAAAAACCTCTCACAAAATCAACATAATTAGCAAAACCTGTGCTAACATGTGCAAACCAACATAACAAGACAGCACAGAAAGCATGTGTGGGAAATGTGCGGGAATTGTTCTAAAAGTCCATAGATAAGTATATTTGCATATATTAATCTTGATTGTATTAGCTCATGCTGGTGCTCTTATAAAATCGCAGTTAGGGTCCACCTTCACCAGTAAGAACAGTCTTCACCCAAAGTGCACAAGTGAAATGGTTCCTTACCAGATAACAATGACCCTTAATTTGATACCAAAGTAAGGAGTCACATACAGCTGTACAGGAAAACCTGTTGGATGAGATGCGTCCTGCTGCTTGGTATACTTGTACTCAGATGGATCCCAATGGTTGCATGGAATGACAAAATAATGCCAACATAGTGTAACCCGTTTATTTAAAAAAGTAAAAACAACATAAAAGTGCCAAATGGCTGCTTACTATGAGTAGTGCCCCAAAACCCGGCACTGAGGCTAGATCGTATGGGTGAAAAGATCATCAATCCCGGGCATCTGATATGCGTCTCAGGCGTGCGTTCCAGCTAGCAGGTAGTCGGGACAGGAAGTGACGAATTAGCGTGCGTGGATGGATACTGCCTCGACGTACGTTTCGTTGTGAACGTCTTCAGGAAGCGTATCCTACCACGCTTGGATGGGTTGATTTATACGTTTGTCAATTGATATGGGCGGGGATAAGGTAATCACAGCCTCAGTAACAGATTTGACACCATGTGGAATGTGTGTCGACAATCAGCAAATGTATTCACAAATTGTATGAACATTAGTTAGAATTCCATATACAATTGGGCAACGATGCCTGCATAGTAATAAAGTGTAACATTCGACTATAACACCATGTACTTAGATAAAACCTATACCATTGGTGGCATAAATTGTTAATTATCTGCCACATTAAAATAAGTTAACCCTTTGTGGAACCCCACGGGGGAATATCCGTTGTGGGGATATATATACACACAACAAAGGCCAACTATATATTGAAGTTTAAAAATTAAAATTAAAATTATACATTTAAGTAGCAGGGTTGGAAACTCCTATACTGGGAATCCAAATGCATGCTAGTAGCAGCAAATAATGGATATGACTAAATTATTAAGAGGATGGAGGAAATGTGTATTTATAGATGGAAATGGTGTAATAGTATAGCCATTACATCCCTAGTGGATAGTGTGTTATCAGTTATTAGTTAGAAAACAGTTAAGATCCAACTCGATGTTGAGGCCTTGCGGATGCATGACCCGTAGTCGGTGAATACACATGGTCTCATTTTGGGAGATGGCCTGTACCATGTTGGTGCCTCTCCAGTGGTTGGTAATCTTGTCAATACCGCAAAAGGAAAGTTTGCTGGGGTCCTTATTATGATGTTGTTAGGATAAATCTTCCCCTTTGATCAGTCAAACTTCAAGTGTTCCAGAAGCAAGATAATTTTATTTTCAGATGTACTAGTACAAGTGGATGGGCTTACATGCTAAGAGAAAAAGCCAAAAGTCCCATACAGACACGAGGTGTGTGACGACCTATAGGGTCAACAGGAAGAATACTATTGGCTAAAAGACCACCGGTGGCTCATGACGCAAACAAGCTTTATTGCCAGTCACAGTGCCTTTTTACAATTCTTAGCAAAGGTTAATTTAAAGAAGGAACACTAACAATAGAATTAGGCTAGGTAAAGCCACGTGTCCTTAGAATCCATTACAGAGGCAAGATTAAGCAACGTGTCCTTAGAAGCCATTTTAAATTTCTACAAATAGTCACACAAAACACATAAAAAATACTTTTCCAACATTCCCTTCTCTTGTGTGGCTATTTTATCTCAACACATTTCGATGATAGTCCCTGTGTTTAATGCGCTTTCGGACTATATGTCATTTAGTTGAGCTTCAACGTCCACACAGGTCTCCTCGGAGGTAGGAAGTGCTTGATACATTGTTCTTGAGATTGCAGTTTCGATCACTTTTTGTGAAAGTCCTCGAACACAGGGAATGCAGCAACATCCGCAAGTGACCAGAAGGGCCAAAGCCACAGCAATTGAGATCATACATGATGCGATAAGTCCAGTCCATTTACCAAACCATCCTTCAAGCCAGTTTGTGAATGGTTCATTAACCACTTCCCCACCGCGCCATAAGCATTTTACTGCTACGGCGCGGTGGAGTTGCTTTGACACGATGTCCCTGGGACGTCCTCGTGCACTTCCGCGATTGCGCGTCCCCTGGGACGCGCTCGCGAAAGTGTCCGTGCTCGCCGGGTCTAGAAGACCCGGCGCATCACGGATCACGGTAAATTGCCGCTGATAGCGGCCGTTTACCACGTGATCGCGCCGTTGAATGACGGCGCGATCACTTGTAAACAAACCGGCGTCATTTGATGACGCCGGTTCCTCCCTCTCCTCCCTCTCCTCTCTGTACAGTGTGCGAGGAGAGGGGGGGGGAGCGGGGTGTCAGCAGCTGAGCTGTGGCTGGATCTGTGACAAATGCAGTCACAGATCCAGCCATCCCTCAAAACATCCCAGCTCTGCAATCCCCTAGTACCCTGCAATCCCCTAGTACCCTGCAATCCCCAGTACCCAGCAATCCCCCAGTACCCAACAATCCCCCAGTACCCAACAATACCCCACAATACCCCAGTACCCAACAATACCCCACAATACCCCAGTACCCAACAATACCCCACAATACCCCAGTACCCAACAATACCCCAGTACCCAACAATACCCCACAATACCCCAGTACCCAACAATACCCCAGTACCCAACAATACCCCAGTACCCCACAATACCCCAGTACCCGGCAATACCCCAGTACCCGGCAATACCCCAGTACCCGGCAATACCCCAGTACCCGGCAATGCCCCAGTACTCGGCAATGCCCCAGTACCCAACAATACCCCAGTACCCAACAATACACCACAATACCCCAATACTCAGCAATGCCCCAGTACTCAACAATACTCCAATACTCAACAATACCCCAATACTCAACAATACCCCAATACTCGCCAATACCCCAATACTCGGCAATACCCCAATACCCCAATACTCGGCAATACCCCAATACTCGGCAATACCCCAATACTCAACAATACCCCAGTACTCAACAATACCCCAGTACTCAACAATACCCCAATACTCGGCAAACCCCAATACTCGGCAATACCCCAATACTCAACAATACCCCAGTACTCAACAATACCCCAGTACTCAACAATACCCCAATACTCGGCAATACCCCAATACTCGGCAATACCCCAATACTCTGCATGATACTTTGCAATACCCCAATACTCGGCAATACCACAATACTCGGCAATACCCCAATACTCGACAATACCCCAATACCCTGCATGATACTTTGCAATACCCCAATACTCTGCAATACCCTGCGCGATACTCTGCAATACCGCCTATGGGGATTTTTAAGTAGCGAGGTTTGGCGCCATTCCACGAGTGTGCGCAATTTTGAAGGGTGACATGTTGGGTATCTATTTACTCGGCGTAACTTCATCTTTCACATTATGAAAAAAAATTGGGCTAACTTTACTGTTTTGTTTTGTTTTAAGCACAAAACAGTTTTTTAAAAAACACGCGTTCAATAAATTTCTGCGAAAATACCGTGCGAGATAAAACGTTGTAACGGCCGCCATTGTATTCTCTAGGGTCTTTGCTAAAAAAGAATATATAATGTTTTGGGGTTCTATGTAATTTTCTAGCAAATAAATTATGATTTTTCCATGTAGGAGAAATGTCAGGAGAAATGTCAGAATTGGCCTGGGTGTTCCAGAACGCCTGATGGCGCTCCCTGCATGTTGGGCCTCTGTATGTGGCCACGCTGTGTAAAAGTCTCACACATGGGGTATCGCCATACTCGGGAGGAATAGCAGAATGTGTTTTGGGGTGTAATTTGTGGTATGCATATGCTGTGTGTGAGAAATAACCCACTAATATGACAGAAAGTTTTTTTTTTTTTTTTTTACAGAATTTTCAGTCGGTTTTCTTTTATAGCGCAAAAAATAAAAAACCCAGAAGTAATCAAATACCACCAAAAGAAAGCTCTATTTGTGTGAAAAAAAGGACAAAAATTTCAAATGGGTAGAATGTTGTATGACTGAGTAATTGTCATTCAAATTGTGAGAGCACCGAAAGCTGAAAATTGGTCTGGTTAGGAAGGGGGTTTAAGTGCCCAGTGGTCAAGTGGTTAATACCTCAATTCTCTGCTAATTCATTCGATAAAGCAGTTAGTCCTTCAAGGGCTTTGGTCACAGTCCCCCCCCATGGGCTGTATTGTTTGGGATAAAGGTACAACACATGCTACCAAACATTTTACATACCCCTCCTCTTTCAGCCAGGATCATATCTAAAGCCATTCGATTCTGCCATGCCATTAGAGAGGTGGGGCCCAGCTGTTCTGCTAGACCATTTACAGCATCCCTAGTATAGTGTACAAATCGTTGTTGGTTGTAATATATATAGTTAATCCAGTCAACATTTTTATTTATAGTCACCCACCAGAAAAGAGACTCAAACCCAGCCGTTACCTGATTCCTGGCCTTAAACTCATTCAGCACCCCTCGAGGAACTCCAATCTCATCTATATAGATCTAGGAATCAAATGACCCTTTTGGGAGAGGTGTCCCTTCAATACCGTTGGTAAACCTTAGTCCACGGGTGTTCTGACAGGATTCTCAGGGGCATAACTAGCTGGACCATAGCACAATCCCCTCAGGCATTGGCCGGGATCCTAGCTCGCAGTTTCTTATCCCCACACATCCACCAGACATCAGCTCTCTGAATGTCATGTTCCACCCAGTCACGATTTTCCTTGTTAATCCTCTCCGCACAGCAATCATCAGGTAGTGACCCAAGATCCACCGCGCTATTGTTCCCCGGGAGTGTAAAACAAGTAAAATTGCCTGGATACGTGGCAACCGCTGGAGGTATCTGAGGTCTCTGTACTGGGGGAAACAACAAACTTAATGTGTGACAGGTAGAATTTGTTTCTGGTTTATAACTCTTATTATACAACCGCAGCATACATTTTAAACCTTCTGGATCTGTATTGTAATCTGGAGGAAAAGGGACTGTTGCTAAATGTGGTCTAGCTCCAGCGCAAACTAAACAGTTTTTCTTTTTAGAGTTTTAACCGTTGTACAGGACGCCGGGGTTGGGTCCTGGACGGGTGCTATACGGCACCACTATTTGGACTATGGTCCATTTAAATAGAGGGAGAAGGTTCAGGGGGTCACCCAAAATTGGGTGAAAGGTTCCAGGCAGGCGCTAATTCAGAGAGGACTGGCTTGCAGTCTTCTCTATCTTTAATAAAGTAGTTTGGGGCCTGGAATTTTGGAGGCTCCAAAGTGTTATTTGGGTGGGACGGAGCCTCCACTCCTAAACCTTGGGAGCCAGCACACATGGTGTTAACTCTCCCAGAGATCCACCTGTTAAAGCAGGAAGTGGTGCTGGAGATGGTGAGTGAGTTTGGAGAGTGCACCTGTGAGGAAGATGGAAGTCTGCTAGCTGCACAGTGAGGACTTTTGAAGTGCAGGGGGTGAAGATTGATCTTGCAACAAACCGTATGTCATTTTGCTTTCACTGTTTTGTGCTGGATATAAGCAGACTTTTCGTTGACGCTGGAGCCAAGCGGACTTTTATGTTACAGTTTTTGGCATGCTGAGAAAGCCTTATTTTGTTTTCTGTGAATAAAAGCCTTTTTCCTTTAAACAACGGTTTAAGCACTGAATCCCTGTTGAGCTATGGCCCCCAAACGTTACAATTGGTGTTGAGTGCGGGCACAGTGCATTTGCAGGCGCAAAACCGTTTAAAACTAAAAACTGACATTTAAAGAGACAGTGTACTTATGGCATGTCTTGGGTGAAGTCAGCCCAGACATTACAAACAGCACGCAACGACATGGAAGAGGTCATTAGGGCTTTGGCACAAGCCACCGTGACCCAACAGCAAGCGTCAGCGGACGCCAACCGTCGCCATGAGGAAGCGATGGCTCAGCAGCAGCAGGCCCTGGCACAGGCTATAGCTGCGCAGCAGGAAAACACACGGCTGCTAGCCGCCCAGTTTACAGCCCAGCAGGAGTCCACTCAAGCACAGGTGGCTGCCTTGCAGGAGGCAGTACAGCAGCTGGCTCAGGGACAAGAGCAATCGGCCGTTGCCGTTAGCAACCCAGTGTCTGTTAGAGCCAGCCATTTTTTGCAAAAACTAACACCCAGCGATGACGTGGAAGCCTTTCTTACCACCTTTGAAAGGATAGCAGAGAGAGAAGCATGGCCCCGGGACCAATGGGCCGGCATTATCTCCCCTTTTCTCACTGGTGACCCGCAAAAGGCCTATTTTGACCTCCCAGCTGAGCACATCAAAGACTATGAACGTCTAAAAGCTGAGATCCTGGCCCGCCTGGGAGTGACCACAGCTGTCCGGGCTCAGAGGGTGCATCGCTGGCGGTACAAATCGGACCAACCACCCAGGTCCCAGATGCATGAACTAATCCAGCTAGTTAAAAAATGGCTGCAGCCGGAAAAATTGTCAGGTCCACAAATGGTGGAACGAGTGGTGATGGACTGGTACCTACGGTCCCTGCCAGATGACCTACAGCGCTGGGTAAGCCATGGAAACCCTACCAACGCTGACCAGCTGGTCGAGCTGGTTGAACGGTACACCGTGGTGGAGGACCTGCTTGGGCCTGCCAAGCGTCGAGAACCCACGCCAAGGACACCCAGACCAGCCACCACCCTGAGGAGAGAAGTCTTGCCAGATGTTGGCATCCGCAGGTCTACACCGTCTGCCATAGAACCACGGAGGTCGGTTCCTGTACCAAAGATGGGAGACATACAATGTTGGCGATGTCGGTCCTGGGGGCATACCCGGGCACAATGCCCACTGCAGGAGGAGCCTATGGAGTGCGGAACTGGTCGGAGAAGCTCCTTCTATGTGCAAAGTGTGTGTACCACTCATCTTGATCTGGCTGCAGGACGGTTTGAGTGTGAAGTGTGGGTGAACCACCTTCCTGCCAGGGCCCTACTGGACTCCGGTAGCATGGTAACATTAGTACATGCCAGGGTACTTGGGAGGCTTGGACCAGTGACTAAAACTCTTCGGGTAGTGTGTATCCATGGGGACACCAAGGAGTACCCCTTAGTCCCGGTGACTGTTTCTTATGGCCATGCCTCAGTTACACAGGAGGTCGGGGTGGTAAACAGTTTAATTCATGACATCATAGTGGGGCGGGACTGTCCACTATTTCTGGAACTATGGAATGAGGTACAGATGGGACTACCAGGGGAGCTGGGGACACTGGGCCTGGAAGGGACAGAGTCTGAGGGGTCTGGACCTGAAATGCACACCTCTGATATAGAAATACCTCTCATTGATAATGAAGTCGCAGGGAATGCTAATGTGAAGGATAATGCCCCTGATCCAGGTCTTAAACCCGAGTTGATCTCTGAGGGGGGGGAAGTCTTCCCATTACAAGTTATGCTGGGGGAGGATGATGTGGAGCTCTCCCCGGTTGAGGAGGATGAAGGGGAAACATCCTCAAGGCCAGTACATCCAGATCTAGATGTGTCCAGGGGTGCATTTGGTACCGCCCAATTACAGGACCCTGCCTTGGTCAATGCTCGAGAGCAGGTTTCTGTTATTGATGGGGTCCCACAAATGCCAGACGCAGATCAGAGGTTCCCTCACTTTGCGTTGAAGGGGGACTTACTGTATCGAGTGGCTGAGAGCCGAGGGGAAACTATAGAGCAGTTGCTGGTTCCCCAACCGTATAGGCGGATGCTCCTCGATCTAGCCCACAACGATGCACTGGGAGGACACCTGGGGGCAGAGAAAACAGAGGCCAGGATAACCGACCGGTTTTACTGGCCAGGGTTGAAGGCCGAGGTTAAAAGATACTGTGCGTCTTGTCCCATTTGCCAGTTAACCGCCCCAGTGCCACACTATAGAAACCCTCTGGTGCCCTTGCCAATTATCGAAGTCCCGTTTGAGCGGATTGCTATGGATCTGGTGGGACCCCTGGTAAAGTCGGCACGGGGGCACCAATACATATTGGTCATCCTAGATTACGCAACTAGGTATCCAGAAGCCGTTCCTCTGAGGAAGACCTCCTCTAAGGCCATTGCCAGGGAATTGTTTCAAATGTTCTCGCGAACTGGGTTCCCCAAAGAGATCCTGACAGACCAGGGTACCCCTTTTATGTCAAAGGTGATGGCGGACTTGTGCAAATTGTTTCAAATTAAACAGTTGCGAACGTCCGTCTACCACCCGCAGACCGATGGCCTAGTCGAAAGATTTAATAAAACCCTAAAGTCCATGTTGAAAAGAGTAGTCCAGAAAGATGGGAAGGATTGGGATATGTTACTCCCTGCCCTGTTGTTTGCTATCCGGGAGGTCCCACAAGCATCCACAGGTTTCTCGCCATTTGAGTTAGTGTATGGACGAAGGCCCCGGGGGTTACTCGACCTGGTAAAAGAAACGTGGGAAAGTGAGTCCTCACCACACAAAACGGTGGTAGAGCATATCTCTCAAATGCGAGAGAGGGTGGCTAAGGTGATGCCGCTGGTGAGGGAGCACATGCAGAAGGCCCAGGATGCCCAAAGGAGAGTGTATAACAGGTCGGCTAAAATTAGACAGTTCCAAGTAGGAGACCGGGTGGCTGTTCTAATACCCACGGTGGAGAGTAAATTCTTGGCCAAGTGGCAGGGCCCATTTGAGGTAGTAGAGAAAGTCGGTGAGGTGGACTACAAGGTACACCAGCCGGGGAAAAGAAAACCATACCAGATCTATCACATTAATTTGTTGAAATCCTGGAGAGACAGAGAACAAGTGTCTGCGGTAGTAGGGGTACAGTCAGGGGACCATGCAGGGATCAACTTGGTGCAGGTTGCTGCTACCCTGACTAGGCCCCAAACCCAGCAAACAAAAGAGTTTCTACAAAGAAATAGAGACATGTTTTCAGAGTTGCCCGGTCGCACCAACGTCATCGAGCATGACATTGTGACCGAGCCCAATGTAAAAGTCAGGTTAAAGCCTTATCGTATCCCAGAAGCGCATAGGGTGTCAGTGTCGGAAGAGGTTAAAAGAATGTTCGAGCTTGGAGTCATTGAAGAGTCGCAGAGTGAATGGTCAAGCCCAATTGTGTTGGTACCCAAGCCCAACGGCACCCTCCGCTTCTGCAACGACTTCAGAAAGCTTAATGAAGTCTCCAAGTTTGACGCATATCCAATGCCACGAGTAGATGAGCTAATTGAGAGGTTGGGTCCTGCCAGGTACATTACCACGCTGGACCTCACAAAAGGGTACTGGCAGATTCCCCTGACTAAGGAAGCCAGGGAGAAGACAGCCTTCTCTACTCCGGAAGGCCACTTCCAATATAAGAGGATGCCATTTGGTCTACACTCAGCCCCTGCCACGTTCCAAAGGGCCATGGACAAAACTCTGCGTCCACACCAACGGTACGCTTCTGTCTACCTAGATGACATAGTCATCTTCAGCACTGATTGGGAGTCCCACCTTCCCCGGGTTCAGGCAGTCGTAGACTCCCTTAGAATAGCAGGGTTCACCATCAACCCCGAGAAGTGTGCCATTGGGATGGAGGAAGCAAAATACCTAGGGTATATTGTGGGTAGAGGACTGGTGAAGCCCCAAATGAGTAAGGTGGAAGCCATACAGGACTGGCCCCGTCCCCTAACCAAGAAGCAGGTCAGGGCATTTTTGGGCATAGTTGGCTATTATAGGAGGTTTGTCCCCAACTTTGCCACTATTGCTGCACCGCTGACCGACCTGACCAAAGGCAGAAAGTCAGTGATGATAAAGTGGAACGCCGAGGCCGAGACAGCTTTTCAAAAGCTTAAGACAGCGTTGTGTCAAGATCCGGTGCTTGTAGCTCCAGATTTTACAAAAGATTTTGTAGTGCAGACAGATGCTTCAAGTGAAGGGTTGGGAGCGGTCCTGTCTCAGGAAATCAATGGAGAAGAGCACCCTGTGGTTTTTCTTAGTAGAAAGCTGACGGCAGCTGAGAGAAACTACGCGGTGGTGGAGCGGGAGTGTCTGGCCATCAAGTGGGCTTTGGACTCCCTACGATATTTCCTCCTGGGCAGGAAGTTTCGCTTGGTATCAGACCACGCTCCTCTTACCTGGATGAGACAAAATAAGCAGACCAATGCCAGGGTAACAAGGTGGTTCCTTTCTCTCCAGGAGTTCAATTTCGTGGTAGAGCACAGACCCGGGAGACAGCATCAGAATGCCGATGCCCTCTCCCGAGTCCATTGCATGGTGTCTACTGGTGCCTCCAACACCTCCGCGTTGAGGCAGAGGGGGGGGATATGTACAGGACGCCGGGGTTGGGTCCTGGACGGGTGCTATACGGCACCACTATTTGGACTATGGTCCATTTAAATAGAGGGAGAAGGTTCAGGGGGTCACCCAAAATTGGGTGAAAGGTTCCAGGCAGGCGCTAATTCAGAGAGGACTGGCTTGCAGTCTTCTCTATCTTTAATAAAGTAGTTTGGGGCCTGGAATTTTGGAGGCTCCAAAGTGTTATTTGGGTGGGACGGAGCCTCCACTCCTAAACCTTGGGAGCCAGCACACATGGTGTTAACTCTCCCAGAGATCCACCTGTTAAAGCAGGAAGTGGTGCTGGAGATGGTGAGTGAGTTTGGAGAGTGCACCTGTGAGGAAGATGGAAGTCTGCTAGCTGCACAGTGAGGACTTTTGAAGTGCAGGGGGTGAAGATTGATCTTGCAACAAACCGTATGTCATTTTGCTTTCACTGTTTTGTGCTGGATATAAGCAGACTTTTCGTTGACGCTGGAGCCAAGCGGACTTTTATGTTACAGTTTTTGGCATGCTGAGAAAGCCTTATTTTGTTTTCTGTGAATAAAAGCCTTTTTCCTTTAAACAACGGTTTAAGCACTGAATCCCTGTTGAGCTATGGCCCCCAAACGTTACACCGTGTATCTTAACCATTCTAACCACTCATTTTTTTCTTGGTAACCCGTCTCCAAAGCTATGGCATCTTCTACTGTTAGGTTAGTAAATCTTACAGTGTTACTCAGAATTTCTATCTTACTATGGCCTTCTTCTTTCTCTTCTGTGTCTTTTCCTGTTTGGTTTTATTGGGTGGTAACACCTCGAGGAAAAATGTACCTAAAGGATCTGTTCCCGACACCCATGCTCCCATAGAATATAACTGTTGATCCTTTTTTTTTTAGGTTCTTTTAACCACTTGACCACTGGGCACTTAAACCCCCTTCCTAACCAGACCAATTTTCAGCTTTCGGTGCTCTCACAATTTGAATGACAATTACTCAGTCATACAACATTGTACCCATTTGAAATTGTTGTCCTTTTTTTCACACAAATAGAGCTTTCTTTTGGTGGTATTTGATCACCTCTGGGTTTTTTTATTTTTTGCGCTATAAAAGAAAAACGACTGAAAATTCTGTAAAAAAAAAAAAAAAAAACTTGTTTCTGTCATATTAGCAGGTTATTTCTCACACACAGCATACGCATACCACAAATTACACCCCAAAACACATTCTGCTATTCCTCTCGAGTATGGCGATACCCCATGTGTGAGACTTTTACACAGCATGACCACATACAGAGGCCCAACATGCAGGGAACGCCATCAGGCGTTCTGAAACACCCAGACCAATTCTGATATTTCTCTCCTACATGGAAAAATCATAATTTATTTGCTAGAAAATTACATAGAACCCCAAAACATTATATATGCTTTTTTAGCAAAGACCCTAGAGAATACAATGGCGGCCGTTACAACTTTTTATCTCGCACAGTATTTTTGCAGAAATTTATTGAACGCGTGTTTTTAAAAAAAAAAAACTGTTTTGTGCTTAAAACAAAACAAAACAGTAAATTTAGCCCAATTTTTTTTCATAAAGTCATTCATTCAGTCAGTCAGTCAGTGGGAGAGTAGGACGCTCCGGCCTTGCGCTCGAGTCTGCTCTCGCCAGGGACCAGATAGACCAGACAGTGATTCTGACAGGCTGCTAGGTAGGCTCTCCACAGCTCCGGGTCTTTCCAGAGACTCCCCATCCAGCTCCCCTCGGCTTTACCTGACCCCCCTGGTTCCTTTTTCTCATCCCATAACCAGCAGGTAAGCCACCCACTGTGGATACAGGTGGCCGTCCTTTTCAGGATAGCCACTGCTACCCACCCCATGCCTCTGCTCTCCCCTTGCCATAAATTTCCATAAACGCCTTTCCTGTACCCCCACACTATCTCCCCCACTCTAGCAACCTATCCGCCACTCATCCGCCACCCATCCGGTGCCAGTTGCACCTTTTCGGGTGGTTTTCGGGGGTTTTTCACCCCTCCGCGCCGGCCTGGAAACAATCGCGGCAGCCGTGACTAGGAAAGGCCGCGGCTTCAACTGCGGCCTAGTGGCGCGCCGCTCCTCGCCATCCCAAGCTCTCCCAAACTCCTGAAACGGCCCAGATACCCCCCCATAGCCCTAGAAAGTAGCTCCTACCCCCACTCGATCCGTCCTGGCCCCTACAGCAGCACCGATCCACCCAATCTGGGAGTTCACCAGCTTGGACTTTGCTGCTGGTCCAGCGGCCATCCCTACTACACCCAGCCCCAGCCCCCCCTTCGTGAACACCGTAATACTTGATCCAGGGTTCGTCCGATCGCCTCTCGAGGGGTCAGGAAGGAATTTTTTCCCTACCACTGCATATTGGCATAGCATGAGCAGGGTTTTTTGCCTTCCTCTGGATCAGGTCAGTCAGGATAGAGGATTCGGCTAATCCTTGACTATCCTCCCATCACCCCCCCCCCCCTCGGTGTTTGGCGACCATGATAAATCTGCAATACTCAGCAGAGACCATCTGGGGTCTGAGGCGATTTGCCGCAATATTACCAGCCATCACCAAAAAAGCCCTGCAAGCTGAGCGACTCTTTAGAACCGATCGACGATCGACTATCAAGAGTCGCAGCCGTTTGCCACAACCGAAGCACATATCATGTGCTTTGATTAACACTAGATCGGCAGTAAAACACCGACTAGAAATCCACGACTTCATCCTGCAATACGATTCAGACTGTCTCTTTATTACAGAGAGCTGGCTCACAGCCGACTGTAACACCATTCTAGGAGAACTGGTGCCAGAAAATTATCGTATTATTACGGAAAACAGAATAGGGCAAAGAGGAGGAGGACTGGCGGTGATCCATAAGATTCATCTGGCGATCACAAAACCAGTCTTTCAAAACCCTCTTCCATTCATGGAAACCCTTACTCTACAATTGCAAGCAAACTCCCAGGAGACCGTCCGGATTCTACTCTGCTATAGGCCACCCGGCCCCAAGTCGCAGCTTCTCCCATTATTGACGGACTTTATCTCCACCTATACCCTTAACAGCAAACACCTTTTGCTGCTCGGGGATTTCAACCTCTGGGCCAACTCCCCACAAGACCCCATTGCCGACGCCTGCATCAACCACCTGGAAGGATTAGGGCTTCAGCAACTAGTATGTGGGCCCACACATGCTTCAGGTCATACACTTGATCTTATTTTCAGACAAAATCTGGAAATAAAAATCTTGGAAAATGAACCGTTGCCATGGTCAGATCACCATGCCATCAAATTCATTCTTTCCAACTACCCCCCCTTAACAAAACCATCAAATCCAGTGACAACACACTGGACTAGATGCCAGAAGAAGCTCCACTCAGAATTCTTCAAAGCTGCGTTAAGGAAAAAAATAAAAACAAGCCAGCCACATCAAACGGCTGAAGAAACATTGGATTCCATAAACACAGCCCTATTACAGTCAGCTGACTTAATAGCGCCGAAATGGAAAACCAACATCCGGAAAACAAACTCCAGCTGGTTCAACAACCAACTAGCGTTACTGAAGCAAGAACGCAGAAGGGCAGAAGCTGCCTAGAAGAGAAGCCCATCAGATGAGAACCTCTCTATCTATAAGGCAATAACTAAGAAATATCACAAAGAAACCTTCAAAGCCAAGAAAAATTATTTTTCTGAGGCTATCAACAGCGCCCTCAACCGCCCCCGCGAACTCTTCAAGCTGGTCACTGCGACCATGAATCCAGGCTGTCTTGAAGCCCCCCAATTCGGACTCACAAGAATTTTGCGATGAATTATCGGATTACTTCATTAATAAAATCGAGGGAATCCGGCAAAGCATTCAGAAAAACAATTCCCCCCGTAGCCCCCCCGGTAATAATTTACACAACACCTGTAGTAATTCACCCCAACCAGGTAAGTTCACGCTGGAACCCATCACTATCCAAGCCACAAAACATATCATCGGTACTCTGCGTAACAGCACTGCGCCGAATGATATCATCCCCATTAAACTGCTGAAGGAATGTGCTGACATCCTGGCACCTCCTATCACGCAGCTTATTAACCAATCTTTCATGGGGGGCATAGTGCCCTCCCAGTTGAAGGAGGGTATAATTAGACCCATCCTGAAGAAATCTACCCTGGACCCCAAGGATCCACTCCACCGCCGCCCCATAACAAGCTTAAACACTTTCTCCAAGATTATGGAGAAAGCAGTGGTGCAACAGCTGCAACAGCATCTAGATACCCACAACCTACTCGACCCATTTCAATCAGGTTTCCGACCCAGACACGGGACGGAAACAGCATTGCTCAAGATATGGGACGACACCCTCGAGGCCGCAGACGAAGGAGAATCTTGTCTTCTGGTTCTGTTAGACCTGAGCGCAGCCTTCGACACAGTAGACCACAGGCTCTTATTGACACGGCTAGCTGAAGTAGCCAGAGTCGCAGAAGGCGATTTACCTTGGTTCTCCTCTTTTTTGGAAAACAGATCGCAAATAGTGAAGTTAGGACCTTTCTTTTCTGAAAAACGCACGGTATCATGCGGAGTCCCTCAAGGATCCCCTCTGTCACCGGTGTTGTTCAACATCTATCTTCGCCCACTTTTTGAGATCATCAGCAGTCAAAAACTGCTCTATCACTCATATGCAGACGACACGCAACTGTATTTCCGCATTTGCAATAAAAAGGATCACCACCTCAATCTAGAGACATGTCTCTCTTTGATAGAGGACTGGATGACAAAGAGTTATCTTAAACTCAACGGAGCAAAAACAGAACTCCTTCTGTTTCACGCCAAACGTAAGAATCTACCTGCAACAACTTGGACACCCCCGCCCATTCTGGGCAAAATCATCACCCCTAGCGCCAAAGTAAAAAGCCTCGGGGTCCTTTTCGACTCCTACATGACAATGGACGCACAAATAGGGTCAGTAGTCAGCGGATCTCACCATCTGCTGCGTCTACTACGTAGGCTTATTCCTTTTATTCCCAAAGATGACATTGCGGTCGTGGTGGGAACAATTGTAAACTCAAGATTAGACTATGCAAATGCCCTATACCTCGGACTCCCAAGGTACCAAATCGCTCGTCTACAAGTCGTTCAAAATACGGCCGCCAGACTTGTGACTGGGAAAAAACCTTGGGAATCAATCTCACCTTCACTGAGAGCCCTTCACTGGTTACCAGTGAAATACAGAATTACTTTTAAAGCACTCTGTCTAACGCATAGATGTATCCATGGGAATGCTCCCCATTATCTGTGCGAAAAAATAAAAGCCCATAACCCCAATCGCGTCTTGCGATCCACTAATCAAAATCTCCTGCAGATACCGAAAGCCGGATACAAATCCAAAGGAGATAGAAGATTCGCGGTCCAAGGTCCCAGACTATGGAACGCTTTGCCAGCCAGTATTCGGTTGGAGGAGAACTATTTAACATTCAGGAGAAAGATCAAGACTCATCTCTTTTGATACCAAAAGAGACAGGAACAACAAGCGCCCAGAGGCGATTCAGTTCGCATGTGCCGCGCTATACAAGTTTTCATTCGTTCATTCATTCATGAAGTTACGCCGAGTAAATAGATACCCAACATGTCACACTTCAAAATTGCGCACACTCGTGGAATGGCGCCAAACTTCGCTACTTAAAAATCCTCATAGGCGGTATTGCAGAGTATTGGGGTATTGCAAAGTATCATGCAGGGTATTGGGGTATTGCAGAGTATTGGGGTATTGCAGAGTATCGCGCGGGGTATTGCAGAGTATTGGGGTATTGCAGAGTATTGGGGTATTGCCGAGTATTGGGGTATTGTTGAGTACTGGGGTATTGCTGAGTACTGGGGTATTGCTGAGTATTGGGGTATTGCTGAGTATTGGGGTATTGCTGAGTACTGGGGTATTGCTAAGTACTGGGGTATTGTTGAGTACTAGGGTATTGTTGAGTACTGGGGTATTGTTGAGTATTTGGGTATTGTTGAGTATTGCTGGGTACTGGGGTATTGCTGGGTACTGGGGGATTGCTGGGTACTGGGGGATTGCTGGGTACTGGGGATTGCAGGGTACTGAGGTATTGCAGAGCTGGGATGGATTGAGGGATGGCTGGATCTGTGACTGCATTTGTCACAGATCCAGCCACAGCGCTGCTGCTGACACCCCGCTCCCCCCTCTGCTCGCACACTGTACCAAACGGTACAGAGAGGAGAGGGAGGAACCGGCGCCATCAAATGACGCCGGTTTGTTTACAAGTGATCGCGCCATCATTCGACGGCGCGATCACGTGGTAAACGGCCGCTATCAGCGTCAATTTACCGTGATCCGTGATGCGCCGGGTCTTCTAGACCCGGTGAGCACGGACACTTCCGCGAGCACGTCCCAGGGAAAGTGAAGGACGACGTCCCAGGGACGTCGTGTCACAGTAGCTCGACCGCGCTGTAGCAGTATTTTTGCTATAGCGCGGTCGGCAAGTCGTTAATGTTATCAGCAATTGATTGCAATCTCTGCCATGTATACAGGGAGAGTTGGCCGCCTTTGTTATGGTGAGTCTTTCTTTTAAACCATTTATGCCTAGAATGTTGTACCCCCAATCTTGGTGTGCTGTGGTCCACAGGGCCTGGTTCCATACTGAACAGTCAGTTCCAACTAAAATGGTACTAGTTACTCCTTCTATGAAGGTTAAGTTCAAGGCCTTCCCCATTCTTGCCCATTCTAGAGGTTCCTTCTATTTCCAGTTTCTGCCTCCACGTATAGACGTCCCACCTAGAGTCACCAGTAGACCCAAGATAATAACTGTCCCTTTCATCCTAACCAGCTACAGAGCCCCGGGGGGTAAGGTAATGGAGTTCTTCACCGGTTTGAGATAAGCCCCGCCTTGTGCAGAACCTCCCTTTGTAGCCCGACTTTTTACCAGGGCTCTGCCGCCAACTGACCTTGCTCTGCCTGTAAAACCTTTTTTGCAATGGGACTGGTGAGTCCAGGTAGACCTCTCTGCAATCCTTATTGCCGTGGGAGTTGTGAGAAGAACCTGATATGGCCCCTCCCATTTATCATTTCAAATGGACTCAAACCTTAATGGGATCCATTATCGCTGTAGATCTTTTCAGGGATTCCAAACCTAGGAATTATATCTCTTAGTAATTCTTTGGCTACAGTCTGTGCATCAGCACTTCCTGACGGGAATACCTCCACCCATTTGGTCAAAGCATCTATTACCAGACAATATTCTTTCCTTTTTACATTTGTCCAATTCAATAAAAATCCATGCAAATGTGTTGGAATGTATATTGTGGTGTGGGGAACTTTCCTTTCTGCGGTCTTATGCCTCCCTGAGCATTGTGTTTTGCACATATAATGCATTGAGAACAAAAAGTTTTTCAGTAGTTTGTGAAGCCATAGGCTGTACATACCTTATTTAACATCTCAGTCATCCCCCTGTTTGACACATGAGGTACTCCATGTGTCAACACTTTTGCATATCAGTAAGGAGACTGTAAGATCTATCTCTGATTTCCAGTTCTGTCATTATTTAATGTGTTTCTTGGGCCGCTATTTTAGCCCCTTCATCTGCTCTTTTATTTCCCTCCAAGATTTCATCCTGTGTCACTACTGCGTATCCGGTTACATTTGTGCCATCTGGATTTTTTCTACTGGAGCCATCAAGAAAAAGTGTCATGTCAGGATTAGATAATGGTACATCTTTCAAATCACTTTGTGACGGTAGCTTTTCAGCGATGGCAGCAGTACAGTTATGTTTATGGCCATCAGTAGGGAGTGGTAGTAGTGTGAATGGGTTTAATGTAGTACACCTCTGTATCGTTAAGTGAGGTTGTGTCAAGAGCATTGTCATACAGTAAAGGTGTCGTGCTGGGCTCAAATATGATATCTTTTGTTGTAAAAGAATAACAGATACTGCATGAGGTACTATGAGTGTCAGCGGGTGATATAGCACTATAGATGCTGAGGCCTTTACTGCTTCGACTGCAGCTACCACTGCCTGTACACAGGGTGGAAGTGCTCTAGTTACACTGTCTAGTTTTGTAGAATAGTAAGCAATTGGCCTCTGGTGCTCACCATGTGATTGTGTAAGTACTGATGTCATGTGACCATCCCCTAAATCTACTGTTTGTTCGAAAAGGTTTGTCAAATTCCGTTAAGGCTAGCACTGATGAACTAGAAAGGACTTGTTTTAGGTCAGTAAAGGCTATCTCTGTTTCCTCACTCCATTGTATAGCATCCTGTGGGGCCATGGGGTTACCATGTAACGCATGGACCAACGGGGCGGTCAATATTGAATACCCGGGGATCCAAACCCTACAAAAATTCCTCATGCCCAAAAAATACATCCTCTTTTTTTTTTTTTTTCTCGACACCTGTAAGGCCTCGTACACATGAGGCAATAGATTTGTTCAAAACGGTCTGCCTTCTTAACAGGGAAAAGAGGGGTGTTACAGGGGCTGTCAGAACACGGAATAATCACCCCTGTTTGTAAAAATGTATCTATTACAGAGGCTATACCTTCCTCTGCTTCCTTCTATGGGACTCCTCTGTTTCCGCCTCGGCAGTGTACTCCTCTACATCCTCATCTCCTTCAACATTTTGCACAAAAAGCTTTACTTTCAAATTTGTTTCCCATTGTTTTCAGATACTTCTCTGAATGTTTAGCATATTGTAAAACATCTAGAGCTGATGCAGTTCGGTAAATAACCATATTTTTAACAATGTAATCTTTATGATCCTGTTTTAATCCATTTACAAAATCTATTTTTAGCCATTGCTGATATGCACTATTCACATCCTCAGCTTCGGGGATCCCGGAAAACACTTTAAAAACATCTCATAGTTTATTTAGGTAGTCACTGATACTCTCCTTGTCTTCTTGTACTGTCATATTTATTTTCTGCCAATCAGTCCTTTGAATCCATCTAAGCTGACATCTATTCAGTAATGCAGTCAACCTGTTTCCTAAGTCTGGGCTATCTGGAGGTAATGGATCTCTTCGCCCCTGTCCGTCTGCTAGGCCGCAAGTGTCCCAATCCCCCTTTACGGAAGCCCAATCTGATCCCAGTACTCTCCTTAGGGCTCTCTCTCTACCTTCACCCCGTTCAACTTATAACTGTTCCATAATCCCTCTATGTTTTCAATAAATTCTGCTTAACCTAATTTTGGATGTTTTATGTGTTCTGTAGCCTTTTGTATGTCCTTCTCAGTCCATGGCCTGAAAACAGTCATTGTCAGTGGATGCTGTCCTCCAAACCCATCCGCCTGTCCTCCCCTGGGGTTTGGGACTTCTATCAAGGGGTATTGTTCACCATCATCTACACCATACCTAATAGGAGGTTTACTTTATCTCTTGGCTCCTGTTGGGGCACCTAGTGCATAGGCTATGGAGTCAGTTAAAGTTTCAAGGATTGATATGTTCATCTCCGATAGTTTGCTGCTATCTGGAGAGATTAAGGAAGTAGGGTTAGGGTCTTGTTCAGAGGCGGTTCCTCTGACATTGGTGGATGTCAAAGGGAGGGTGGTACTCTGGGCAGTGGCTTGCACCTGAGGGGGAAGACCATTATAAGGAGGTGGTCTCTGGGTTTTACAAATGAAATCATCCTTTTTGTCCACTAGGGGAAGTTGGGCTTGGCACGTTTCTTTTGTTCTTCTAGCATGTTCAAGCCAGCATGCTGCCATTTCTAACTTACACCTTCCCTGATCTTAACAATTTAAGCTTTTTTTCACCAAATTCTAGCAACCTTTCACAGTTAAATTATTCTAAAAAACACATTTTCTTTCCCTTTTAGCACAGTATATCACAATTTTAGGGTATTTGTTATGCATACATTTCTTATCTCCTTCTAATGGTGCATTATGAACACAGCAGCACACACAATACATCCCTACATTCCCCACGATGCTCCGCTTGTGTGCCTCAGTGCCGAGTCCAGAATACAAGACTGGCAATTCCACTCCCAAACCCCTCCAAAATCTACACAAAACAACAAAGTCTAAACTCCCCAAACAGGAAACGTATGCACACAATCTATACCTTCACCCCCCCCTTTTTTTGTTTAAAACAGACACAGACAAAAAAAACACAAAACAAACAAAAAACAAGAGAGAAAAAAAATGACCTGGTCTGAATTCACACACGCACACACACAAAAGAGCAAGTGTAGCTTAGATAGGCGGACAAGTCATTAACAATACATATGTCTAAAGGGGGGGGGGTTAAAGTCCTGTCTAAACACAAGATTGCAGACACGTGAAACATATAACTGCCTGAACAGAAAAATTCTCTGTCGCATTAATTAATTGGGCTTTCTAATAACTTGTAAAACACTGTGGTAGCGATCCTTGGGCCATGATAACAATAAGAATACAGGTAAATAAAAAAAAAAAAAGTTAAAACGTGTGTGCAGCAGTACTGTTCAAAAAAAAAAAAAAATTGTAAAGTTAGCCATTAGAAAAAAAAGAAGATGGTACTACACCACCTATTACAGAAAAAGTGATCACCAAGAAAACAGTAGGCCTCGCAATCTGTGTAGATCACTCAGCTACTTTTAGCGCTTAAATTGTCGGGTCCGCAACCTACGACATTCGGTATACCCTTCAAATATTTTTTTTTTTTATCTGTCCCAGACAGCAGGCGACGTTTATTTTTACCTCAGGCAACGCCCCAAATGCCTGTTTTACAGTGGACTATTAAGATGTCATACAATCAGTCTCAATGTCTGTTATTACAACTCATCAGTAGACTATTAAGATGTCATACAATCAGTCCCAAAGTATGTTCTATAATTAATAACCAGAATCAAGCAGAGAAAAAGAAAAAAAGAAGAGAAAAAAATATAAAAGTAATCTAAAATATCTTACCTCCCAAACACACTAGAAGGACTGGATCACGGCAGGTTCGGAACCAGATGGTTGGACCCTATTTAACCACTAATGGTAAGTGGGGGGACTTATTTTCTCAGTGAGTTTTGAGATCCGATACTCACCGATGTCTGATCGATCAGAACCATTGGACCCGGGCTTCACATTGGTTACGGCTAGAAGGACCAAATGTTAGGATAACTCTTCCCCTGTGATCAGTCAAACTTCAAGTGTTCCAGAAGCAAGATAATTTTATTTTCAGATGTACTAGTACAAGTGGATGGGCTTACATGCTAAGAGAAAAAGCCAAAAGTCCCATACAGACACGAGGTGTGTGACGATCCAACTCGATGTTGAGGCCTTGCGGATGCATGACCCGTAGTCGGTGAATCCACATGGTCTCATATTGGGAGATGGCCTGTACCATGTTGGTGCCTCTCCAGTGGTTGGTAATCTTGTCAATACCAGGTTAAAGGGGTTGCAATGGGGGCTCGCTATGCCCCCAGTGTGGCTAACCTGGTATTAAACAAATGGGAAGAGGAAACTATTTACCAAGACCACCCAACACCCCTCATTTTTAACAAGAGATATATAGATGACATCATCCTCATGTGGGAGGGGACTTGGGACTCCTTGGAAATCTTTTTGGGCAGAATGAATATTAACCAGTATGGTTTGAAGTTCTCAGCAACATCTAGTTTAATTTCCATTAACTATCTAGATTTGACCTTGGTTAAGAATGGAAACAAGCTGAGCACACGTACATATTTCAAAAGTACAGATAGAAATGCCTTTGTGCCATTTACCAGAGAGGCACCAACTGGAGAGGCACCAACATGGTACAGGCCGTCTCCCAAAATGAGACCATGTGTATTCACCGACTACGGGTCATGCATCCGCAAGGCCTCAACATCGAGTTGGATCTTAACTGTTTTCTAACTAATAACTGATAACACACTATCCACTAGGGATGTAATGGCTATACTATTACACCATTTCCATCCATAAATACACATTTCCTCCATCCTCTTAATAATTTAGTCATATCCATTATTTGCTGCTACTAGCATGCATTTGGATTCCCAGTATAGGAGTTTCCAACCCTGCTACTTAAATGTATAATTTTAATTTTAATTTTTAAACTTCAATATATAGTTGGCCTTTGTTGTGTGTATATATATCCCCACAACGGATATTCCCCCGTGGGGTTCCACAAAGGGTTAACTTATTTTTTTGCGGCAGATAATTAACAATTTATGCCACCAATGGTATAGGTTTTACCTAAGTACATGGTGTTATAGTCGAATGTTACACTTTATTACCATGCAGGCATCGTTGCCCAATTGTATATGGAATTCTAACTAATGTTCATACAATTTGTGAATACATTTGCTGATTGTCGACACACATTCCACATGGTGTCAAATCTGTTACTGAGGCTGTGATTACCTTATCCCCGCCCATATCAATTGACAAACGTATAAATCAACCCATCCAAGCGTAGTAGGATACGCTTCCTGAAGACGTTCACAACGAAACGTACGTCGAGGCGGTATCCATCCACGCACGCTAATTCGTCACTTCCCGTCCCGCTGGTTCCGACTACCTGCTAGCTGGAACGCACGCCTGAGACACATTTCAGATGCCCGGGATTGATGATCTTTTCACCCATACGATCTAGCCTCAGCGCCGGGTTTTGGGGCACTACTCATAGTAAGCAGCCATTTGGCACTTTTATGTTGTTTTTACTTTTTTAAATAAACGGGTTACACTATGTTGGCATTATTTTGTCATTCCATGCAACCATTGGGATCCATCTGAGTAGAAGTATACCAAGCAGCAGGACGCATCTCATCCAACAGGTTTTCCTGTATGTGACTCCTTACTTTGGTATCAAATTAAGGGTCATTGTTATCTGGTAAGGAACCATTTCACTTGTGCACTTTGGGTGAAGACTGTTCTTACTGGTGAAGGTGGACCCTAACTGCGATTTTATAAGAGCACCAGCATGAGCTAATACAATCAAGATTAATATATGCAAATATACTTATCTATGGACTTTTAGAACAATTCCCGCACATTTCCCGCACATGCTTTCTGTGCTGTCTTGTTATGTTGGTTTGCACATGTTAGCACAGGTTTTGCTAATTATGTTGAATTTGTGAGAGGTTTTTCACCAACATCTTACTGGATCATCTTAACACAATTATTCTTATTAGTTATCACACATTTTGCAATTTTGTTTGTGGACCTCAACTGGGATTTACAAGAGCACCAGCATGAGCTAATGCAATCAAGATTAATATATGCAAATATACTTATCTATGGACTTCTAGAACAATTTCTGCACTTTTCCCGCACATGTTTTCTGTGCTGTATTGTTTTGATGTTTTGCACATGTTAGCACAGGCTATGCTATTTATGGTGATTTAGTGAGAGGTTTTCACCAACATCTTACTGGATCATCTTAACAAAATTAACCATAGTAGATCACTTATTTTGTAATTTTGTTTTAGTTTGCCTGTAAAGTAGCGCTTGTTTCCTGTGCTTAGAACTGTCCCTGCACAAAATGTAATTTCTGAAGGAAAAACGTCATTTAAAATCACTTGTGGCTATAATGAATTGTCGGATACCAGTAATACAGACAAAGGTCATTCATAAAAAAAAATGCATGGGGGTCCCCCAAAATTCAATTACCAGGCCCTTCAGGTCTGGTATGGATATTAAGAGGAACCCTGCGTCAAATAAAAATAAAAATGCCATGGACCCCCACGCATTTTTTTTTTATGAATGACTTTTCTCTGTTTGGCCGGGAGCCGACAATCCATTATAGCCGCGAGTAATTTTAAATGACTTTTTTTCCTTCAGAAATTACACTTTGTGCAGGGACAGTTCTAAGCATGGGAAACAAGTGCCACTTTACATGCATACTATGCACCCCTCCTAGGTGCGAAATTTAAAGGTATATTTTACTTTTATTGTTTTGTATTGATACATGTCCCCTGGGGCAGGATCCAGGTCCCCAAACACTTTTTATTACAATAACTTGCATATTAGCCTTTAACTGCTTGCCGACCGCCCACCGCAGTTATACAGCGGGACGGTGGCACTGCTGGGCGAGAGCACATAGCTCTATGTCCTACCTTAAGCGGCCGCTAGGGGGCGCGCGCGCGTCCCCGCTCGTCCCCCGAGTCCTGCGTGCGTGCCCGGCGGGCGCAATCGCCGCCGGGCACGCGCGCTCGTTCGTTACAGAGCGGGGAACGAGAGCTATGTGTGTAAACACATAGCTCCCGTTCCTGTCAGCGGGGGAAATGCTGATCTTCTGTTCATACAATGTATGAACAGAAGATCAGTGATTTCCCCTAGTGAGTCCACATCCCCATACAGTTAGAACACAAGCAGGAACACACTTAACTCCTTCCCTGCCCCCTAGTGTTAACCCCTTCACTGCCAATGGCATTTTTATAGTAATACAATGCATTTTTATAGCATTGATCGCTATAAAAATGCCAATGGTCCCAAAAATGTGTCAAAAGTGTCCGATGTGTCCGGCATAATATCGCAGTACCGAAAAAAAAACACTGATCGCCGCCGTTACTAGTAAAAAAATTTTTTTTAATAAAAATGCCATAAAACTACCCCCTTTTTTGTAAACGCTATAAAATTTTCGCAAACCAATCAATAAACGCTAATTGCGATTTTTTTTTAATGAAAAATATGTAGAAGAATACGTATCGGCCTAAACTGAGGAAAAAAAATGTTTTTTTATATCTTTTTTGGGGATATTTATTATAGCAAAATGATCAAATACCACCAAAAGAAAGCTCTATTTGTGGGAACTTTTTTTCCCAGAAATAGAGCTTTCTTTTGGTGGTATTTGATCATCTCTGTGTTTTTTATTTTTTGCGCTATAAACAAAAATAAAGCGACTATTTTGAAAAAAATGCAATATTTTTTACATTTTGCTATAATAAATATCCCCAAAAAAGATATAAAAAAACTTTTTTTTTCCTCAGTTTAGGCCGATTTAGTTTAGGCCGACGCCAATTTTGTTTGGGAGCCACATCGCACGACCGCGCAATTGTCAGTTAAAGCGACGCAGTGCCGAATCACAAAAAGTGCTCTGGTCTTTGACCAGCAATATGGTCCGGGGTTAAGTGGTTAAAATTAGCACTTTAGATTTCAAACGTTCGAGTCCCATAGACTTTAACAGGGTTCTAAATTTCACACGAACTTGCTGCGAACACCCCAAATAGTTCGCTGTTCGGCGAACAGGCAATGTTCGAGTCGAAACATGAGTTCTACTCGAACTCGAAGCTCATCCCTACTGGAAGCCAACAGGTCCACATCTGGGGTACCCCATTTCTGACATATGATCTGAAACATGTCGGGGTGTAGAGAACATTCTCCTGGACTCAGCTGCTGGCGGCTTAAAAAATCAGCTTGACAATTTTCTACCCCTGGAATGAAGAACGCAGATAGGCAAGGAATATGCCTTTCTGCCCAGGCCAGGATGCGATTCACATCTTTTTGGGCATCCAGACTTCTGGTGCCTCCTTGGGGATTGATAAAGGCCATGGCTGTAGCATTTTTTGGACTGAATCTGAACAGGCCAACCTTGCAGTCTTTAAGACCAAACTTTAAAGGCCAAACTAATTGCCCGAATCTCCAGAATGTTGATAGGCAGGTTCTTTTCGGCCCCGGACCACTTCCCTGGACAGATGCTTCTTCTGGAACTGCCCCCCAGCCAAGAAGGCTGGTGTCTGGTCATCACTTTCCAGGTAACCGGAGTGAAGGAATTTCCTTCTGACAGATTTTGGAGGAGCAACCACTAATTGAGGCTCTGTCGAACCTTAGGAGATAAGATCATAGGAAGATCCAGGGCCTGTTTGTTCCAAGCTGATAGAATTCCACCCTGTAACGGCCTTGAGTGAAATTGGGCGTAATGGACAGCCTCGAATGAGGCTACCATCTCTCCCAATAATCTCATGCATAAATGGATGAAAGACCTTCTTTTTGCCTTTACCACTCGGACCAAGTCTCCTATGGTTTTTGCCTTTGGCTTGGGAAGTAATACCTTGCTTTGTGATGTGTCTATAATCATGCCCAAATACTCCAGCCTTTTCTGAAGCTGCAAGGAGGATTTTTCCAGATTGAGGATCCAGCCTAGACACACTAAATATTCCACTGTGCTGTGCACATTGTGGCCCAAGCGTGCGGCGGACTGATTTATGATCAACAGATCATCCAGGTAGGCTGTTACTGCTATGCCTCCTGCCCTTAGCCTTGCTAGGGCCGGGGCCAGTATTTTTTGTGAACACTCAAGGTGCTGTAGCCAGCCTGAAAGGAAGGGCCACAAACTGAAAGTGGCACTGATCCACCGCAAACCTTTGAAATCTTTGGTGAGTGGGGAATATTCGCAAATGTAGATATGCATCTCTGATGTCTATCGATGCCAGGAATTCTCCTCCCTGAAGGGTGAAAACAACTGCACAGACTCCATGCGGAAGGAGCGAATGTTCAGGAACTGATTCAGGCTTTCCAGATCTAGGATAAGTCTGACATCCTCATTTGGTTTTGGAACCGTAAAAAGGTTTGAACCAAATCCTGATCCTCTGGGGCTAACTCCAAGATTACCCCTTGGGACAAAAGGTGTTCCAAGGCCACCGATAAAGGCCTTCTTTTTTCTTGATCTAAGTTCTCTGAATTCTAGCTTGTAGCCTGAGGACACTGTGGAGATGACCCACTAGTCCTGAACTTGGTTCCACCAGGCGTTTGCAAATTGCAGCAGCCTTCCCCCCACTAGGCTGAGCAGGGGCATCCCTTCATAGGGACGTTTTGGGGGTCTGCTTAGACTTTGAGCCCCAAGTCCTTTTCTGCCCTTGGGCTTGACTCTG
The DNA here is from genome assembly GCA_029574335.1 of Rana kukunoris. NCBI lineage: Eukaryota > Metazoa > Chordata > Amphibia > Anura > Ranidae > Rana > Rana kukunoris. Next base: position 265,780,383 of record CM056059.1, on the reverse strand, counting down.
GGCCTTTCACCTAGTGTTAGACTGGGGAGGCCCTCGCCACTGTCTGGAAAAAGAGGTTTCAGGGGCTAGAGACAGAGCATGCTTAAATGAAGGACGTTTACTCTTCTTAACTGGCAATAGAGTAGACTTGCCTCTGGTAATCTTTTGGATGTATTTATCCAAGTCATCCCCAAACAGGCATCCTCCCCAAAGGGGAACAAACAAGAGAGAAAATCGACGCCTTCTGAGCGTAGCAGGTAAGTATTTATTATATAAAAAATTGTGTACAGAAAACATATTCACAAAGCGAGTAATAAATCAGGCATGTCAACATAAATGTTCATCCGTGGGGATCCCGGTGGGAGCAGTCATCACTCGTATGGATGAGCTGAGTCCTTGCCTCAAGCGGTAGCGGCGGTGGGGACCAGACACTCTCGGAACCTTAGAGAAGGGAGCTTGTTTCTAGGGTGTGCTGCAGTTCTGACCTCACTTCCGGGCGCGGGAGGGTGCGCGCGTTCAAGAACATGTGTGTCTCTTCCTCCTTGCCTGAGGAAGAGACATGCATGTTCTGATTTATTATGCCTGATTTATTACTCGCTTTGTGAGTATGTTTTCTGTACACAATTTTTTATATAATACTTACCTGCTATGCTCAGAAGGCACCGCTTTTCTCTCTTGTTTGTTTCTTCACAGATCACTACATCTGTCAGCAGGCTGCCACTCAGCGGAAGTTGTTTATATTTACTACAGTTTTATGGACATTGTTATGGACTGATGTATATCCAAAAAAAAATTTCCCTGGATTTTAGTAATCTTAATCCCCATTTTCTCCCCCCCCCCCTGTTTTAATAACGTATAGGTACACATTGGGAGTGCGCTCAATTATCTTGTTTGTGTATCCCCAAAGGGGAACACTGCCAAGTATTTCTTGCAAGAAACCTCAATTTTTTAACCAAAGAGACCTGCGCATGTGTACCTGCAGGAGATTCAAGCGGAATGCTTGCTGAACAGAGTCCATAATCCCATCAATCGCAAAACATAAGGCCTTAGGAAGGTCCTCACAAACCTCAATCTTCTCTGTAGGGAGGAGGTTAATCATCTGCTTCATTTGTTCTTTGAGGAACTGACAAACACCAATGGCTGCAACGGCAGGTTGTACTACAGCCCCAGCCATGGAAGAGGGGGCTTTTAATTGGGACTCCAGCGTTTTATCAGTTGGATCCTTAAAAACCTGTGCATTGTCTATAGGACAGGTCAGGTTTTTGTTTGCACAAGAAATAGCTGCATCAATAGCAGGTACCCCCCATTTCTTAACGAAACCTTCCTTCATAGGATAAAGGAGGGAAAACTGCCTAGGAGGAGAAATCTGTTTATTTGGGTGAACCTAGTCATCATACATCAGTTTATCCAGCAATGGATGAACTGTAAAGGCGCATGCAGCCTACAGGGATTTCCGGGATCCCAAAGAGGAAACAGAGGACCTAGAAGCGTCAACAGGAGGCAACTTGTAAGTGGCACGCACCATCTCTGCATAATATTGCACCTGCGTTTTGAGCGACTGAGAGGTAGCAGGAATCCTCTCATCCTCTGAGTCCTCAGACTGTACATGATCCTCATCTCCAGAGAGGGATTTTTCACCCTCAGAAGGCTCATCTGATGAGAGAGCCAGAGCAGATGAAGGAGATCTACCCCATTTTCTGCTATCTTTTAAGGAGGTAGCAATTATTCCTTCTAAGCCATCCAAAGCAACTTTTACAGCGTCCTCAGTGACGTATTGTCATGGATCGGATGGGAGACGGATTTGATGAGGTGGGCCTCTCCTATATCTCCTGTCCTGTCCTGGCTATACAAGGTAAGACAGAGGAAGACGAAGGACAAGAGGGACATGAGTGCCTGGAGCAGGGGGTCCCGGGAGAACAGCTTGGCAGGGTTCAGCGGCCTGGAGTAGACTGTGGTGAGCTGAGCAGGGACAAGTAACAGCCAGACGGGTAACCGAGAGTTAACAGCAACCAGGAACATAGACAGGAGCAAGGTCTCAGGGATAGTCGGGTTCGTCAGCAGGCGGGCAGTGAGGTACCAAATCATAGACAGAGCCAGAGTCAGGAACAGAGCCAGGTCAGAGATGGGCATTAGTACAGGGACAGAACACAGAGCCAAGGTCAAGAGCAAGCCGGGTCTAAATACTGGGAGGACACACAGGATTAGAGCAGGATTCAGGAATACAGCTGAAGATCAGTCAGCAAAGCACAAGAGCCCAGACTCCCTTTAAATAGGCTGTCTGGTGCCAAAAAGAATTAGGCACGTACGTGTGCGTGCGTGCTCGTGCATGTGCGCATGTGCGCTCGCCTGTGTGCCATTCTATGGCAAAGGTTATGTGCTTGTGCACGTCTGTGTGCAAAACGTCTCACAGGAGTTCCATGACACGTATACAGCAGTTGCCATCCTGTGAGGCTGCTATCAGGCTGACAGAGGGGAGTGGTAAACTGCAGGCAAGCTCAGAATCCTTAGCCATACACAGGGATTTTCTGGTGACTCTTTTACTAACCTTTAAACCTCTTCTCTGGGACATAGTCCTTACTGCAAAGCATAGATACTATCCATAAAATATATGCAAATATCTTACAATACACAATATATCAGCTCACTGCACAACCTGATGCCAAGTAGGAGTCTTATGCCGCATACACACGATAATTTTTTGCGATGAAAAAAAACGACGTTTTCAATCATGAAACTTCAAACTTCATTTTCCAAAACCATCGTTTTTTCTACAAAGCTCTAGCTAAGCGTGGTGACGTACACCACGTTTGACGGCACTCTTTTCCATTGAAGCTCTGTCTCATAACTTGATTCTGAGCATGCGCGGGTTTAAAAACTTTGTTTTCAACATCGTTTTGCCCACACACCATCACTTTTTATGACACAAAAAACGACGTTTTGAAAAACGACACAAAAAATTTAAGCATGTTGGAATTTTTTTTTGGTCTTTTTTTGAAGACAAAAAACAACGTTTTGCCCACACACGATTAATTTAAATGACGTTGTAAAAAACGTCGTTTTTTTTTCATCGCAAAAAAATTATCGTGTACGCGGCATCAGGTTTGCCTGGTTCCATCCACAGGGATGCTTACAACCCACAGCTCTGTGTCCATGCTGCTTTACAGAAGGCTCTGGCGTGTTGGGCTTTTTAAACCAGCCTTTTGACGCCTGCACACAGGCGCTCCCCCTATCCATGTCTCACTAGACAGCTAAAATCGCGTTTCCGCTGTCATGGCGCCGCCCAGGAGAACGGGGAAAGGGAGAGAGATTACTGGGTGCAACATTGTGGACCCCTGTATGCGTTTCTGTGGCAGAGCCTGCAGCGGAAAGAGGTGAGTGGTGTTTAACCACTTAAGCCCCGGACCAATATGCTGCTAAATGCCCAGAGGCGTTTTTACAATTCGGCACTGCGTCGCTTTAACAGACAATTGTGCGGTCGTGCGACGTGGCTCCCAAACAAAATTTGCGTCCTTTTCTTTCAACAAATAGAGCTTTCTTTTGATGGTATTTGATTGCCTTTACGATTTTTATTTTTTGAGCTATAAACAAAAATAAAGACAAAGAAAAATGGATAGCCGCACTCCAAAACCTGATGGGTGGTCTTTTATTCAATAGACAGCATGTACAAAAATAGGGTCACAGCAGTAGAAACAAGGAACAGCCGACGCGTTTCGCACTGGATCAGTGCTTATTCATGGCCATAAAAGACCACCCATCAGGTTTTGGAGTGCGGCTATCCATTTTTCTTTGTCTTCATTTTGCTTAGTGCACCGCCAGCACCCTCGGTATCCTGCACCACCTGTAACCATTTAGTGATCCCACCTGGAGCGGTGACTCCTTTCTCTCTATAAACAAAAATAGAGCGACATTTTTGAAAAAATTTTTACTTTTTGTTATAAGAAAAATTGAATAAATTAAATTTTAGTCAAACATTTAGGCCAAAATGTATTCAGCCACATGTCTTTAGTAAAAAAAAAGAAAAAAAAAGAAAGGAAAATAGCAAAAAAAAATAATTGCTTCATAGCGGCAACAGCGACACTAAGGCCTCATACACACGAGGCAATCAATTTGTTTAAAACGGTCTGTCCGACCGATTTGAACAAATCTGTCTGCTGGCATTTTGGTTTGCTCGCCTGTACACACGAGCAAACCAAAATCCCAGCCAGCAGACAGCGCGCTGACGTGGCGGTGACGTTGACGCCGCCACGTCACCGCACCAGGAAGTAAGACACTTCCGCGCATGCGTCTAAACCATTCGGCGCGTGTGCGAGAAGACATGTCTGCCGGTTAGCGTACTAACCAGCAGACATGTCGGGCGGACGGGTTCCCAGCCGACAGATTGGTAAGCATGCTTTCCAATCTGTCGGGTGGCCAAATCCGTCGGCTCGCCCGTACACATGATCGAATCTGTCTGCTGAAACGGTCTAGCAGACCGTTTCCAGCAGACAGATTTGATCGTGTGTACGAGGCCTAATACAGCGATCAGAAAAATGATCGCTTAGTGACGCTGGCAATAGGGGGTAAAAGGGTTAACTAGGGCGGTGATCAAGGGATTAAAACGTTATTAGGGGGGGTACGGGGCTACCCTGAACCTAACACTAACTGCCTGTTACAGTAACTGTCACACCGACACTAAATGCAGTGATCAGTACATATATGATCAGTGCATTCAGTGACAGTGTGACAGTGGGTGGGGGGGTGATCGCAAGGGGTTAATGTGCCTATGTGTACTGGTGTCAATGTAGTGTTGGTGCAGACTTACTGTGACTCTTCTCTCATCTCGGTGGTTTGAAAATACTGCTGAGATAAGAGCTGCATCACTTCCTCTGCCTATGTTTACATTTTACAGGCAGAGGAAGTGACACGGCGGCGGCGCACAGGATTGGCTGGGAGCGATCACGAGGGGGCAGACAGAATCGAACCGGATCGCTCCGGGAGGTAAGCCGCCCGCCGCACACAGCGGAGGGGGTCCCGATCGCCCCCCCTGACCCGCTAGAAGGCAGGGACGTAAATATACGCCCATCTGCCTGTACGTGCCATTCTGTGGACGTACATAGGCGTGCGGCGGGCGTTAAGTGGTTACATTTGACAGACTTCAATGAGCTTGTTCCTGGATGGCTTATATAAGAATACACCAGAAATGCACTTACTCCGTCCAGTGGCGAAAACCAGGAAAGACATCCTTACTCACATTAGATAATACATAATAAATTTTCCTCTTCTTACCTCATCCACACCGCAGGAAAAGCTATTAAAAGTAGTTCCAGCTTTTACCCATAACGGCGGGCAAGTTGTGCCAACCTTCAGGTTTATCAAGGGTTCCATTAGAGAAAACCTCATACCTGGACCTGTATAAGACTCTGCTAGAAACGTTTCGTGCCACAAATGTATTAGTACACCAAAGTCTGGATCCTAGAACCCAGACGTCCGCAGAGAGACATTACAGGCAAAGCTTGTTTCTTCATTACACAAAGCCCGGGTACCACCCATCTTAGGCTTTTGATATCGGCCCGAGGTATTTTGATTTTGAAAAAAAAATATATATATTTTTAACTTTTTGCTATAATAAATATCCCCCCCCCCAAAAAAAATAGGCCAATACGTATTATTCTACCTATTTTTGGTAAAAAAAAAAAAATACAATAAAGCGTTTATCGATTTGGTTTACGCAAAATTTATAGCGTTCACAAAATAGGGGATAGATTTATGGCATTTTTATCAATATTTTTTTTTACTACTAATCAGCGATCTTTTTAGTGACTGCGACATTATGGCAGACACATCGGACAATTTTGACACATTTTTGGGACCATTTTCACAGCAAAATGCTATAAAAATGTACTGATTACTGTGAAAATGACAATTGCAGTTTAGGAGTTAACCACTAAGGGAAGCTATAGGGGTTAAGTGTGACCTCATATGTGTTTCTAACTGTAGGGGGGGGCATAGCTGGACGTGTGACGTTACTGATTGTCGACGTACAATAAAACCAACTTGCAGAGGCGGCTCTCTAATTAGGCAAATTAGGCGGCCGCCTAAGGCCTCACACTAATAGGGGCCTCGCGGTCGCCTAACGTGTTAGCGGGAGTGCGAGGGAATGTCCCCCACTCGGTGTCCCTGGGGCCGTCTCTCTGGCCGCTATGACTTTTTCCCTGCCAGGAGCGGACTTGTTCCCTTGAGCACTGCCCGAGGCGAGGTCCCAGTGGGTGGCTCCATCATCTACTCCCCTCCTCTGGCTCCTCCCTTTCTGCCGGGCTCTGTGATCTCCCGCCATGTGCAGAGCCCGGATAATGCCAGTGGCGGCCGTGCAGCTCTTATCCGCTCTCCGTGGACGGACAGTCTGTAGTGGAGGACGCTCAGGACGGGACCTGCCACTGCCAGAGCAGGCGCCTGGCGATCATCGGGACGAGGAGCCTGTCTGCTGTGCTGGAGTTCCAAGGTACAGAATGACCTGTCCTGCCAATAACGGACACATGCTGTGATGTCACCTACTGACCGAGGGTGCACCGACAATCGCTGCTGCCAGCCGTCACACATACACACAGACACAGGCCAGCCATTCGGCATGTGAGGCATGCACCTACTGACCATTTTTCATCACCATTATCCTCATCAGCTTTCCACCCCTGTCATCATCCTCCCTGCGCCCATCTGCCAGCTTCCCACCTCTGTCATCTTCATCCTCCCTAAGCCACTCTGTCAGCTTCCCACCCCCTGTCATTTTCATCCTCCCTGCACCCATCTGCCATCTTCCCACCTCTGTCTTCATCCTCCCTGCGCCCCTCTGCCAGCTTCCCACCCCCTGGCATCTTCATCCTCCCTGCACCCCTCTGTCAGCTTCCAACCTCTGTCATCTTTATCCTCCCTGCACCCCTCTGTCATCTTTATCCTCCCTGCGCCTATCTGCCAGCTTCCCACCTCTGTCATCTTCATCCTCCCTGCGCCCATCTGACAGCTTCCCACCTCTGTCATCTTCATCCTCCCTGCGCCTATCTGCCAGCTTCCCACCTCTGTCATCTTCATCCTCCCTGTGCCCATCTGCCAGCTTCCCACCTCTGTCATCTTCATCCTCCCTGAGCCACTCTGTCAGCTTCCCACCTCCTGACATTTTCATCCTCCCTGCACCCATCTGCCAGCTTCCCACCTCTGTCGTCTTCATCCTCCCTGCGCCCCTCTGCCAGCTTCCCACACCCTGTCATCTTCATCCTCCCTGCACCCCTCTGCCAGTTTCCCACCCCCTCTCATCTTCATCCTCCCTGCACCCCTCTGTCAGCTTCCCACCCTGTCATCTTCATCCTCCCTGCACCCCTCTGCCAGCTTCCCACCTCTGTCATCTTCATCCTCCCTGTGCCCATTTGCCAGCTTCCCACCTCTGTCATCTTCATCCTCCCTGAGCCACTCTGTCAGCTTCCCACCCCCTGTCATTTTCATCCTCCCTGCACCCATCTGCCAGCTTCCCACCTCTGTCTTCATCCTCCCTGCGCCCCTCTGCCAGCTTCCCACCCCCTGTCATCTTCATTCTCCCTGCACCCCTCTGTCAGCTTCCAACCTCTGTCATCTTTATCCTCCCTGCACCCCTCTGTCATCTTTATCCTCCCTGCGCCTATCTGCCAGCTTCCCACCTCTGTCATCTTCATCCTCCCTGCGCCCATTTGCCAGCTTCCCACCTCTGTCATCTTCATCCTCCCTGCGCCTATCTGCCAGCTTCCCACCTCTGTCATCTTCATCCTCCCTGTGCCCATCTGCCAGCTTCCCACCCCCTGTCATCTTCATCCTCCCTGCACCCCTCTGTCAGCTTCCAACCTCTGTCATCTTTATCCTCCCTGCACACCTCTGTCATCTTCATCCTCCCTGTGCCCATCTGCCAGCTTCCCACCTCTGTCATCTTCATCCTCCCTGCACCCCTCTGTCAGCTTCCCACCCCATCATCTTCATCCTCCCTGCACCCCTCTGCCAGCTTCCCACCTCTGTCATCTTCATCCTCCCCGTGCCCATTTGCCAGCTTCCCACCTCTGTCATCTTCATCCTCCCTGAGCCACTCTGTCAGCTTCCCACCCCCTGTCATTTTCATCCTCCCTGCACCCATCTGCCAGCTTCCCACCTCTGTCTTCATCCTCCCTGCGCCCCTCTGCCAGCTTCCCACCCCCTGTCATCTTCATCCTCCCTGCACCCCTCTGTCAGCTTCCAACCTCTGTCATCTTTATCCTCCCTGCACCCCTCTGTCATCTTTATCCTCCCTGCGCCCATCTGCCAGCTTCCCACCTCTGTCATCTTCATCCTCCCTGAGCCACTCTGTCAGCTTCCCACCTTCTGTCATTTTCATCCTCCCTGCACCCATCTGCCAGCTTCCCACCTCTGTCGTCTTCATCCTCCCTGCGCCCCTCTGCCAGCTTCCCACCCCCTGTCATCTTCATCCTCCCTGCACCCATCTGCCAGCTCCCCACCCATGTCACCTTCATCCTCCCTGCACACCTCTGACAGCTCCCCACCCTTGTCATCTTCATCCTCCCTGCACACCTCTGTCAGCTTCCCACCCTCTGTCATCTTCATCCTGCCTGCATATCTCTGCCAGCTTTCCACCCTGTCATCTTCATCCTCCCGCACCCCTCTGCCAGCTCCCCACCCCTGTCATCTACATCCTCCCTACAGACCTCTGCCAGCTTCCCACCCCCTGTCATCTTCATCCCCCCTGCACCCATCTGCCAGCTTCCCACCGCCCCACCCCTGTCATCTTCATCCTCCCTGTTCCCCACTGCCAGCTTCCTACCTCACCACCCCTGTCATCATCATCCCTATCATCCTCCTGTACCCCACTTCTGGCATCCTACCACACTGCCTCCTGTCATTATCATCCTCATCCCTCCTGAACCCTACCTCTGGCATCCTATCAGCCTACCCCCTATCATTATAGGGGAGCTAAGATCTCAGCCTCTCACTCCAATGCTGCTACCATCACCCCAAACTGCATTCTGCCATCCAACCCACTGTACACCAACAGTTGCATCACACACCACAATACTGCCCTGCCACCCAGTGAGAGGTAATGATGTGCAGTAACATCTAGCAACCTATCATTGAGTGGTAATATTGTGCAGTATCCTCTAGTAACCAATCATTGAGTGGTAATATTGTGCAGTAACCTCTAGTAACCAATTACTGAGTGGTAATATTGTGCAGTGACCTCTAGTCACCAATCATTGAGTGGTAATATTGTGCAGTAACCTCTAGTAACCAATCATTGAGTGGTAATATTGTGCAGTAACCTCTAGCAACCAATCCGTGTGCGGTTTTGATGTGCAGTAACCTAGCAAGCAATCAGTGAGTGTAAACCAGATGTTTACGTTTACACCACATTGTAAAGAGTTGTTGTCCACACCACATACTAGACTTGGCCCTCCAGGCCCTGCGCTCTGCAGAGACTACACCTCCCTAGAATGCATAGTTTGGCACTCAAAGCGAATGTGTTGGCTTCTCCTGCTTGTAGTAGGGGACAGAGGAGTGTATAGAGGGTTCATCTGTCTGCACCCTGTCTGTGGCGGGATCGTCTGGCTGTCGCTCTAGTTTGGTGGCTGCTGCAACAATGTGGTGTTACCGTGTTAGCTGGGTGAGAGCTTGCTAGTCATTACCATATTAAGTCCATCTCTTGTATCGTGTTCGCACAGTCTCTGACCATCGCTTGCATTATGGCCGCACAGTCTCTGACCATCTCCTGTGTCATGTCTGCACAATCTCTGACTATCTCCTGTATCATGTCTGCAGTCTCTGACCATCTCCTGTGTCATGTCTGCACAATCTCTGACCAATCCTCTGTATCATGTCTGCAGTGTCTGACAATCTCTTGTATCATGTGCACAGTCTCTGACCATCTCCTGTATCATGTCTGCAGTCTTTAAAAGGTGAGCCTACTGAGGAGTCAAGAGCAGGAGCACTGCTAGGATGGGGGTCACGGGAGGAGTCAGACACGTGTGCACTGTGGAGAGGATAATATAGGTTGAAACCAGAGACACACAGCTGGAGCCCAGAGAGGACCATCTGACTGAGCCCTGCATGGTGCACCTGAGAAAAGGTTAGAAGCAGTACTGCAAGGTCAGTCTGAGGGAGGTCAGTGATGCAAGGGGTGAATACAGTAAGTTAAGGGGGCACTGATATAAAGGTTCCCCCTTACCTTGGTGCATTTACTCTGCGGAAGGTGCTCTGTAGTCACCAGTGTGCCCCCCCCAACCTTAGAGTTCCCATTTTAAACGCAAGTTGGAACTCTGCAGAACCTGATGTAAAGGGGAACTCTTTACAATGGTGTACACTCTGAAGAAAGGTGGTCTCTGGCAAGCCCCCCCCCCCTACATCAGAGTTTCCCTTTACATCAAAGTCTGCAGCATTCCTCTTTACGTCAAAAAATGTAAATGGATAAATATGGTTTTTGACTTTTGTTATAACTTAAAGGGACCCCCAGCCGTCCCGGTTTACTTACCTGAGCCCGTTCACCTGCTGCGCTCACCCCCGGCGCTCACGCTGCTGTCAATCACATTCAATGACGTGGCGGGGCTATAGCCGACGGCTGTATCACGGGAGCGCGCCCGCAAGAACTAACCACCATGCAAGAGAACTCCCATGAAGGTGTTTAATTCTTGCGAGGGGGAGCCGAGACAGCCTTGCGAGGGGGAGCCGAGAAAGGATTTAAGGCTCTTAATATATGCAATTTATACATTAAATTTCTATCGCTTTATATATTTTTCCCATCATGGGTGTGAGTGGGGCCTCATGTCTAAGATTTGCCTAAGGCCTCACAAAGCCTAGAGCCGCCTCTGCTAACTTGGTCTTTATTTATTATTGAACCAATAACATTGTTCAAACGAGTTGCTAGAATGTTCGCTAGTAGTTTGATATCAAGATTAAGCAGGGATATGGGCCTGTAACTTTACACCATTTTTATATAAATTATGGTCTTTTCTGCAATTAATAGATTGCTTTTATTATAAGATTGGCCAAGATAGTTAGAAATTATTATTAATATCTGAGCTATTGTACCAATACTATATTAGGGAACAGACGATCACTGACATTGTAAACACTGTGAATAATTGAGGGTTAATCCGCGCTAGGACTGGGGATATGAGCTGCTGCCTTCTATATAATCTCTCAAAGAGGGATGGGATGTTGAGTTGGTGTTAGTTACAGATAATTGGCGCTGCTATATGGATGTGATGTATATTTCACGTGTCGGGTACTTGTAGCGGAAGAGTTTATTGGGAACAAAACTCGCCGTTTCACCAAGTGATCCCTTCTTGCTGATAATCCCTCAAAGGGAAAAAGAGGGCACTTTATGATGTGCTCATGTGATCATAATAATAATTGCCTTATGGAAATTGGTGTTATTGATGGCTACTGTATATATTTTATATTTTGTGGAGCCTAGTATAAAGTGTAGTGTTGACACCTCAGTGATTTTGTTGTGCCAATTTCAGTGTTGTGGTGTGCAGTGCTGGGTGCTATAAGATAAAGGAAAAAAACTAGATACCCATATAGTATTCAAAGTGATGTTGGCTGAGAGGAAATGGTGGTGCCCTATACCCTTAAGTGTATGTGATCCACTCAGTGTGGTCAAAAAAAGAAATAAGACATTTTCTAAAATAAGGCGTGAAAACGCTCAGTAGTGTGATATATTCTTCCCTATAAACAAATAATGGTGATGAAGATGGACTAAGATAAATAAATAAATAAAGTGACGTTTAAAATATATAACAGAAAAACCTTGCTGGTAAATTACAATATGCAATGGTCAGCTGGTGCCTGAGCTGACATATGGTTACAGTATGTTTTAATCATGTAATAACCGTATAGTTTTATATATATTTTTATATTCATCCGTGACGTGGTAGGTAACTTCAGTAAAGTGCTGCGTGGTCAACTCGGATGTTGGTACCAAATATTGCACTACAATTGACAGCGAGAATTCCAGTTATCCCCCCACATGTATCCCCTCTTACCAGATTGTAGTCCCCTCAGCGGGGGTGTAGAGCCTTGGGGATCAGTGGGTAGTTGCTGTTTACCAACCTCTGTAAGTGGCGGTACGTAATGGGTTAACTTTCTGGATGTTGGATCAGTCGCCGTGCTTGATGTTTCCTGGGTTGTGATCAATGGCTCCAAGGGAGATGGCAGTGGTTATGAGGAGGCAAGAAAAAGAGAAATCCTCATGGTGTTATACTTCCTGGTGACTTTTATTGTAAACCCGTTTCCAAATTGGAACAACAGGGTATTGGTAGATAATTAAAAAATTAAAATTTTTTAAGAAGAAACAAAGATTAAAAACATTGGAGCTGCTGCACCGCAGCTAGACAAAGTTAGTCCCGTAGGCAGAGCTGTACCAGTCGGGTTGTGGGAGCCTGTGCAGTCACTATCCGTGTGGAGCGTATGGAGCGTGTGGAGCGTGCTGCTGTTTGCGTTCCACTGGTGAGCGCGTCCCGACCCGGAAGTCCTAGCTGGTCTAAGCTTAGCGTACCGTAGTGCGTGACGTGAGGGCGTGTAGTCACCTGACCGGTTTCGTCTATGGACGTTTTCAAAGGTGATACCCGCCCTTACCTTCACTCTACTTTTTATACTACAAACGTCATGTGTGGTCCGCCCCTTTGGGAGTGTTTGGGTCCCACTGTCGAATCAGAATACCCCTGGGTATATGATTACTTGGCATGGTGCTTTTCTATATAGTATATCTTCGGCATCATGCAAAATAATGTAGAAAGGTGCAGATATGTGTAAACTATATACTAAGGGACACTGCCCCATGCTATCAGAACCTTTAATAAGTTAATAAGTTAAATCCCTTGTAAATTTGTGGCCGCGGATCTCAGATGTCGTTTGTGACATTACATTATGGCATATATGGTTAAAATATTGGTTACACAGCATGATTGAAATAAAAAATGAAAATAACTAATATGATAAGTGAAACACATAGTTGAACTAGATATTGAATGGAAAATATATGTTTATATAGTAGCGGATCATGACCCCTCTAGAGGATTGTAACATGCACTGTTGGCGAGTGTCTCTATGATATTTGTGTATTCATGTCCTTACATAGCATTAGTATTGGGGAAAGAGATGGTGTCTAAGTTTATGTTGGATAGTATGATTTTACTGTGCGGACCTTTAAAGACCTAAGCATATATTTATATACATATAGGTGGATGGAGTGAGTTAGCTTGTCACATGTATATACAGGTGACTTTGGTGATTGATACCTGGTAGTTTGGTCTTGAACTGTTGGACTAGCCATACTTAACTAAAAAAAATGTATATGTATATTTTTAACTAAAAAAAAAAAAAATAAAAAAAAAAAAAAAAACACATATTTATATGTATGATATTGACTTCATTGTTATAGTTGGTGAAAAATATAATCCTGTTACGAGGGTCTTTTTTATGTATCCTAGATTTTGTTTGAGGGAAAAATTAGTCCTCTATGGGGAGTGTTTGACATCTACAGAAAAAGTGAAAGATAGCACTCAACTCATTAATGAACTGAAAGTTCATAATAATGCAAAAAATTGCATACTAGTCACCATAGACGTAGAGGCTTTATATACTAGCATCAAACAACAGGATGGCCTACAAGCAGTGGAAAAAGCCCTACATGAGTTATCTGATTACAAACAAGAACAAATTTCCTACATCCTAGAAGGTCTCAAAATGGCTATGAGTAACAACTACTTCTGGTATAACAGCCAATACTACGTGCAAACCAGAGGGGTAGCCATGGGGGCTCGTTATGCCCCCAGCGTGGCAAACCTCTTTATGGACATGTGGGAACAGAGATACATCTACAGTGGCCAACATTGAACAACTGAAAATGTACAGAAGATATATAGATGACATCTTCATCTTATGGGAGGGCACCCTCGAGGAACTAGAAATTTTTCTCAACGCACTAAATGATAACATCTATGACATAAGATTCACCGGGAAATGGAACAACGATACGGTAGAATACCTGGATTTGGAAATCTTTAAGGACGAAGGTCAACTCTGTACTAGAACATACTTCAAAAAGACGGATAGAAATGGGTATATACCCACCACCAGTTGTCACCACCCCAAATGGGTATCAAACATACCGAAAGGACAGCTATTAAGAATAAGACGCAACTGTCACAAGCAGGAAGATTTTGAAACCCAATCAGAGGTCCTTATCAAAAGATTTAAAGAGAAAGGTTATCAGCAATTACCGTTAACAAAACTCAAAGAAAAGGTTCGAAACATGGACAGACAAGCCCTACTACAACCTAGACCTTTGAAACCAAGTAAGAACAGGGACGAAGTCCCATTCATTACAGGCTACAGCACACAACATAAACAATTGGAAAAAATCCTGAAAAAGTACTGGCCTATCCTTAACCACTTAAAGACCCCCGCACGCACATATACGGCCACAACATGGCTCGTACAGGCACAAGGGCGTAAATTTACGTCCCCGCCTGAGTGCGGTTCGGGGGTCCCATCGGGACCCCCTCCGCGGCGTGCGGGGGTCTCCCTACCTCTGGGAGCGATCCGGGATCTGTGGGCGGATGTCCGTGTTTTCCGCCCCCCCCGCGATCGCTCCCAGCCAATGGGAGCGCGCTCCCAGCCTGTCACTTCCTCCTCCTGTGTTTACACAGGAAGGAGGAAATTATGTATTCTCTCATCGCAGCGCTGTTTCCCAGCGCTGCTGATGAGAGAAGACATCACAAGTAAGTGTGCACCAACACAACACTGACACACACTCACATAGGCATATTAACCCCTTGTGATCGCCCCCCCCCACCCCCCTGTCACAGTGTTACTGAATGCAGTGATTTAATCACTGCATTTAGTGTCAGTGTGACAGGCACTGTAAAAAACAGTTAGTGTTAGGTTCAGGATAGCCCCCCCACCCCCCCTAATAAAGTTTTAACCCCCTGATCACCGCCCTAGTTAACCCTTTCACTCCCTATTGCCAGCGTCACTAAGCGATCATTTTTCTGATCGCTGTATTAGTGTCGCTGTTCCCGCTAGGTAGCTATTTTTTTTTATTGCGATTTTTTTTTTTTTACTAAAGACATGTGGCTAAATAAATTTTGGCCTAAATGTTTGACTAAAATTTAGTTTATTTGATTTTTTTTTAACAAAAAGTAAAAAATAGTGTTTTTTTTTCAAAAATGTCGCTCTATTTTTGT
This sequence comes from Rana kukunoris, assembly GCA_029574335.1. Taxonomy (NCBI): domain Eukaryota; kingdom Metazoa; phylum Chordata; class Amphibia; order Anura; family Ranidae; genus Rana; species Rana kukunoris. The sequence goes on along the minus strand of CM056059.1, from coordinate 265,765,177 downwards.
ATATAGCGCAAAAAATAAAAATCGCAGAGGTGATCAAATACCACCAAAAGAAAGCTCTATTTGTGGGAAGAAAAGGACGCAAATTTTGTTTGGGAGCCACGTCGCACGACCGCGCAATTGTCTGTTAAAGCGACGCAGTGCCGAATCGCAAAAACACCTTGGGTCATTTACCAGCGTATTGGTCCGGGTCTTAAGTGGTTAAAGAAGACAGAACACTTGCTGGCATTCTCCCAAACAGACCTACCGTGATCTCCCGGGAGCTCCATCTTTGAGGAATTTTCTAGTCCACAATGTAGTGAACCCCCCAAGAAAAGTGGAAATCTGTCCAGAATTAAAAGGTTTCTACCGATGCCAAAGGTGCCTACCGTGCAAAAAAAGCAAAAAAGAAAACAGAAGACGTTTAGGCTTCTCATCAAGTACCAACCATAGGAAATTTGAAATTAAAAAACTAATCACGTGTGACAGCACCCATGTCACCTATGTGATTGAATGTCCCTGTAAGATGCAGTATGTGGGTCGGACCACCAGGCCTCTCAAGGTTCGGATAAGGGAACACATAAAAAACATCCGCAAGGGATTCTCTGACCATAGTCTCTCCAGACACTTTGACCAATACCATCATAAAGATCCATCACAGATGATATTCTATGGGATTGACATGGTTACCGATCACTGGAGAAGAGGGAACAAAAAGATCCAAATATCACAAAACGAAACCGAATGGATCCACCGGCTGGGGTCCCTGGCACCAAAAGGGATGAATCTGGATATAGACCTAAACTGCTTCATAACCAACCTATAGCAGTCCTCTCAATTAAGAGACCACTTTTTCTGTAGATGTCAAACACTCCCCATAGAGGACTAATTTTTCCCTCAAACAAAATCTAGGATACATAAAAAAGACCCTCGTAACAGGATTATATTTTTCACCAACTATAACAATGAAGTCAATATCATACATATAAATATGTGTTTTTTTTTTTTTTTTTAGTTAAAAATATACATATACATTTTTTTTAGTTAAGTATGGCTAGTCCAACAGTTCAAGACCAAACTACCAGGTATCAATCACCAAAGTCACCTGTATATACATGTGACAAGCTAACTCACTCCATCCACCTATATGTATATACATATATGCTTAGGTCTTTAAAGGTCCGCACAGTAAAATCATACTATCCAACATAAACTTAGACACCATCTCTTTCCCCAATACTAATGCTATGTAAGGACATGAATACACAAATATCATAGAGACACTCGCCAACAGTGCATGTTACAATCCTCTAGAGGGGTCATGATCCGCTACTATATAAACATATATTTTCCATTCAATATCTAGTTCAACTATGTGTTTCACTTATCATATTAGTTATTTTTATTTTTTATTTCAATCATGCTGTGTAACCAATATTTTAACCATATATGCCATAATGTAATGTCACAAGCGACATCTGAGATCCGCGGCCACAAATTTACAAGGGATTTAACTTATTAACTTATTAAAGGTTCTGATAGCATGGGGCAGTGTCCCTTAGTATATAGTTTACACATATCTGCACCTTTCTACATTATTTTGCATGATGCCGAAGATATACTATATAGAAAAGCACCATGCCAAGTAATCATATACCCAGGGGTATTCTGATTCGACAGTGGGACCCAAACACTCCCAAAGGGGCGAACCACACATGATGTTTGTAGTATAAAAAGTAGAGTGAAGGTAGGGGCGGGTATCACCTTTGAAAACGTCCATAGACGAAACCGGTCAGGTGACTACACGCCCTCACGTCACGCACTACGGTACGCTAAGCTTAGACCAGCTAGGACTTCCGGGTCGGGACGCGCTCACCAGTGGAACGCAAACAGCAGCACGCTCCACACGCTCCATACGCTCCACACGGATAGTGACTGCACAGGCTCCCACAACCCGACTGGTACAGCTCTGCCTACGGGACTAACTTTGTCTAGCTGCGGTGCAGCAGCTCCAATGTTTTTAATCTTTGTTTCTTCTTAAAAAAATTTAATTTTTTAATTATCTACCAATACCCTGTTGTTCCAATTTGGAAACGGGTTTACAATAAAAGTCACCAGGAAGTATTACACCATGAGGATTTCTCTTTTTCTTGCCTCCTCATAACCACTGCCATCTCCCTTGCAGCCATTGATCACAACCCAGGAAACATCAAGCACGGCGACTGATCCAACATCCAGAAAGTTAACCCATTACGTACCGCCACTTACAGAGGTTGGTAAACAGCAACTACCCACTGATCCCCAAGGCTCTACACCCCCGCTGAGGGGACTACAATCTGGTAAGAGGGGATACATGTGGGGGGATAACTGGAATTCTCGCTGTCAATTGTAGTGCAATATTGGGTACCAACATCCGAGTTGACCACGCAGCACTTTACTGAAGTTACCTACCACGTCACGGATGAATATAAAAATATATATAAAACTATACGGTTATTACGTGATTAAAACATACTGTAACCATATGTCAGCTCAGGCACCAGCTGACCATTGCATATTGTAATTTACCAGCAAGGTTTTTCTGTTATATATTTTAAACGTCACTTTATTTATTTATTTATCTTAGTCCATCTTCATCACCATTATTTGTTTATAGGGAAGAATATATCACACTACTGAGCGTTTTCACGCCTTATTTTAGAAAATGTCTTATTTCTTTTTTTGACCACACTGAGTGGATCACATACACTTAAGGGTATAGGGCACCACCATTTCCTCTCAGCCAACATCACTTTGAATACTATATGGGTATCTAGTTTTTTTCCTTTATCTTATAGCACCCAGCACTGCACACCACAACACTGAAATTGGCACAACAAAATCACTGAGGTGTCAACACTACACTTTATACTAGGCTCCACAAAATATAAAATATATACAGTAGCCATCAATAACACCAATTTCCATAAGGCAATTATTATTATGATCACATGAGCACATCATAAAGTGCCCTCTTTTTCCCTTTGAGGGATTATCAGCAAGAAGGGATCACTTGGTGAAACGGCGAGTTTTGTTCCCAATAAACTCTTCCGCTACAAGTACCCGACACGTGAAATATACATCACATCCATATAGCAGCGCCAATTATCTGTAACTAACACCAACTCGACATTGTAAACACACCTTCACCGTTCTTCATTGTGGCACACACCTCTCCCTGTTCTTCAGCTCCGGTGACCCATCACAGGACACCGGTGGCGATCGGGTCCACGGGTCCCGCGGTCACGGAGCTTCGGACTGGGTCACGAGCGCGCCGGCGGTGGCACGCTCGCGACCCCAAGGCTGGGTCTTTTTATTTTTTCCTCCACATTCAGCTTAAACCGCATACGAGAGACCAGCTCACGGAGTGGTGCTTGTTTTCGTCTCTGTTTCAAGATGTGCATCATCTGTGAAACTTTATTTAATTTAAGATAATTGTTCTTATTTATTTCAAATACTTTTTTTTTTTTTTATAATGAATTATAAAGAGCAGAAAACAATTTTATCTTATTTCCTTTAAGAAGAAAAATGAAACCGCTTCCTTTTCTTCCCCTCCCTCCTCACCCCCCCCCCTTCCCACCTCACCTTATGACTTTGCTCTCTTCCCTTATTGAGGATTTTTTTATTTATTTTTTTATTGTATGAGCCCTTTAGACATCTGCTCGTAAGTTTTCTACATAACCCCATGATCTTTTAAAACTTTTCCAATTTTCCCATTTTTTATTACCACTAAAATCTTCTAGGCTATCTCTGAATTCTTCCATCATGTATGCTTCTTCCATGGAATCTATCCATTCCCACACCATGGGGCATTCTATTTCCTTCCACTTCCTAGGTATCAACCTCTTAGCAGCGTTCAATAAGTGGGGGACCAAGGATTCTTTTTATTTCTTTATCCCTCCTTCTCCCCCGTGGAAGAGGACCGTCCATGGATCTCTTTCTATTTTTATCTTTGTGATGTCCTCCATTAACCTCAAAATGTTCTCCCAGTATATTTTAACCTTAGGACATTCCCACCATATGTAAACCATTGTTCCACGGGAATTACAACCCCTCTGTTCTTCAATTTGCTTAACTTTACTGGTGTTATATACCAGCCTGATAAACATTTGAAATTCATTTCGGCCGTCCGGCTATCAACTGCCGAGGTATGAGTCAGTTGTATGATTCTCTCTATTGTGCTCTTATCTCGGTGTGTCCCTAACTCCCTCTCCCAATTTGTGATAAATGGAGGTACCTCTAGCTCGTCAAGCTGTAATAGGATCTTATATATTTTTTTTTGTTTACAAAAGCTTTATTGGAAGATAAAATCATAACAGAAGTGTGTTACATACAGGATATAATATGCGATATTACATGGCAATGTACAGGAGTTACAAACAGAAGGTCATTTGGTTGGTAATAAGTAATATAAGGAGTAAAGTAGTGTGAAGACTACCGATAGGGAGGTAAATAGGCGTGGGGGGGTCTAGTGCTAAACTAATCCTCCTAGTGGAGGTTGTTATGGTGAGAGAGACCAGTATACCCATTTCTTGTCAAAGGATTGCATAGTATCAGAAAGCGTGTGATGGATCCTTTCAGTAAGTCTGATTGACTCCATTCTGGAAAGGACTTGGGACCACAGCAGGTTATGTGATCTCCAGTTCAAAGCCATCATCCATTGGATAGCTCCTATTAATGAGTGAAGAAGTTTATTACAAGGCCGAGGGATATTTGGGGCGTCTGCAAATAAGATACAGACTTGTGGTGAGAGGGCAATCTTGCATTTCGTAGAGGATTCAAGTCTATTTATAACAGCCTGCCAAATGGGTTGCAGAAAAGTACAGCTCCAAAAGATGTGGAGGTAATTGCCTTCTTCAGGACATCCCCTAAAGCAGGTGGGAGAGACAGATGGATAGAATGTGTGGATTTTAATGGGGGTCAAATACCATCTAGTGAACAATTTCAACGGGGATTCTCTGAAGGCTGTGGCTATGTTGTTCTTACGCAAGTTATCCTGCATCTTGTACCAAGATTCTATAGAAAAGATACAGTCTAAATCTTTTTCCCAGTGGAGCATGGGGGAAGTTTTCGGAGGTTGTTGGGAGTTATTTAAAAATTGTATATAATTGAGAGATAAGTCCTCTGTCTCTGGGAGCGGTGATGCAAATTTGTTCAAAGGGAGTGCTAGGGGGAGAGATTTGAATAGAGTAGTGTGTAGTATAGAAGTCCCGTATCAAATTGTAATGAGAAATTTCAGAGTCTGGCAGTTTAAATTTGGTTTGAATCATAGGAAAGGAGGGAAACTTGTTATTTATCATCAAGGATTTATAAGTGATCAGTTTGTTTCGTATCCAGTAATGATAAAACGTCGCATTGGTATCAAAATATGGGAACCTGGGATCTCCTAAATATGAGGCTAGAGGGGGGGTTGCAGATGATATGATGTATGTATTATTAATTTTGTTCCATAGTTGTAAGGTGTGGGATATAATCATATTTTTCTTGATAATATTTTGTTGGGGTTTCAGGCTGGACCAAAGAATGCATTTAGGAATTAATGGGGAGATCGAAGAGGATTCAAATTTAAGCCAGGGGATGTTGGTGTCTGAGGAGTGCCATTGTGCAATGTGGGTAAGTCTGGCGGCCAGAAAATAGGCCCAGAGATGGGGTAGTCCCAGGCCACCTTTATTTTGGGATTCATACATAAGGGCATACAGTGCCTGCCGCCGAGAATGTGTTTATAGCACGACAGCATCGCGCTGATTCTCGGCGACAGGCTGCCGACATCTCGCACTCGCTGGAATAGTAAAAGCACATTCCAGCGAGTGCGTCATAGAAGCGACGGGGATCCGACGCGGATTCCCGCCAATTCTACACGTGGGCGGAGTTTGTTATGAATCCTGAGAAGGAAGTCCCCGCCGGATTTTAAATAAAAATCCGGCATGGGTTCCCCCCTCAGGAGCATAACAGGCCCTTAGGTCTGGTATGGGTTGTAAGGAGACCCCCCTACGCCGAAAAAACGGCGTGGGGGTCCCCCCACAATCCATACCAGACCCGTATCCAAAGCACGCCGGCCGGCCAGTCAGGAGGGGAGTGGGGGGCGAGCGAGCGCCCCCCCCCTCCTGAGCCGTACCGGGCAGCATGCCCTCAACATGGGGGGGTCAGGTGCTCTGGGGCAGGGGGCGCACTGCAGCCCCCCACCCCAGAGCACCCTGTCCCCATGTTGATGAGGACAGGGCCCCTTCCCGACAACCCTGGCCGTTGGTTGTCGGGGTATGCGGGCGGGAGGCTTATCGGAATCTGGAAGCCCCCTTTAATAAGGGGGCCCCCAGATGCCGGCCTCCCACCCTGAGTGAATGAGTATGGGGTACATTGTACCCCTACCCATTCACCTGCAAGAAAAGTTTAAACACAAATAAACCACACAGTGTATTGAAATATTTTATTAGTTGGCCGCCGGGGGGGGGTGTGTATGATCGCTTTTATAAAAGCGCCCCCCTCCGGCGAGCTTCTGCGGGGGGGGTGGGTGCCGCTGTTCTTCACCGCCGTCTGGTTCTCTTCTGCCGCCGGGGGGGGGCGTCCTTCGACATCTTCGGCGGCGGGGGGGTCTTCTCCCACTCTTCGGGTCTTCTCCGGCTCTCCGGGGGTCTTCTACGGCTCTCCGGGGGTCTTCTCCGCTCTCCGGGGGTCTTCTTCTTCTTCAGGACTCGCCGCCGCTATCTTCGTGTGTTAGCTCAATTACTGGCGGCGGCGAGTCCCCTCTTCTGTGACGTCTTCTTCTCTTCTTCTTTTCCAGATGTTGACGCAGCGCTTCCTTCCGCTGTTATGGCTGGCGCGCAGCTCGCAGCGAGTTATATAGGCCTGTCTTGTGACGTCGCAGTCCCATCATGCTCCGGTAGGTACCACGTGCTACCTACCGGAGCATGATGGGACTGCGACATCACAAGACAGGCCTATATAACTCGCTGCGAGCCGCGCGCCAGCCATAACAGCGGAAGGAAGCGTCGCGTCAACATCTGGAGAAGAAGAAGACGTCACAGAAGAGGGGACTCGCCGCCGCCAGTAATTGAGCTAACACACGAAGATAGCGGCGGCGAGTCCTGAAGAATAAGAAGACCCCCGGAGAGCGGAGAAGACCCCCGGAGAGCCGTAGAAGACCCTCGGAGAGCCGGAGAAGACCCCGGAGAGCGGGAGAAGACCCCGGAGAGTGGGAGAAGACCCCCCCGCCACCAAAGATGTCGAAGGAAGCCCGCCGGGTGGTGGGCGCTTTTATCAAAGCGCCCCCCCCGGCGGCAGAAGAGAACCAGACGGCGGTGAAGAACAGCGGCACCCACGCCCCTGCAGAAGCCCGCCGGAGGGGGGCGCTTTTATAAAAGCGATCATACACACCCCCCCCCCCGGCGGCCAACTAATAAAATATTTCAATACACTGTGTGGTTTATTTGTGTTTAAACTTTTCTTGCAGGTGAATGGGTAGGGGTACAATGTACCCCATACTCATTCACTTAGGGTGGGGGGCCGGTATCTGGGGGCCCCCTTATTAAAGGGGGCTTCCAGATTCCGATAAGACTCCCGCCCGCATACCCCGACAACCAACGGCCAGGGTTGTCGGGAAGGGGCCCTGTCCTCATCAACATGGGGACAGGGTGCTCTGGGGTTGGGGGCTGCAGTGCGCCCCCTGCCCCAGAGCACCTGACCCCCCCATGTTGAGGGCATGCTGCCCGGTACGGCTCGCCCCCCACTCCCCTCCTGACCGGCCGGCGTGCTTTGGATACGGGTCTGGTATGGATTGTGGGGGGACCCCCACGCCGTTTTTTCGGCGTAGGGGGGTCTCCTTACAACCCATACCAGACCTAAGGGCCTGTTATGCTCCTGAGGGGGGAACCCATGCCGGATTTTTATTTAAAATCCGGCGGGGACTTCCTTCTCAGGATTCATAACAAACTCCGCCCACGTGTAGAATTGGCGGGAATCCGCGTCGGATCCCCGTCGCTTCTATGACGGCTTTGTCTCCATCGCGGCAAGCCAGCTCGGTGCTGGCTCCCGCGATGGGGCTCGCGAGTGCTCAATCTCGCCAAGAAAGGGAGCGAGATTGACACAATATCCCAGTCACCTACTGTAGCTGCATCTAGGTTTCTTATTATTCCAGATAAATTTGTTAATTTCCCTTTGGAGGGCTTCAATACGAGTCTTTGGAACATTAATAGGGAGTGCTCTAAAGTAGAAAAGGAGCTTAGGAAGGATAGTCATTTTGAAGGCACAGATCCTTCCCAGAAATGATATATGGTACGAAGACCAGGATTTGAGCAGTGATCTAATTTGCGAAAAGAGAGGTAGGTAATTAGCATTGTACAAAAGTTTGTGGGATGGAGTGATATTAACACCTAGGTATTTGAATGATGTAGTGGACCACTTGAAGCGGAAGCTATTTTGTAGTGAATATAGTAATTTAGGTGGAATATTTATAGGTAAAGCAGAGCTTTTATTGGTGTTAATGAATAGACCTGAGAGTTTGTAGAATGAGTTAAGTTCGGAGAGAAGAATGGGGAGTGAGAGTAGGGGGTCTGTTAGGAAAAGTAGAGCATCATCTGCATATAAGCTGATTTTAAATTGGTCTGGGCCTTTCTGGTATCCTTTAATATTGGTATTTTGTTTAATGGCTAAAGCCAGGGGTTCTATAGCTAGAGCAAATAATAGAGGTGAGAGGGGGCAACCCTGCCTGGTACCTCTGCTGAGAGGGAAAAATTCAGATTTTAATTCTGGTTTGAGGGGAGTGATACAGTGCGTTGAAGCCATGTATAAATCTGTCCGATATGCCAAATTTGGGGAGGAGGTGATTAAGATATGCCCAATTATCACTGTCGAATGCCTTGTGAATATCAAGGCCTAGGAGGCATATAGGGCGGGAGTTAAGATTGGCATCCTGTATTATATTGGTGACCAATCTGATATTGTCGGTCAGTTGTCTACCAGGAATAAATCCAGATTGGTCAGTACTAACAAGTGAAGTAATCACTGAGGCCAGTCTGTTTGCCAAGAGTCTCCCAAACAGTTTAACGTCGTTGTTGAGGACAGAGATGGGGCGGAAGTTCTGAGGTAGGGAGTGATCTTTATAGGGTTTTGGAATCAAGGAGAGATTCGCCAATAGCATCTCTTCCGGAAATTGGCCTCCCGATAAGACATAATTGAATAATTTGGTGAGACTAGGAACTAGTAGGGGGGCAAATTTTTTGTAATAGATTGAAGAGAAACCGTCAGGGCCTGGGGCTGTAGAGGTTTTAAGGTCTTTGATAATATTCAAAATTTCTAATTCTTTGCATGGTTCATTTAGGGAAGATGTTTGCTGTTCTGAAAGGGTAGGGAGGTTAAGGTTGTTAAGCCAAACTAAGGAAGAAGGGTGGGGGTGTGTTTGAGGACCCGATAGGAGATCTTTATAGAAGGAAGTAAAGATGTCCAGGACATCTTGGGGGTGGGATACTATATTGCCCTTATGGTTACGAAGTTTATAAACGTGAGAAGGTTTGGAGTCTGAGTTCAATCTCCTAGCAAACATTGTAGAGGCCGAGTTTCCGTGTAACAGAAACTTAGCTTTAGAGAATCTTAGAGTTTTCTCAGTATCTTCTGATAATAAAGTTTCGAGCGCTTGGCGTTTTGACCGAATACGAGCAGTTAATTCGGGGGAAAGTGAATGGTTTAGGTTATTATACAGATCGTGTAGTTCCTTTGTTAGACATTTGATGTCAGCTAATTTAGCTTTTTTTCTAGCTGCAGCGATATTGATAAAATGGCCTCTCAAAACTGCCTTGTGGGCAGCCCAGATCGAAGAGGGGGAAGAATCATTGGGTCTATTATCTGCAAAGTAGTCTTCAAGGTGTGAGTATATTTTTTGAAAGGTGGAGAGATCAGAGAGGAGAGAATCATTAAGTCTCCAACTGAAAGTAGTTGGGGTTAAGCCTATATGGGAAGTTTCAAAACATACCATGTCATGATCGGACCATGGACATGGGTGTATTGAGGCAGAGGAGGAGTTTGCCAACAAAATAGGCGTGCAAAATACATAATCCAGTCTGGCATAACAGTCGTGGGGGTGGGAGTAGTGGGTGTATGCTTTTGTACCGACATTATGTGCTCTCCAAGAGTCAATTAGCTGAAATTTACCGAGAGAGCGGTTAATTGATTTGGAAAATGCTTTGGAGGAGGGGGCTATACTGCTCCTGTCAAGTGCAGGATGGGCTGCTAGATTAAAGTCACCTCCAATAATCATATGTGGTGAATTAAATTGGTCAAGGGTGTTAAAAAACTTGTTCAAAAAAGTGGAATGTGCGTTATTTGGGGCATACACAGAAGCCAAGGTAAGGGAGCGTCTATTTATACAACCTTTCAGGATGATGAAGCGACTGTCTACGTCTTTATAAACATCTGACAGCTCAAAAACAATCGAGTTACGGATGAATATGGCAACCCCTGTAGATTTGTTGGAAAATGTTGTGTAGTGAACTTGATTAAAGGATTTATCAAAATATTTAGGGTGGTTGATTGAAGAGAAGTGAGTCTCTTGTAGCAAAATGATATCGGCACCTAATCTTTTATAGTGTTTAAAAGCTTTCTTACGCTTGTGGGGCGAGTTGAAGCCCTGTACGTTGTGTGAGAATATCTTAAGACCCATTGTTAAATTTTGATGGTGAGCAAGGAGAGGAAAATAGGAGGGGTGACGGTCTAACAGGAGTTATCAAGTAGTCCATTGTGTGTATAAGCAATAGAGGATGATTAAGTGGTCGAGTAAGGAGATGAAAAGGAATATGGATAATAACTGTGTCCTGCCTATGCTTAAAAAAGTTCAAAGTGTGAGGATAATCTGTCATTGCTTCTGTCATGAGTAAACAAACCTTATGGAAGAGAGAAAATCTTTTGATTAACATGTTAATAATAGCCAAAAGGGCTAAAATCTGTTTGAAAAAAATAGTAGAAGAAAGGGGGCTTAGGGACAGGAGGACCCATAGCCACAGAATTACATACCGAGGACAATAAAGTCCTGAATCCATCTCTGGAACGCGACCAGTCATCCAAACAGAGAAGGCGGAGGATCACAGGGGTGGATTGGGGAACAAACTAGCGACGGTGGACACGTCAGGCATCTTGTAAGATTATGTAGGTGCACTGCAAAACATAACTTAGCATACGGTAAACATATACAAAACAACCAGGTAGAACAATAGTGTTATAGAAATATAAACGGGCACACTTAAATATTAAACAGTTCGTGAGAGATATCAGAACAGATTAAAGTAAAAGATCCCATGAGGGGGGGCGAAGAAGAAAAAAAAAAAAAAAAGAAGAAAAAAAAAAAAGGGGGGGGGGGGAACACATAAGGGGGGAAGTTTATCCCAAAACAACCATAGGTAAGATTGGTGGAGGATGGTCTCCAGGCAGTCACAATTGTGGGATTCAGCACCCTCAAAAATAAGCTATAGTGGTGAACATGTCCTATGTAGGGGAGGGTGCTTCACTGGATGTGGGAGGGCAGAGGAGAAAAAAAAAAAGGGGTTGAATAGAACTCCCTCACCCCTCCTTTTTGATTGTCCACTTTCTTCAGTAGCTAACTGGAACTAGACAAATGAGCCGTTGAAGAAATTTTGGATCAAGAAGTTTTGGGAAGAAAGAAAAGTCAAAACTGAATTCTGTAGGAGCCCCTACTGAAGATCTAGGAGAGTCCGGGAGCCAGATGATTATGGAAAGGATGCAACACTCTCAGGGGATCACGTTGTGGACGTCTGGATGAAGGGGTGGACCAAATAGGTGATGATCTGGGGGTAGAAGGAAGGTGACGAGGTGTAGATTGTTCAAGTAAACCTAGTTTAACGAGAAGATCTTTGCCTTCTATGATGTTGTACACCTTATAAGTAGAACCGTTGTGAATGATGGTAAGCTTGAAAGGGAAGCCCCAGCGGTATTTAATTCTAGCTGCTTGGAGGATATTGGTGACCTCTTTCATTCTACATCTCCGGTCAAGAGTGGCAGAAGAGATATCTGGGTAAATTTGCAACTTAATGCCATCAAGCTCTATATTTGGTGTGTTTCTGGAGGCTCTCATTATATCTTCTTTGGTGATGAAATATTTCATACACATTATAATGTCACGTGGTGGTTTATCTGGCGTAGGTTTGGGTCGTAGAGCTCTATGGATCCTGTCGCAAGCAAAGGCAGATAGGGGCTTATCAGGAACAAGGTTATGGAACAACTTGGTGATAGCTTGATTCAGATCAGTGATAGATTCCAGGATACCGCGTACCCTAATGTTATTTCTCCTGTTTCTGTTGTCTAAGTCCTCTATGTGGGCTTGCAAAAGGAGGTCATTATGGGCTAAAGAAAGTTCGTCGTGCTTGGTCTCGAGAATGTCTGTACGGCCTCCTATGCTGGCGATCTCCTGGGATAAGGCGCTGGTGGTTTTGTGCAATTCTGTTTCAAGCTTGCCAACCAGTTTTTCATAAATTGCTGACAGACTGTCATCCAAATCAGCTTTAGTAAGGGGGAGAGCTTGATCATTATTTCTTGAAGAAGTGGCGTGAACCTGTGAGGAGCCTTTGGAGGCTGCATGCGGAGTTGCTCCGTTGTGAGGCATTTTTATAGTATTAGTGGAGCGCTCTAAATTCAAGAGATAGTTAGTAAGAGAGTGTGGAGAGCGGGTCTTACACCCTTCTTTTCTTTTCTTTCCTGGCATGCACTGAGATGTTAGTCAGGGGTATTGAAGTATTTAGTGCAGGTGTTGGAGGAGAGATGACCTCTGAGTTCTAGCCTGGAAAGTCTGGTCAAAAATGGATCATAGCATCAGACCAGACACCGCGTCGCACCGAGCATGCGTCCCCAAATTAAAGCTTCTGATTAGATCATTTAATTAAACCATTGTCCAGGAAAGGTTAATGAAAGTCATGGGGGAGGGGTGATTGTTGGAAGTGGGTCCAGGGGATAGGTAAAGGGAGGAATTGAGGAGCTAGAATCAAGGCTGGTAAGTAGGGAGACTGCTGATGCAAAATGAAGTGTCTTTGAAGAACCCCCGGTATAGGGGAGTCACACACAGTCCCAGCGTTGTCCCAACACCTCTCCTCAGTGAAGCAGGGTCAGACCGGAGGGGCTCCAGGCGATGGGGCTATACACTTGCTGAGGCCCAGGAATAGCCAGTAGTCCGGGCCAAATTATGACAACTGGGTCTCTGTTGTTGTACAGATTCAAGGGGTAGGAGGTCTGGCTCACCTTATGCCCCAGGGGTATGTGCGGGAGAGGGATCACCCCAGAAGATGGCTGGAGAGGGGCCCCTGTCTCTGTGCTGATAGCTGCCCCCGAGAAATATAGGCCGATCAGGCCCCAAGATGGAGGGGGGTGGGTGGGGGAGCTGGACTCGCAACTGGCTTAAGTGCAGAAATGTAGCAGGAGTGGGGAGAGGATATGGGTGAGGGATTACACATGGAGGGTCACTGGTGGGTGGAAGTACTCCCCACTAAGGGGTATCGTACCTGAGACCAGGTCTGTGGAGTCACTCAGGGCCCAAGATGGCGGCGGGGCCTCCTCCACCACAATCCGTCCCAGGTCCGGGTCCGGGGTCTGCAGCAGGCTTTGGGAGACGGCGTGGGTGAGGGATCGCACCCGGAAGACCACCGGAGAGGGTAGGTAGCCTTGGTTTGTTGGTTGCCGCTCACGGGGTCCGGGATGGCGCGGCACCTAGGCCCCAAGATGGCGGCGGGCCCTCCGCAAGAACAGCCACCCACTAGCCTGTATCCGGGGATCGCCGGAGCGCGAGGGGATGGCGCGGGTGTTGTGTCACTCCCAATGGGTCTCCGGTGAGGGGATGTGGCCTCAGCTAGAGTCGGTGGTGTCCGAGGCCGAGGACGCGGCGCCGCGTAGGCCCCAAGATGGCGGCGGGATCTCCAGGAGATGAGCCTGCTCCGGCCGGAGCACCAATTTCAAAGTCGATCCGGTCTGAAATACCAGGTAGGGATCGACTGTAGGGCTGCCACCAAGAGCTGGATAAGAGTTGAGGGGGTTGTAGGGCAAAATAGGCCGCAGATGGGTAAGGATTGTTTAGGGCCAGCGGAGCTCCATAGAGAAACGTCCTTCCTTGCTCGCGTCCGGCCACGCCCCCGGATCTTATATATTTTTGATATACTTCCTTTAGTACTTTCTGTAGTACATAATTTTTTCTATGTCCGATAACTGATCCCCTGTTCTTATAGGTTGGGGTAGTTTTTGGATAAAGTGCTTTAGCTGTTGGTACCTCCAGTTATTTAGTGTTCTGAAATTCTCTTTTTTTTTTATTAAGTTCCTCTAATGTTAATAGGTGGCCTTGGTGCATTATATCTCTTAGCTGGGCCGTGTCTTTTTTAATCCAATTTCCCGCCACCTCAACTCTCCCTGGTGGGAAATAGTCATTATCCTTTAGTGAAATTAGTGGTGAATTGAACTTCATGCCCATTTTTTTTTGTGTTGTGTCCCATATTTTAAATGCATTTTTTGTTATTTCATGTGTGTCTATGTCTAAAGCCCTAAATTGTGAGGGGTTCCATATTACTTTATCCAATCTCACCTTTGTTAGTGCGTTCTCTACACTGACCCATCTTTTTTCTTTGATTGAACTAGCCAATTCCACTACTCTCGACAGGATTATTGCATCATAGTATTTTTTTATATCTGGGGCGGCTAGTCCGCCCTTATTTTTTGTTCGTTTTAGAGTCTGAAATGAAATCCTATGTTTTTTATTTCCCCATATATAATTCATGATCACATTTTTCAGGGTTCGGAACACTTGTTTTGGGAGTTTGATGGGGATCATCTGCATCTTATATAGAATCTTAGGTACCAGTACCATTTTACAGACGTTTATTCGTCCTAACCATGAAATTGGTCTGTTTTTTATTCTGGAAATTTCCTTCTTAATTTCCTCTAACAAAGAGATATAATTAGTTTCATAGATTTTTTTCCTTGTATTTGCTAAATAGATGCCGAGATATTTGAGTTCTTTCACCCAAGGGAATTTATATACCCATTTTAAGATTTGTACATCTTTTTTGGGTACGTTTACGTTGAGTATTTCAGTTTTATTGATGTTAAATTAAACATTTTAAATTAGAGATCTCCCCATATTGTCTACATACTGTACATCTAATAAATTTGGGATTCAGGTTTTAGGATTAGTTATATAAAAGAGCACGTCGTCCGCAAATGCCGATAGTTTATGCTCATCTTCACCTATCTTAATTCCTTCTATTTTCTGATAATTCCGTATTTTTGATAATAGATGCCGATATATTTGAGTTCTTTCACCCAAGGGAATTTATATACCGATTTTAAGATTTGTACATCTTTTTTGGGTACGTTTACGTTGAGTATTTCAGTTTTATTGATGTTAAATTAAAAATTTTAAATTAGAGATCTCCCCATATTGTCTACATACATCTAATAAATTTGGGATTGAGGTTTTAGGATTAGTTATATAAAAGAGCACTTCGTCCGCAAATGCCGATAGTTTATGCTCATCTTCACCTATCTTAATTCCTTCTATTTTCTGATAATTCCGTATTTTTGATAATTCCGTATTTTTGATAAAAGGGGTTCCATAGACGAATAAAAGCGGTGAAAGGGGGCACCCCTGTCTAGTACCGTTCTTCATTGTAAAAAGGCTAGACAGGTCCCCATTAATTTTTATCCTGGCCGTTGGGGCTTGGTATAGGGCTCCGATCCATTCCAACATCCTCTTCCCGAAACCCAGAGTTTCCAGGGATTGTAACATGAGTCCCCAGTCTACCCTGTCGAACGCTTTTTCAGCGTCAATCGACAGGAGTAGACTGGGGCACCCACTTCTCTTCATTTTATGAAGCAGGAGAAGGGCCCTTACCCCATTATCTCTCCCCTCTCTTCCTTGAATGAATCCTGTCTGGTCGGGGTGGATCAGCTTCGCCATCTCTGAGTTTACTCTCTCGGCCAGTAGCTTTGCAAACAATTTTAAGTCTGTGTTCAACAGAGCTATTGGCCAATAGCTCGAACACACCTTAGCATCTTTACCCTCCTTTGGAATTAGGGTGATAGTTGCCTCAGCGGCTTCTCTGCTTAGGGTACAATCCTCCCCTATGCCATTAAAATATTTGCATAGTCGTGGTACCAGTATCTCTTTACATTTTTTATAATATAATGAGGTGAGACCATCTGGGCCTGGGCTCTTCCCTGATGCTGTATTTGTTAAAGCTATTTGTACTTCATTTTCAGTGAATGGTCTATCCATTACTACCGCATCTGTTGGGTTGACTGTGGATAGACCTGCTTCTTGTAGAAAATCTAGAGTTTTATTTTTTTCTCCCCTTTTTCCCATTTTTTCTGTTTCACCGCATATAAGTCCTCATAGTAAGCACGGAAAGTTTCAGCTATATCTTTTGTTGTATATACCACCTCACCTTGCTTGTTTTTAATTTTGTCGATATAGTTCCTGACTTTCTTTTTCTGTACCATTCTAGCCAAGTGTTTGCTAATTTTATTGCCCCCCATGTATCTTTCTTTAGCGATTATCTGGAATTCTCTTTTTGTTTCTTGAAATAAAAGTGTTTTCAATTCATTTCGTTTATTGACTAATTCCTGGTATATTTCTTGTTGCTTTTCATCTCTTTTATGTTCTTGTTCTAATTTAAATATCTCAGCAATCACTTTATTCTTTAGGAGACTTTTCTCTTTTTTTTTTTTTTTCTCGCTCCTTCTGATATAAAAAAAATACCTCTAATCAGGGCCTTGTGTGCATCCCATAAAGTAGCTTTCGATATTTCGTTTGTATCATTTATTTTAAAGTATTCCTCTAGCTCCTTTTTAATTCTAGTTAAACTTGTATTGTCTGCTACTAGTTCCTCATTAAGTCTCCCAAGTATTTGGGGTAGCTTCTGATTTCCAGCAATATTTAAGCAGATACATATTGGGGCATGATCCGATATAGTCATAGGTTCTATTTTTGCCTCAATTAATTTTTCCAATAGGCAGTGATCGACGAGGAAATAATCAATGCAGGAATAACATCTGTATACCGGGGAATAAAAGGTGTAATCTCGTGTCCCTGGATTTAGGACTCTCCATGCATCTACTAGTTGACTTCTGTGTAGGCTGTGTTCTTTAGCTTTATTAGCTGGGAGCTATTTGTCCCACCCGTCCTGGTAGTCTTATCTACCGTTGGGTCTATGCAAAGATTCAAATCCCCACCTAAGATGATCCTACCTTTTTTAAAGTCTCTCAACTTTCCCAGGGTTTCTATTAGGTATTTTATCTGTTGTGTGTTGGGGGAGTAAATGTTTACTAGGGTACATTCCATCCCTTCTAATTTCCCTTTTAGGAAGAGAAATCTCCCCTCGGGATCCGTTAGTCTTTCAGTCAACTGGAATCTTACCCCCTTGGCTATCCCAATAGCTACGCCCCTTGCATGTTTTGATACAGTATCCCCGTAGAACCATATAGGTAAATCTGTCGAATACAACCTGATATTGGATTCTAAGGTGAGGTGTGTTTCTTGTATAAATGCTATGTCAGTTTTAACTCTTTTCAATTCTTTCAGTACTCTATGCCTCTTGGCAGGGCTATTAAGGCCTTTTACATTATATGATACACATTTTATTATCGGCATCCTATCTTATTTTGCCCCTTTAGCTTAAATTCCGGGTTTGCCCTCCATATTTCTTTTTTCAATTTAGGTGAGGTGGGTCCCCCCCTTCCCCTCCCGTTTCCATCCCCCTCTCCCCCATTCCCCCCTCCCCCCCTCTGCCTCTCACCCCCCCTCCCCTGTCCCCCTCCCCCCATTGGCCAACTATAGGCCTTTGAACCAATGGTCTACCCTTGGTTCAGTTTCCCCAAGGTGGGACCTATTTTACAGCTCCCCCATCCAAAAAAGAGTGGGGGAAAAAGAGAACTAGATACTTCTCTGGGATAGCGGGGATACCTTAATAATTCAATTCTCCTCACTCTCCTCTCAGAATCTCCCCTCAGCCCCCCCCCCCCCCCGTAAGGCCTATCCAGGCAGGTCTGGGATCTGAAGTTCCAACCTATTACAGAATTCTTTTAACTCCTCCGGGAATCGTAATGTTGCTGATTTCCCCTCTTTTATCCCTACTAAACACGCCGGGAACCTCCAGTTGTACTTAATTTTCTTGGCTATTAGTTGTACCAATAAGGGCTTTAATAATCGCCGCCTAGCGAGGGTCTCTGAGGCCAGATCCGCAAAGATCTGTAAGGTGGACCCTTCATAAATGAGGGGGGGATGGCCTCTCAGTTTCTTCCAAATTTCATCTTTCTCTTCAAAGGATAAGAACCTCACTATGATATCCCTAGGCCGTTCTCTGTCCGTTCTTTTAAATCTCCCTACCCCGATGGACTCTCTCTAACCTAATTGGGTCTTCAGATGTTTTCCCCAGTATTGGATTCAGTATTGTTCATATTGTTTTCTTCAGGTCTTCCCCCTCTTCTTCTGGGACTGATCTAATTCTCAGATTTTGTCTCCTTGATCTGTTTTCTTGGTCTTCCAGTTTATAGAGTATATTCCTCTGTTGTAACTGCAGCTGGGCCATTTGTTCTTTTAGAGAGTTTAACTCCTGTTCTTGTTTCTCCGATTGTTCTTCTATTGCCTCCACTCGGGTGAGAAGATGCCCAAAGTCCGTTCTTAAATTTTGTATTTCTCCCTTAATCGTGTTCTCAAGTCGCAGCAGCATCCTTTCCATATCCCCTTTGGTAGGAATTCCTTCTTCGGGTCTCTGTTCCTCCATTCTATCTGGTACGGCATCCATCCCACTGATCCCTTCCTCTCTAGAGTCCTCTAATATTCCTCCTTGATTTGGGCTCAGGGATTTCTTATCATCTATCTTCTTGTCTGTTTTGGCTGATAGCGACTTTGGTGAGCCTACGTTTTTTGGGCTATCTCCTCTGGACATATATAATTTAATAGAACTTGTAACCGCTGGTCCCACATGTATTTTTGGGGTTCCTCCTTTTGTTGATCTACTTGACATCCTGGACATAGTATCCTTCACTTTTCTGATTCTTTTCCCCAGTTTGGCAGCCTGTTATCCTCCCTTCTCTTCAGCTTCAAAGTCTTACTATTTTATTTTTATTTTTTGATTTTTAAACCCCAGTGCTTTCTTGGGCTACGTGCGCCAGCCCCTCCGGCCAATATAATTTGACCCGGGGGGGGGTAGCTCAAAAAGAGAAAAAGAAAAATCCAATAGTTTTCCCTGGGCGGGGTCTCCCTGTCTCTCCCTTCCCCCAGGTCGTCTGTCTGTCAGTTGCCCAGCCTGTAATGCGGTGGTTCGCTTCTAGGATATGTGGATTTTTTAACACTTTCTAGGGATCTGCATATTGTGACCTACAGAATGCAGGTTTATCTGCTGTGTATAGAGTTCTTTTATTTAATGGAGAAACTTTATCAACCCTCCTAATCCACAGGTAGCAGAGAGAATGCTGAAAGTAAGAGAAAAACAAAGCAAGATGGTTCCCCAATTAGGGATCGCGGTTCATTATGAGTTGGGCTCTGAAATTACATCATTACAACCCTCGGCTCAGTACAGGCTCTCAGTCTGATTTACTGCAGTTTAAACATGCTTCAGTGAGGAGGCTTCTCCCTCCAGGACTTTAGCAATAAAAGGGGTCCTAAGACCACATACCATGCTGTACACAGGAGAAAATCATATGCCTCAAGATACCTCAGTATGCCTCATGATGTATAGTCCTAGCATGTTATAGTAATACAAAAAAAAAAGTCCTTGTCAGAGACACCCTTTATATATCTTCTGTGTAAGTAATTTAATCTGTGAAAAAAGTGCAGCGCCAATTAAACCGAGGTATCCCACGGTAGGAATGCCCAACACAAATAAGTGATGAATCTAAATAAGTAAAAAACCGGTTATGTGGGAGTGTCAGTCCCCACCGGAAAAAAAAACTATTCACAATAGGTAATATATACCAAAATAACAATATTGTCAATATTACAAACAATGTGCAAACCTAATAGTGAAAATAGACTACTCCAGTGTTAGATTGTGAATAACCATAATCTACTAAACAGTCCAAATACAAAAATATATATATATAAAAATATATATATATCTAAAATAATAATATTGTCCTCTGTTGGATAACACTACAGCATCTGAGGGTTGTGTGTATCTTATTCCAATTGGAACCAGAAGGGGACTCTTAGTACTGGTCAGTATCATACACTTCTTCTAAAACTCCACATTCCTGTAAGACTCCACATTCCTGTATAGCAGGTGTAAGGTAAAATTGGAATGGCTACGCTTACCGACTGCTGTAGACCCACAACTCACCATACGGTGGGGGGTCCCTTGAGCTTGAATGGGCTGGATACCCGGTCACTGTACCAGTGCAGATCTTCCTGTGGATGATCCAGGGGTCGCCAGGGTGTTCAATAAAGATGAATCCTCAAAATGAATCCTCGCAAGGAAACAGCCAAAGTTTTCAATATAGTTGAATCCTTATTTGTAAATTTGCTCCAACATCAGCCGTGTCCATGCAAATGCTGCCTCTCAATAGACATCAAAGGGATTGGCTGCATGGGGATGCACAGGCCGGTCAGAGGATAGCTGAGTACACACGATCGCTCTTAGTTTCTCAGTGTGTGCGCATCCCTGCTCCACAGGAAGATCTGCACTGGTACAGTGACCGGGTATCCAGCCCATTCAAGCTCAAGGGACCCCCCACCGTATGGTGAGTTGTGGGTCTACAGCAGTCGGTAAGCGTAGCCATTCCAATTTTACCTTACACCTGCTATACAGGAATGTGGAGTCTTACAGGAATGTGGAGTTTTAGAAGAAGTGTATGATACTGACCAGTACTAAGAGTCCCCTTCTGGTTCCAATTGGAATAAGATACACACAACCCTCAGATGCTGTAGTGTTATCCAACAGAGGACAATATTATTATTTTAGATATATATATATTTTTATATATATCTATTTTTGTATTTGGACTGTTTAGTAGATTATGGTTATTCACAATCTAACACTGGAGTAGTCTATTTTCACTATTAGGTTTGCACATTGTTTGTAATATTGACAATATTGTTATTTTGGTATATATCACCTATTGTGAATAGTTTTTTTTCCGGTGGGGACTGACACTCCCACATAACCGTTTTTTTACTTATTTAGATTCATCACTTATTTGTGTTGGGCATTCCTACCGTGGGATACCTCGGTTTAATTGGCGCTGCACTTTTTTCACATTTTCACTTACAATATTTTCCATTGTTGTGTTGGCTGCCTCACCCTCTCTTTGTCACTAATTTTTACGTATTTTACTAACACTATTGTATGTCACATACTTATTTTTACTTTGGATTAGCGCAATATATTTTTCATTTAATAAGTAATTTAATCACCATACCTTCTGCCGCTGACCTAGGCTCCCCGGCACTTTGTGATTTTTATATTACCTGCTCCTCCCGAGGGGGTAACTTCTTCATCGGCGTCCTGCAGCCTGGCGCTCAAATGACTGATATTCACCTTTGTTTGTGGGGATGCGGGGCCAATAATTTAAGGTAGAGGCTTCAGGGGTGAGGGTGTGGGAGATTTATTCCCCAGCTTCATGCTGTGCTCCCGGGTGCCGGAGCTGACATCCAGGCCGTTTCGCTGGGGCTTACGATCCGGTAACGGCTGCAGTGGTATCCCGGTCGGATGGCATGGACAGCAGCCGCCGCTTCTCCTCGCATCACCCGTGGGCTTGCGCTCTCCAAGGATGCGGCGTCTCCTCCATCCTCGCTCCCCAGCGTTCAGCGTTCCTCGGTCCCTCCCACCTTGAGGCGCGTCCCAAGGCTGGGTCTTAAAGAGAAATGTACAGGTACGTGCTTGTGCCCAGCCGTGCCATTCTGCCAACGTATATCAGCGTGAAGGGGTCCATAGGTGGTTAAATACTGGCGAAAAAACTGAGGTATTCTCCATTTCGGAGGGGGTTATATAGGGGAGGAACTAAATTTTAATTGGGCTTTGTCAGTGTCCAATCACCTGTAACCCATTAAGTAATTAAGGCTCTGTGTCCCGTGATGTATGATCAAGAAATTTTGCTTTTTGGTCCACATTTGGAGAGGAGTCAACAAGACATATAATGAAAGGTACACCATTCCTACTGTGAAACACAGAGGTGGATTGCTGATGTTTTGATGATGTGTGAGCTAAAAAGGCACAGGAAGTTTGGTCAAAATTGATTGCAAAATGAATGCGGTATGTTATCAAAAAATACTGGGGCAATATTTGCATTCATCAGCCAGGATGCTGCACATGGAACGTACTTGGACATTCCAACGTGATGATCCAAAACACAGGCCAAGTCTACCTGTCATTGGCTGCAGCAGAATAAAGTGAAGGTTCTGGAGTGGCCATCTCAGTCTCCTGACCTCAATATCATTGAGCCACTCTGGGAAGAGCTCAAACGTGCAGTTCATGCAAGACAGCCCAAGAATTTCCAGCAACTACAGGCTTTTTGCCAAGAGGAATGGGCAGTTTTACCATCTGTAAAGATTATAGAGCCTCATCCACAAATACCACAAATTACTTCAAGCTGTCATTGATGTTAAAGGGGGCAAACATGATATTAAGAACTGGGGTATGTAAACTTTTGATCAGGGTCATTTGGGTAGTTTCTGTTGTGATTATGATTTAAAAAAGTGTAAGCACTCTTTTTATAAGATCGATAATAAATGGTTTCAGCCAAACACTAACCATGAGTGGAATAAAGGTGTTTGTGTTGTTATTCATATTCTCTGAAAATGGACAAAAAAAATCATAAATTCTGCCAGGGTATGTACATTTATGAGCACAACTGTATATGGACTATATTTATATTAATTTTATATTTTTTATCATAGGGACACAGCACGACTTGTTGGGTGTGTAAATACTTACCGGTATTTAAGTGTTGTTGTTTCATTAGCGCCATTATTTACCTTTCAATTTATTTTTGGTAGATCTGGTTTATTTTTTTCTTTAAAGTGGCCGCTCTATTCTCGGGGTTTCATTTTATTTGCTCTGTGGCGCTATGATAAGATTTTAGGTAGCGACTTGTTGAGAGATCTTATTGTGCATGCTTAGTTTAACCACTTGCGGATGGCCCTCCGTAGATATACTGCAGCAGGGCAGTGGCTCTGTGCCAGATTACGTAACACTTCCGGGTCTGGGGCGTACACACGTGCCGATGGCGACACTCTCCCGCAGGCAAATGACGATCATTTAGCACAGAGGAAGAATGGTGATCTGCCTACATAAACAAGGCAGATCATGGTTCTGTCATGTAGGGAGACATGAATCCTGTGTTCCTGCAAACAGGGACATTTATCCATATCTCGACCTTGTAAAAGAACCTCCCACAGTATTCAAACATACTAGCTAAGCACACAGTTAACCCTTTAATTGCCTCTGTTTAACCCCTTCCTAGCCAGTGACAGTGCACATTTTTCGCACTGATCATGTATTAGTGTCACGGGTCCCCAAAATGTGTCAGTGTCATTTAGTGTTTGACTGTCCACAATATTGCAGTCCTATTATAAGTCGCTGATCGCCACCATCACTAGTTAAAAAAATTAAAATCCTGACTGTAATGCCGCATACAGACGATAATTTTTCGGCATAAAAAAAAATAAAGTTTTTAAAAAATGTCATTTAAAATGATCGTGTGTGGGCTTCACATAATTTTTCGGGTTCTGAAAAACAACATATTTTTTTTTTCCGAACATGCTGCATTTTTTAATGGCTAAAACGACGTTAACAAATCGTGCATGCTCAGAAGTAAGTTATGAGATGGGAGCGCTCGTTCTGGTAAAACTACCATTCGTAATGGAGTAAGCACATTCATCACGCTGTAACAGACAGAAAAGCGCGAATTGTCTTTTACAAGGAAATCAGCTAAAGCAGCCCCAAGGGTGGCGTCATCCACATTGAATGCAACGGCGGATCCAGGGGGGGGGGGGGCAACAGGGTAATTGCCCCCCGAGACAATCATGTCACATTGGCTTTTAATTTTTTTATTTTTTTAAACATTTTTTTAACTGCTTTGCCGTGCCTGCAGCTGCCGAGTCTCTCACTCTCTCTCTCTCTCTCATCACCAGGGCCAGTAGGCTGCCTGTCCTGAGGCTGCTTTGAGCTGTAGCTGACTGCAGCGCTTCCCCTCTCTCTTGTGTGTCACATATACTCCGGCATCTCTGGCTGTGTGTGAGAGCTGGATCTGTGTTCGGCTGTGCTGCCTGTGCTAGACCTGCTTGTGTGATAGTAGATGGAACACTGATTGAATCAGTGTTTTGTCTATCACACAATCCCGTCTAGGCCGTAAGGTGACCAGATTTTTAAAATGAAATCCGGGGACATATTTTTTTTTACTAGTAATGGCAGCGATCAGCGACTCTCTGCCCATCGCCGCAGCCGCCCGCCTCACAGCCTGTCGAGTTTTACTCTCCGGGCCCCGCCTACTACTGGGTGGGGTGTGGAGGAAGATCCCTCCACCAGGGAAGGCAAGGAGATAAGCAGGCAGCAGGCCGGGACTTGAGTCAAGGCAGAAGAACATGTGAACGGAGCTGAATGGAAACTAAAGAAATATTCCCTCCACTCCAACCAGCACATGATCATCAAAAAGGGGCACAGGTAATGGAAAAAAATACACCCCCTAAGCTAGTAGGAGCGGCGGAGCGGGGGGGGGGTGTAATTTAGAATTATTATTTTTTTAATTCTGCACTGAATGTCTTTGAAATTGCCCCAGCCCCTGTTCAAATGCAATCCGGGGACAAAACTGGGGACAGACTTGGTCTGGGGACAGTGTCCTCAATATGGGGACTGCCCCCTGAAACCGGGGATGTCTGGTCACCCTAGTCTAGGGGGACCTTGCTAGAGCACACTGCCCTGCCGAACACAGACCTACAGCTCCTGTTTGTTCCATAACACATGTCGGAAGAGGAGATACCTGCTGTGTGTGATCGAGGCAATGCCATGGTAAGTGCCATGCACAGTGTGGCTGCATTAATAGAAGAAAGGTAGAGTTAGTGGTCAGGAGTCCTCCTTAATATATGGCACCTCATCCCCAAAGTGAAAAATGGGAAAGTGTTGGAAAAAAAGGGATTATGACGGTGCCCAGAAAAAAAAGGATTTTAAGTTTAATAGAAACCAAAAAATACTGCATCAATATGGAATACAAAATGATTTTTATTTTTATTTTTTCAATCAAAAAAGCTTTTATTGGAGCAAAACAATAGCCCAGAGGGCACACATACAGCGTACAGGTACAGCATATGACCAGTGATCCCGGATATAGTATATGTACAAGTGTGGCAGCAGTGGGTAACATGAAACAGGTGACATAGGATACAACCACATGTGAACCTAATTACCCCAGAATGTAAGCACAGCACAGCAGGGTTAGTTATCAGTCCACCTGCACCCCTCCCAGACTCCCATTTCCACTCGTGAGGCCGTGAACCCCCTGAGCTCATCTGTATGCAGGTTGCAGGTGACTCCAGCCATTTTCCCCAGACTTTTTTATATTTGGCCAGGCAGCCCCTGTGCGAATAGATCAGTTTCTTATACGGCAGTACGCTGTTGACCTCCGCCATCCAGTGTGACAGCTCTGGGGGTTCCAATCGCATCCACACCCACGCTATTACCTTTCGGGCTACAAAAACTGTCTCGTGCAAGAATACTTGAAGGAATTTATTGATGCCAACATCCGGGAAGATACCCAGCAGGCACGGTTTAGGCTGTAGAGTAATAGGGGACCCCATTTTGTCATGGAGGAATTTCACCACCTGTTCCCAGAAGGCCTGGATCTTAGCGCACTGCCAGATTAAATGGAAGAAGGTGCCCGTATTGCAGTTACACATTGGGCACGTGGCTGTGGAGTCCCTCCTGTACCTGGAGATCCTGAGGGGCGTAAGATACGCTCTATTTATAATGAAGGTTTGTGTAAGGCGGTCTGACAATTTTGGGGATACTAGTTTACAAGCATCGAGAGCATCGAGAGCGTCACTCCAGTCGTCGTCTTCTAGTGGGCCCACCTGGGCTTTAGGGCGTAAGCAGACACTGTTGCTGTCGGGAGTGTGATCATGGTGTGGAATTGAGTGATTCGTTTTTTGGGATCGGGGCACTTGACTGCTGCCATGAGGGGGTTATCGGCTAAGGCCAGGTCGTCCTGGGGGAACTGTGCTTGAAAGGCATGTCGTAGTTGGGCGTACCGGAATAACATGTGGTCAGGTAGATTGTATTCAGTCTGTAACACGTCAAAGGGCTTTAGTCTCCCGCGTCTGGTAACATGGGACAAGTAGTATATTCCTCTGGTGCTCCACACCTCAATATCTCGGATGCGCTCCAGCTCCGGCAGGGCAGGGTTGTGCCACAGGGAGGTGTAGCCGTGCAGGGGCGAAATACCCAGCCTGTCCGAAACCACGCTCCATATCCTCCTGTAGTGATACAACAGGGAGTGGCATCCCCCCACCATCCCTACCCCCCCTGCTATTGTCACCAAGGGGTCGCCTATTGACTGGGTCCATGCAGGGCAAAGGAATCTAGTCCTGTCCACCTTGTCCACGTGAACCAGTTGTGATAGCTGGGCAGCCAAATAATACGCATTAAAGTCAGGTAGCGCCAGACCAGCTAGGTCGGTTGGGTTTTTTAGTCTGTGCCAGGGGAGTTTGTGCCTTGCGGTGCCCCACACAAATGGCTTGAGAAGGGTTTCCATAAGCCTGAAGCACCTGAGTACCAGATACACCGGTGAATGCCACACCATGTAGAGAACCTTAGGCAGCAGGACCATCTTGATTAAATTTATGCGGCCCGTGACTCCCAATGGGAGTCGGGCCCAAGCCTGAGTTCTCAGCTTCAGCATATCGTACAGCGGTGTGACATTCAGTGACAGTAATACAGCAGAAAGGAACATAGTACTTAGCTCAGTCAGTCTTGTCGCTCTTGTCGCTCCAGCCAGGCCAGCACCTCCTCCGGGTCTTCAAAGAAGTGAGCTCTGTCTTCACCCTCCACTCGCAAACGGGCCGGGAATAGCATGGCATACTTTATGTGCTTGACCCGGAGACGCCGCTTGGCCTCCATGAAGGTCTTCCTCCTGCGCTGAACCTCAGCCGAGAAGTCTGGAAAAGCGGCCACCATCTTGTTGCCATACGGGATGTTACCCCTTTCCCTGCTCAACCGAAGGATGGCGTCCCTGTCCCTGTAGTTCAGGAATTTGGCTATGAACGTGCGGGGGGGTGCCCCGGGCGGCGGCGGCTTGCCTGTCATGCGGTGAGCGCGCTCCACAGCGAACATGGGGGAGAAGGCCTCTCTGCCATAAGTATCCCAGAGCAGCTTTTCCAGAAAGTCCTGGGGATCTCTCCCCTTCACCCCCTCAGGCAGGCCGACAAACCTTAAGTTACACCTGCGACTTCTTTTCTCGAGGTCGTCGTGTTTCTGCAGGAGCTGGTTAATCTGCAGCTGCATGGCCTCCGTGGATTGCTGGATAGGGGGGAGGGAGTTCCGGACACCCGCTCCCTCAGCTTCTGCATGTCCTGGCGCACCAACGATATGTCCACCTTCACCTCCTCTATCTTTGCTGTGAGTGTGGTTTGACAAGCTGCCACAGCGTCTCGGCAGGAGGTGATAGCCAGGAGCACCTTGGCTATGTCTGCTCCGACCGCTGCTTCCCCCGCCCTCGTGGCTCCGCCATCTTGCGCTGGGGGGTCCTTCTCCTGACGGAGATATTGGTCTATTTTCGAGCCTGCCGACTTGTTCGCCTTAGGTGGGGCCATGCCCGCTGAGTAGTCCGGGGTCTGCTGAACCGATTTGGCGTGAAAAGCCATGAGTGTATCCGCAGGATAGAGTAGTTAGGATAAACGGCCGGCGGAGCTCAGCAAGCTAGCGTCCTATCCAATGCCGCTCCAGGCCACGCCCCCTGATTTTTATTATTTACATTACACAATGTCATTATTAAAACAAGGTCATAAAGGTCAAAAGGGAAACAGTAAAAACACAGTTGGGAGTACTAGTTGGAGTTTAAAGCAATTGATCCTGGCAACCCTACTAGTTTCGCCGGGTGTGGCTTCTTCAGGGGATTTGTAGCTGGATTGTTTTGGTTATGGAAACGCTAGTAAAACAAATTATGCACAAAGATTTTTAGTTAAGACAGAGGATTCAATAATTACAATATCATTATAACCAAACAATAGTTCATGCATTGATTAACATTGTTATAGGTGTGGTTAGGATCTGTGGCGGGGCACATACAACCCAGGTCCCAGAACAACTCCAGAGAACAGACAGGGATTCAATGGAAAAGGAAAACCAGCTCAGTGACTGGCATAATTGGTTGTGCGCATGTGTAAAAAGCACAGGTGCAGGCAAATCAAATAAAAAACAGAAATAACCCCTTGTTGAAAGGGAAGACAAAGAAAGATAACCTACCCGAATGGTGAACCTGCTTACATGTAGATGGACCTCGAATGGGTTAACGGTTTCCAAGAGGACAAAGGAACCCCCCACACAGGTAGCAACTTGGATAGAAAAAGACGGAGCTAGTGTTTACCAATATAAAAAAGTATTTTAGTTCAAAAGGGGATATATGTGGTATGTGTAACAAGATAAACATATCACAGAACAGGGTGGGGGGGGAAATATAATAACGCCTACCTTCAAAGAGTCAATACTAAGGCTGGGATGGAAGATGCATGAATGTCCCTCCAAATCAGTCAGTCTAGTAGTAAAGATATTATGCAATAAATGTAGCAATAACCATCATTGGGTAAATAAACTTCTAAAGGCTGGGTGCGCGGTGCCAAAGGCACACAACATATGAAGAGTCCAGCAATTAAATATGGAAATCAGGACGACACTGTAAACAATGTGTGAGGAAAAGCAGCATGAAAACAGTGGAGTGTCTATTAAAGAAAGCTGAACAGATTGTAGGGAACTTACAGCAGCAATCCTCATCTGGTAGACCGCCTTCCACAAGACTAGATGAGGGATGCCTAATGACATACAGCATGAAAGAATCCAATAATTGGGAATGAAGATCAAGGGGGCACTAGGAACAGTGGGTGAAAAACAGAGCAGCGTAAAGACAGAGAAGTGTCTCTGAAAAAAACGAGCAGATTATAAATACATAACTGGGAAGAAAAGGGGAGCTTTCTTTGTTACCTTGATGGTGCCAAGTAAAAAATGAGTGAAATGGAAAATCACAACGAAACATTTTTAGTTTTTAGTAATGTTTGACAGGTCAAAAGTTAATGATATTTTCGTTATAATCTCTTATGTGATATATATGCAAATTGAGATTGTTCCATCATTAACTTTTGACCTGTCAAACAATACTAAAAACTAAAAATGTTTCGCTGTGATTTTCCATTTCACTCATTTTTTGTGTGGCCCGGATCTGTGGCGGGGCTAGACCTGCCCATCGGAAATATTGCCCATTATTGGGAATGGGCTTTCTCCCAAATATGGTCCCTTCATCCAGCCTATAGCTCAGTTCCTCCCCCCCCCCCCCAGCCCGCTCAGCACCCCTTGTTGCATCCTGCTACATCTGGGTGTCCCCTCTGTTCATATACTTTTATCTATATATACTGTATATATATATATATATATATATATATATATATATAAATATATATATTTAATTTTGTGTCAATTAATAATATTACATTAATAAGTTACCTTTTTCTATTATTTATTATAATCTAGATAACCCCTTCCCCTTCTTTTTATTAATTTTTCTTTTACTTTTGTTTTTTATTTCCCATTACAGATATCCCTGTGCGAACTATGTGTTTCACTGATAAGAATCTTTCTCCTTTCTCCCCTGTGCTATGGTTCGGTGCCCTTTTTATTTTATTATATTATTATTTTATCTGCGCCGCATACATAGTTCCCCTTATCTTACAAGGAGATGCGAGATTTGCTGTATATTTTGAGGCAGCACTTTGTCCACCACATATACTTTGAGGCAGCACTTTGTCCATCGCATCTCTAATGCGTGCGCCGACTTCCCTTTTCTCTTTCCTTCTCTCTCTCCACACTGTTGGATATACTGTAGGTGCACTGCCCCGACGGGTGGATGGGTTGCGCTTTCTCGATCGCGCCCCTCCCTCCCCTGTTTGGAGCAGCGCCTGCTGTTCATTGTATCAGCGACGCACGTGCCGACCCTCCTCCCACTCCTTGCACCACGTGACTGAGCGCCAGTCGATGACGTCATGGCGCTCTCTCACACTGCGATGCATGCTGGGATTTGTAGGCGGCATGTGCAGCCGCTGTGGCGTCTGTGTGATGCAAGGCTAGCTAATTTGGATAGCTATTTATAGCCCTGACAGCCCCAACATCAGTCCTGCTTGCTAGGACTGTTATCCTTTTACTTGGCACCATCAAGGTAACAAAGAAAGCTCACCTTTTCTTCCCAGTTATGTATTTATAATCTGCTCGTTTTTTTCAGAGACACTTCTCTGTCTTTACGCTGCTCTGTTTTTCACCCACTGTTCCCAGTGCCCCCTTGATCTTCATCCCCAATTATTGGATCCTTTCATGCTGTATGTCATTAGGCATCCCTCATCTAGTCTTGTGGAAGGCAGTCTACCAGATGAGGATTGCTGCTGTAAGTTCCCTACAATCTGTTCAGCTTTCTTTACTAGACACTCCACTGTTTTCATGCTGCTTTTCCTCACACATTGTTTACAGTGTCCTCCTGATTTCCATATTTAATTGCCGGACTCTTCATATGTTGTGTTCCTCTGGCACCGCGCACCCAGCCTTTGGAAGTTTATTTACCCAATGAGGGTTATCGCTACATTTATTGCATAACATCTTTACTAGACTGACTGATTTGGAGGGACATTCATGCATCTTCCATCCCAGCCTTAGTATTGACTCTTTGAAGGTAGGCGTTATTATATTCCCCACCCTGTTCTGTGATACATCTGTGATATGTTTATCTTGTTACACATACCACATATATCCCCTTTTGAACTAAAATACTTTTTTATATTGGTAAACACTAGCTCCGTCTTTTTCTATCCAAGTTGCTACCTGTGTGGGGGGTTCCTTTGTCCTCTTGGAAACCGTTAACCCATTCGAGGTCCATCTACATGTGAGCAGGTTCACCATCCGGGTAGGTTATCTTTCTTTGCCTTCCCTTTCAACAAGGGGTTATTTCTGGTTTTTATTTGATTTGCCTGCACCTGTGCTTTTTACACATGCGCACAACCAATTATGCCAGTCACTGAGCTGGTTTTCCTTTTCCATTGGATCTCTGTCTGTTCTCTGGAGTTGTTCTGGGACCTGGGTTGTATGTGCCCCGCCGCAGATCCTATCCACACCTATAACAATGTTAATTAATGCATGAACTATTGTTTGGTTATAATGATATTGTAATTATTGAATCCTCTGTCTTAACTAAAAATCTTTGTGCATAATTTGTTTTACTAGAGTTTCCATAACCGAAACGATCCAGCTACATACCCCTGAAGAAGCCACACCCGGCAAAACTAGTAGGGTTGCCAGGATCAATTGCTTTAAACTCCAACTAGTACTCCCAACTGTGTTTTTACTGTTTCCCTTTTGACCTTTATGACCTTGTTTTTATAATGACATTGTGTAATGTAAATAATAAAAATCATTTTGTATTCCATATTGATGCAGTATTTTTTGGTTTCTATTAAACTTAAAATCCTTTTTTCTGGGCACCGTCATAATCCCTTTTTTCAACACTTTCCCGGCTGCATTAATAGACACAAGTGGGACTGCATTCATAGACACAAGTGGGACTGCATTCATAGACACAAGTGGGACTGCATTTATATACAAAAGTGGGACTGCATATATATATACAAAAGTGGGACTGCATATATATACAAAAGTGGGACTGCATTCATATGTACAGTGAGACTACAATGATGGGCACTGATGAGGCTGCATTGATCTCTTGTACCATGTCTGCAGTCTCTGACCATCTCTTGTACCATGTCTGCAGTCTCTGACCATCTCTTGTACCATGTCTGCAGTCCCTGACAATCGTCTACAAACTATGGGATAGATTTATGGCATTTATATTTAAATATTTTTTACTAGTAATGGCGGCGATCATTGATTTTTTAGCGGTACTGCAACATTGCAGCGGACACATCGGACACCTAATTGAGTTCTGTAAGCAACACCTTATTTTCTGGCAGTGCCCCTCCCGAGACTAGACTCTGGATCCGCCCTTGATGGAACTTCCCCTTTATAGTGCCGTCGTACGCGTTGTACGTCACCGCGCTTTGCTAGAGCATTTTCTAAAAACGATCGTGTGTGGGCAACGTCGTTTTAATGATGAAGTTGGAAAAAACTATGTTTTTTCTAAATGCCGAAAAACATATTTTTTTACATGACGAAAAATTATTGTGTGTATGCGGCATCACACTCACCAGCCCACCTGTCTTCTTCTTGGAGATTGCTCTCGTGCCACTGGACAGTATTCCTCCTTGGGACATCAGAGGATGCCTCCTGCACCCAAGCTATGAATAAGGGCTGTATGATAGTGTGAAACGCGTCAGCCTTTTCATCAGATTTTTTGCTGTGACATGTTTGTTTTGTGACCAGTTTTATTAAAAAGGAACAACATTGTTTTTGGAGTGCGGCCATCCTAGTTTTTCTCTACAAATCTTGCATATCTTGCATGACAAGTCGTAACCTATTAAAGTCAATGACAGTTTTCCAATCAGTGCGACACCGGTTTTGCCATCCAAGTCGCAGACACTAGTTGACATTAAACCCAGAATTTGAATGTTGACAAATACCATTTCATCTAGGTTCACATTGGTCCTCGCTCACATCACCTCTGCTGTGTACCTGCCTGCTGCCTCTGCCTCTGTGTCGGTGGCACAGTGCCTCTTCAATGCTCCCCCTGTCCCCCAAGCCCGGGAGCCGCCGCTAGGCGCCACACTAATACCATGATGCATCATGCGGCATCCTCCATGTCTGCTCCACACTGACACAGCCACAGCCCCCCCTCTCCTGACGCAGCCAGGAGAGGGGGGGTGCCGGGGGGGGCTGTGCTGCTGTACACCTGTCACACACAGTCAGTGTGGACAGAGAGCAGAGAAGGGAGAGGCTGCTGCTGCCTCGGCTGAGTCGGCTCTCATTCATTCTGAAAAGTTGTTCATCTCAGAGCGGAGCAGTACAGCGGAGAGCGCCCTGGGTGGGGGGGTTGCAGCCGGGACGGGGGACCTATCCATGTCATGTGACACTGATGTGATGTCAGCCTCAGAGCGGAGAACTTGAGCCACGCTGGGGGGGGGGGGTCCGTCTGCCTAGCGGCGCTGCTTGACATGATGTCAGGATGCTGGTGCACTGTGTGTGTGGAACCTGAAGCTCCGTGGAGTAATATAACTAGCGGAGGTGTGCTTTACCTCGAGAAACATTACTTTTCCAATGAGCTGGAATGCATGCTTTTGCCGTTGACAATAAATGTCTCAACAAAGAGTTTTTATATTTTTCCGCTGATAACGGGATATCAAAGAGCAGGAAAGCTGCTGGATTGTCTCCAAGTGACACATCTATCATTTCTTCTATTGTTTCTGAAACCATTTGCCAGAAATGTCTTACTTTTGAGCATTCCCAGAAAATATGTATCATAGTGCCCACAGTCTCTTGACACCGCCAGCATAGATTTGAAGTCTGTGGGTATATCCGCTTCGGTACTTCTGGAGTTCTATACCACCTGCTCAGAATTTTATAGCTTCCTTCTTGGTACCTAGTTGCTATTGACACCTTGCGTGTGAACCTAAATTTCTTATTTTTTTCTGCCTCTGAAAAAGTGATCCCCATCTCTCTTTCCCATGCCTGTATAAAGCCAAGGTTCTGTGGGGCCTTCAACTCGATCATCATAGAATATAATGTCGAAATTGCATGCCTCACTGACTCTCCTTTCAGACATAAGTTTTCAAACTTGGATGGTATGGATATTTCTCTAGTACGCATCGAGATTGATCTGAGAAATGCGTTTAGCTGCATTCTCCTGAGAAAATCTAGGCTTTCTCCAAACTCACTGTCCAGCTCCTCTCTAGACATTACTTGATTGTCTACAGTGAAGTGTATAAGTCTGTTTTTCCCCTGTCGATTTAGGGTCATAAAATTTTTATCTTTTAGGCCCATCTCAAATTCTGGGTTGCCCAGGATAGGGATCATCGGGTTCATCAGATTCGATGTCTCTACTTTTTTAAGTACCCTTCTAACTATGCTGAGTCTGGCTCCTACTGTCGGGTGTTGCTTTGCTGCTTGCGGTATTATCATATTTTTTAACCATATTAATCCCTCCAAAAGAATCTCCACTGTTGCTTGTTCCATGGTTTTTCTTTTTGGCGTGCACACCAGTCCAACACTCTTGCTAGATGTATTGCCTCATAGTACCCCTCTGGGTCCAGGAGTCCTACCCCTCCTTTTTCTTTTGGTAAAATCAAAATATCTCTGCGAATTCTAGCGGGTTTTCCGGCCCATATAAATGTTACCAGTCTTACTCTCAACTCTCTCAAGTATCCTACCGGAATTTTAATAGGCAGGGTCTGCAATAGGTATAGCAATCTTGGCATTACATTCATTTTGATTATGTTGATTCTGCCAAACCACGTATACACATCCTTATCCCATTTCTGTAAATCTAGTTTAATCTGTCGGACCAGAGGCACAAAGTTCAATTCAAATATCCTATTTAATCTATTGGGTATTTTTGTCCCGAGGTAACTTATATGAGAGTGTGTCCATCTGAAAGCAAAGAAATTTGATAGCTGTTGTTGTAATACTGTATTCGTCTCGATGCCCATTGCCTCCGATTTGTTATAGTTGACCTTAAAATTTGCCATTCTTCCATATTTATCTATTTCAGCCATTAATGGCCATTAATGGCTGATGCCTCCAATGTCTGAATTGGCCCTTATTGTTCTAAGAAATGGCTCCAATATCAAAATAAAAATAATCGGGGACAATGGGCATCCCTGACATGTTCCATTATTAATCGAAAAGGGCTCTGAGAATATTTCATTTATCTTAATTCAGGCTTTGGGAGATGAGTATAGACTCATAACCCAATTCTGCATCCCCCTTTTCAGTCCTATATGTTGTATAGTCGCTCTCAGGGAGGCCCAGTTAACTCTGTCGAACGCTTTTTCTGCGTCTGTGGATACTAATACTAGTGGTTTTTGATGATATTGGGCGTAATGTATGGCACTTATAACTCTTTGCGTATTCTCCCTACCTTCCCTTCCTGGCGTAAAACCTACCTGATCGGAATGTATTAGAGTAGGTATATATGGTAATAATCTAGTTGATAGTATTTTTGCAAAGATCTTTATGTCCACATTTAGCAATGATATTGGGCGGTAACTTGAACATTGGGCCGCATCTTTTCCCTCTTTGTGTATCACTGTTATTTGGGCCATCAGTGTTTCTACTGGTATTGTTTTCCCTTCTCGTATCGAGTTAAAAGCCTCCACAAACCTTGGTGCCAGTTTGTCCGCAATGGTTTTTTAGTATAGTAGAGTGAATCCATCCGGGCCCGGGGCTTTACCAGGTTTTAATGTTTTCAAGGCCTCCAAGAATTCCTCAATGGTTATTGGACCGTCGATGTCTTCTGCTTTTTTATCTGTCAGTCTAGGCATCTCTGAGGCTGCTATATATGTCCCTAAGTCCTCTTCTTTGCATACCCTGCTTCCCTGATCTCGCGCCTCCAGTTGATATAAACCAACATAGTACTCTCGGAACGCCTTTGCAATTGCCTGGGATGAGTTTACCATTACATCTCCCTGCGTTTTAATACGTTCTATATAATTTCTTTTATATAATGTCTTGTTTCCAAATTCATAAAAAGATCGTCTGCCCCGGGTCATAGCTGCTTTTGCTTTATCTGTTAACCGTGCATTTAATTCCTCTCGCAGACTAGTTTGTTCCTTCTCTCTCTGCAGTGTCTGTGATTTCTTATGTAGGGTCTCTAAACTCTTAATATCTCTGAGTAGGGATTCTAATTGGGCTTCCTGTTGACGCTTTCTGCGTGCTCCTGCTGATATAAGTATACCTCTTATATAGCATTTATGCGTTTCCCATATACAGAAAGGTGACACTTCCCCTGATTTGTTTGTTGAAAAGAACAATTCTAACTCCTGTATTAGCTGTGTCTCCCACTCTGGTTCTTTCAGGAGGGTTTCATTAATCTTCCACTGCCATTCTCGATTAACAGGTTCCCCCCATTCTAAAACGCAATTAGATGGTGCATGATCCGAGATGGTAAATGAGCCTATGGAGGTCTCCTTAATACATTGCAGCGCACTTTGAGATACAAAGACATAATCTATCCTTGAATAGGTTTTATGTTTTGCTGAAAAAAACGTATAGTCTCTTTCGTGCGCATGCAAAGTTCTCCAACTATCTCTTACTTGCAGCTCCTGGAACATTCTTTTTGCTTTTCGTAATTTTATATATGACAAGTGGGAAGTTCCCCTTGAGGCGTCTACAGTTGGATCTAGTGCCCTATTTAAATCTGCTCCCATCAGCAAAATTCCCTCCTTATTTTCATGTATTACATTCATATACCTCTCAAGTGCTGCTACTTGGCCCTCATTGGGTAGATACATATTCACCAAGGTAACCTTTTGATCAAATATTAAACCCTTTACAATCAATAACCGCCCATCCTCATCTGTAGTTGTCTTTATTTCTTTCCATGCTATCTGACTTGATATCATAATTGCTACCCCTTTTGCGTTTGAGGTCTGTGATGCACTGTGATACACAGTGGGATAACTACGGTTTCCCAACTTTGGGATTTTTCTTTTTTTTAAATGTGTCTCTTGGAGAAATAAGACATGAGATCTAAGTCTCCTGAGTTCTGTATATAACTTACTACGCTTTTCTGATAGATTCAGACCTTTCACATTATACGATGTCAAAGTTATTTTAGTCATCTTGATATACCAAGACAGGAGGAGGTATAAGCAGGGAGAGAGGGAGAAAGAGAGGGAGAAAAAAAAAAGAAAAGGGGGAGGCAAAGGGTGGGCGCCGGGGCAAGGATCAGCTTTTTCCCCTCGCCCTCCCTTCCCCCTCCCTTCCCTTCTGTGTTCCGGTTCCTGCCTGTGATCTCGGAAGGTATCAAAATTATATCCGTGCGTGTACGGGAGATCCCTCAGCTCGGGGTCTGCCTGGTCCCACACGCACAAAAAAAAAAAAAGGAGCAAAAAGGATATATATATATAAAAAATATATATATATATATATATAAAAAAAAAACAATCAGAAAATATGCCTCCGACTTCCCTCCTACCTTTGGAGGAGAGGCGTATCAAATGGGGGAGCAGGTTAAGCGCACATAGAGGTTGCGGTCCCAAACTCCATACACTTATTTCTTGCTCATGTCTCTCTTCTCCCTTGAGTCCCCTCTCTAAGCACCCATTTGCTAACTCAGACCCTAGGCTCTAGTTTTACATGTAGTGTGCCTATTTATACCCAAGTATCGTTTAGCATACTTAAATTGTTCAAATATTCTCGAGAAAAACAAAAAGAAAAAAAAAAGAGAACAAAAAGAAAATACAAAAGGGACCTTCATAACACGTACATCCCTCCTATAACAACTTTTATATACATACTCTGTACTTTATTCCAAACAAAATAAAATTAATGTCTCATACTCCTTATATTCCTTATCCTATCATCCTTCTCCCCTCCTCCACCCCTACTTCTGTTGGATTCCAACTTCATCTTTGGATGGGGTCTTGTTAACTTCTCTTTTCCATGGACTCAGGTGGGGCAACTTCACTCCCCTCTAGAAACCATCCCTCCACCCCCTCTATTCTCCACCGCCTCCCTCCCCCCACCCCAACTTCTGCCCCTAGGCTACTACCTAGGTGTTCTATACGTACTATGTGTTACCCATTAACCCTATGTGTTCCCAAGTGGTCTAAACCCTCCTCACAGTGTCCTCTCTGTGACTTCACCCTTCCCTACTCCTAATTAACCCATAATCAATGTGTATATAAGTGTATTCCACATTATAAGGGGTAGTATCCTACTACACTACTGTGCCAAACTTGAAAAAAAAAACAAGACAAAATGCATTGTCATACTGTCATAGTATGGTGCCTATTCAAAAATACCTTGCACCTCACCCTCCCACCTATGTTCGCTACTACAGGGATCTCTTCTATATTCTTACTTCATCTTAGCCCCCACTCCCATCCCTAGCCCAATCTGTCTCCTATCTTAAACCCCCCCCCCATGATACCGATATCCAATAACCAATCGCCCATTTCCTCTTCCCATCCTCTTAAATAGATAATAGGGTTT
Organism: Rana kukunoris; assembly: GCA_029574335.1. Taxonomy (NCBI): domain Eukaryota; kingdom Metazoa; phylum Chordata; class Amphibia; order Anura; family Ranidae; genus Rana; species Rana kukunoris. The sequence goes on along the minus strand of CM056059.1, from coordinate 265,726,850 downwards.
AGAGACGGGGTGACGAGAAGAAAAAAAAAGAAAAGATTTGAGAGAAAAAAAAAATCAAAAGAAAAGCAAGTCCTTCCCCTCCCCCCTTCTCCTTTCTTTACAGTTTCTTGTTAGATACATGTTTCCTCCGGAGGTGAGTGAGAACAAAAAAAAAGTGAATATTTTTTTTTTGAATAGTCTATTTCCTTCCTAGGTTACTGTTACTGTTCTCTTGATCCGTTTCTTCTATCCTCTGTCCTCCTGAGTGGTATTGTTATACGGGCGTGGGATATATTCCATCCGTTCCGGCAATCTTAGCCAATTAGGTACTTCGAAGTGCCCCCCCCCAAAAAAATTAAAGAATTCTGGAAGCTGCTCTGGTTCACGTAGGCTAAAGCTCTGGCCTTCCTTTCTCGCCAACACAGCCAATGGATGTCCCCATCAATATGTACCGCCATTCGCTAGTATATAATCCAAGATTGGTTTCAGCATTCGTCTCCGCATTTTCGTTTGTCTGCATAGATCCGGAAAAATTTGTATCCGCCCCCCCTCGTATTCCAATGTCCCCACCTGCCATGCTGCTCTAATAATATCTTCTTTTGCCCGGAAAAAATGTATCCTGCAAAGGACATCTCGTGGATTACTCTGGGTACGACTCACTGTGGTGGGTACTTTATGTACACGGTCTATCTCGATATGGGTCTCTGGGGGATTTTTTAATAATTTATTCAAAATATCCAGCACCACGGTTCTTAGTTCTGGACAATCTAAGTTCTCTGGAACCCCTTTGAGGCGGATATTATTTCTCCTACTCTTATTATCGCTTTCTTCTGCTTGGAGCTGTAACGTAGTTAGCTGCTGTGTTTGTGTATAAACCTTGTCTTCCAGCATCCTGAGCCGCATCTCTGTTGTATTATGCTCATTTTCTACTTTGCTCAGTCTTTCCTCCACCCGCCCTACCTGAGTTTGGACCTCCTCAATCTCCCCCCGTAATGTGCCTGTTAAATTGACCATAATCTCTTGTATATCTTTCCTGGTTGGTAATGCCTGAATAAGCTGAAAGAGTTTTCTGATATCCATTTCTCCTTCTTGTTCGTTTTGCACAGTTTGCTGATTATCATAAACAGTTGTCAGGCATACCTGTGAATCTTGTTCCACAGCCCCTTGAGCCTTTTGAGGCTTTGAGAGGGTCCGTTGGGCCTGCTCTGCGTTCCCATCCATGGTGTCCAGTGCTTCTCCTGCCTGCCAGGCTACTCCACTCCGCGGTTGCCGCATCTGCTGAGGGAGAGAAA